>OZ037783.1:7569596-7602096 GCA_964035525.1 Porites cylindrica | reverse complement strand
TCAAGCGAAATTTTAAGCACGTTTTTCTTGCTAAGAGAATGTAACTCAAGCTTACAAAATACCGTTGAGCTTTTACTCTGAGACACAGTAATGCTTTACACAAATTGTTTATCTAAGAAATGCATAGGAAGGTAAATACAAAAAGTGGAACAAAATCTTAATCCTGGATTAGCGCTAATCGGCCTTTCAGGAACCGGGCCCAGAGTGCTTGTTTGTTTTATGTCTGGTTGCCTACGTAGCTATCTAATCAATCCATCCGATTGTTGTTGAATGGTTTGCACGTAACGTAATCATAATTCAAAATAAAAAAAATATTTATCCTTCAATTTAGTGAACTATTAAAGCAACTGAACACGTGTGTTTCTACAAAGTTTCAGTTCGAAAGGGTTCTTCACCGGGGTTCTTCATTTTGTGACAGAACACGTTTGAGTATTCTAATATATTGCATGACGCGACAATAATGGGAAACAAAAGCTGTCACGAAACTGTAGGTTAAAGAGTGACATCTTTTTTTTTATATTTTGCTACCTGAACAGTCCTTGTTTTTTGATAAGTGTTAAGTTTAACGTTTATGAGCTCTCTAAAGATGAGTACTCGCTTTATGACAATGTTTCTGTTAGTTTCTGGCCGCCATATCTGCGTTCCTCAGAGGGATGCCAACATAGCTGGCGTCTAAAAACAAAGCTCTATAAATTTAGGTAACACATTTCTCCGAATACCTCGCCAACTAAAAAACCGCACAGACCTGAATCTCAAAAAGACTTTTTGCATATCCCTTAGATTCCTGAATTTATTTATTTCCACACAGGTCAGTAAACTTGCTAAGAAACAGATAAAGCAAGCGGAGAAAATACAATTGAGCATGGAAATAACCCCATTACTACAAGATAACAGCGAGGACACAGCGTCGACTTTGTATCATCTCGGTGACGAAGTATGAAAGAAGTCAGCCAAGAGGGCTAAAAGATTTTAGATGATGTTCATTTCTACTATATATGGAAAAACTGCTTAACTCAACTTAAACGTGGTTAAGGCTTGTAGCTCATGAAAGGAACTCTCGTGTAATCCTGACTAGTGCAATCAATAGAGTCGATAATCGATAATAATGGATAACTCTCGATAAAGGGCGATTGATTAAATTTAAAATCGATAAACATCGATAGAGGAAAAAGTTGTTGCTAATCGATAATTATCGACTTTAATCGATTTTTATCGAAGTTGTCGATATATTTTAATCGGCGCTTACTTAATTAGGTTAACTGCGTGACGAGGCATTTACATAATAGCCTGCGAGCAAGCTCTCCGGGGGTTCTGGCGGCGGGGCGGGAAAAGGAAGGAGAGCTTTCAACTACGTCTCTGGAATTTGAATTCTACCTCCAATTCGCCTGTGGCTCCCCGTCGACTGAGCTGTCAGATTTCCGCCAATCAGCGCGAAGCGAAAACGAGCGCGATTGTAAACAAACATTGAAAAACACGTGCCAAGGGTAATGGCGTCATTACTAATGTCATGTCCGCCAATCAGCATTTCGCATCGACTCATTCATTTTCCAGAGACGTAGCTGCAAGCTCTCCTTCCTTTTGCCGCCCAGCTGTCAGAGCGCCCCGGAGAGCTTGCTCGCAGGCTATTTACATGGCGGACGAGAGAGCTGCCATGAAGGCTGAAAAAGTGACTCTGTTGGCGGGATTTTGCCATCTGAATGGTCATTCTATTAATGTCAATGTTAATGAGTTCCTCAAGAGATAAATTCACCCTTAAGTAGCACAACTCCGTGACACATGTTTGTTGGTTTCCGTCCGCCATGTTAGTGACCATCCGGATGGGCACCAACATTGCGTCTCCATATAAAGCTCTATAAATGTAGGTAAAAAAAATTCTCTGAATTTCTCGCGCATGAAAAACTGCACCGACCTGAATCTTGGCGAGGGCCTTTGTATATTTACCCTCTTCCATTTCCCAGATTTTAGACTTTATCTATTATACGGTTTTGATTTTTATTTTTAATAGCGTGACAGTGAAAACCTGCAATAGCCTTACATGTTTTCTACATGTAAATGTCATCGCCATTTTCTTTAATCATTTAGCAAATTTTGGCTGATGAGTATGAAGTTAAGGAGGATGAACATTCTATACACCAAGACCAAGAAGACATTGCAGTGTCTCCGCAACAAAGCAACAAAGATGCCGTTCTTGAAGTGATTCCATCGACTTCCACCGAAGCAGATGTAAGACGAAAACAAATGCAAACACGCCATAATAATTAATTATTCACTAATAAAGAAGAATTTGCCTCTAGGGCGCTTATTTTGCTTACGTTTCACGTTAGAAGGACACTACGTGATCTTGGTTTCCTGTGCCACTAATGTGTTTCGTCGATAGTGTACCTTTTCTGCGCTGTCTTGGATTTACGTGTCAGCGTCTTGTTTTCATTCTCTTGAGCTACTTTCAGTAGCGGGCTTGTGACTTCCAGAACGATGGCTGATATATTAAGGAATCGTCTAGTAAAATGGTGTGTTTGTTGTTTTTAATCAGTACCACGTGTATCATCAGCAGGTGGCCGTTGTTTCTGGGTAAACATCAAACTGTGGGCATGGATTTTCATCCTAGACTTGAAAAAAGTATCCTGGACCCAAAGTAAATTTTATGTAGCTCTAGACTGGTCACTTTGAAGTTACTTTTAATAGATAATACTTATGTATTCTGTGGCTCTTGTCTGGCTTAACCAAATTATGTTATTTGTATCGTTTTTATCCGTTAGGTACTTATTTACTAACAAGGAAAGTAATTACTTGAAAGCTGTGCTGTTTCAAGCTAAACATAAATTTGATAGTTTTTTATCAATTTAATTAGGATGAGGAATTCAAAGTGACTGACAAAGAACTTCTAACCAGGCCATCGGCATCACTAGGAAAAATTCAAGCTTCTGCAACGCCACTTTCAACTGAAAACCTAGAGGAGTCAGACGAGGATCCTTGTGACGAAGAGGAGAACTTTTCTACCAAACAACTGTTTTCAGTTGCCTGGCAAATAGCTAAAGGCATGGTAATACTATTTTTTTTCTGGATAATGCTGCTGGGATTCTGATTCTGAGTATAACTTGGAAGGAAGAATTTAAAAGTCAATATTTTATAAACATGAAATAGATGGGATAAACGTATTGGCTGTTTTTCTAGATATGAGTACATTAAAATGGCTTATATGGAAAAAAATTTATTTCTGGTCGACCCAGTTTTGGCTAAATTCGTTTCGTTATGCATCTAAACGTAAATATTTGGATCAGATCAGTGCCGATATTTACTTTTCATTTGTATTTTTTCATCTATACTTAACTACTTAATGTTCGGCGTACCCCCGTTATTATGTTTTGAGATCATTTTAATCGTTTTTTCGTTGCTTATTTGTTATTAGAATCATCTCGCCGAAAACAATCTTGTTCACAGAGACCTTGCTGCACGTAATGTTCTTGTTGGCCATGACAACCAGATCAAAGTGTCAGACTTTGGGTTGATGAGACAAATCTATGAAGATGTGAACAGCTTAGGGCAGTCCAGAAAACTTCCTGTAAAGTGGATGGCCCCAGAATCACTTTATCAAGGGGTTTACACGACCAAAAGTGATGTGTGAGTGATGAGTTTTCCCGCTCCCTTGACAAGGGAACTATTGAAACTTTTCCACCGAATCACTTCTCAAAATTGTAGTTGCCGTCAAAAATTACAGAAGTATATAACTCTGAAGCGCTTAAATTCTCCTTATTTGTTTGTAACCTTGCGAGGGTTGGTTTTAGCAGTCCAATCAGAAGCACCGAAAATTATTTGCCCAAATATGGAATCATAGAATTGAAGGCATCCCTGTCTAAATATAGCTAAACACGGATTCTTACAGTCCTTAACAACTCTCCAATTAATAATAATAATAATAATAATAATAATAATGAATTTATATAGCGCAAATTCCATTCAATGCTCAAATGCGCTTCACAATAAAATCACACAGTGGGAAACTGGATACAATAACTAATACTACTATAAAAAAAATAATAATAACAATAAAAAGTCGCATGCTTCTACTAATACTGCCTAATAATACTACTACGCTAATGCTACTATGATATTGCGCTGCAGTTTATGAAAAAAATGCTAAACGAAAAAGGTGCGATTTTAGCTTTGATTTAAAAATGTCCAACGACTTGCAGTCTCTGACTTCAAATGGCAATGCATTCCAGAGTTTTGGTGCTGCTCAAGTAAACGACCCGTCACCAAGTGTCGCTTTCGATTTGAAGCCGGGTTGCTCAAGCAAGAGGGTGTCAGTAGAACGTCTCAGGTTGTAGCATGACTGGGGCTTCAGAGATGTTAGTGACTCCAAGTAAGTGGAAGCTGTGCCATGCAAGATCTTGAAAGTGAACAGAAAAATCTTGAATACAATTCTAGAGTGAATCGGTAACCAATGCAACTTAATAAGGAGCGGTGTTATGCGACAGTCTACCCTCAGTAAATATCATTCTAGCACAGGCATTCTGCACACGTTGTAAGTTGATCAATGAGCAGTTTGGCAGACCATATAATAAAAAAACTGTTATATTAGTCACGACGAATTGATATGAAAGCATGAATAAGTGACTCTGCTGACTTCTTGGAGAGATACTTCCGGATCCGACGTAAGTTATTCAAATAGTAAAATGATGAACTGCAAATTTTCGAAATATGTTCCGTCATAGAGAGATTGGCATCTAGCCAAGAGTCAAGGTTCCTTACGACAGACACAGGGTGAATGTTGGTGTTACCTACGCGAATATGAGTGATAACTACCTTCTCAAGCTTTTGCGGTGTACCTATTATAAGAAGTTCAGTTTTTTCGTCATTTAATTTAAGATTGTCATGCAACATCCAAGAACGAATATCAGTAATGCAACTTTCCAGTAACTCATTAAGTTGATCGAGCCTGTCGTTTGCGCGGAATGAGATGTATACCTGCGTGTCGTCAGCGTAACAATGAACTGCAGGAAAATGATCTTTGATGATATCGAAGAGTTTGCTCGAATACAGAGTAAATAATAAGGGGCTCAAACAGGAACCTTGAGCGACACCACATTGCAACTCGAATTCGGCGTAGAGTGTCTTATTGATGGCTATTTGCTGAGACCTTCCAGACAGGTAAGACGAAAACCAGGAGAGGACTTTTCCATTTATACCTTATGTGAACTGAAGTCGATGCAATGAAGTGTGTGCATGTCGTGATCGACAATGTCAAAAGCCGCACTTCAGTCGAGGAGAAGAAGCAGAGTGACACGTTGATCGTTCATTTTCAGGAGGATTTCGTTAGTGACTTTGAGAAGTGCTGTTTCTGTGCTGTGTTTAGGACGATAGGCTGATTGCAGAACAGGGAGGAGATCATTGCTGAATAAATAATGTTGAAGTTGCTTGGCGACCGCAGTGTCCACAGGTTTTGAGGCATTTGCGAGGTTACTCACAGGTCTATAGTTCCTAAAGATGGGATCGAGACCCTCCTTCTTTAGCAGCGGTTTAACAAAGCGCGCTTTCAGATAAGAAGAAAATAGCCTGATTCCAGCGAAAGGTTAAGTAATTTTGTAATTGGAGGAGGTAATACATTAAGACACTCAGTAAAAAGCTTAGTAGGAATGGGGTCAAGAGAACAAGTCGTCTTTGTAGATGATTTGATTAGTTCATGAACCTCGGTTTCAGAAAGAAGACGAAATTCAGAAAAAAGAGGGGCCTTCAAGTGCAAAGTGGGATTTGCTAACATTGGAAGTGCTACCTTGCCGAGCAATCTCAAGCCGAATGGAGTTAATTTTGTGACGGAAGAACTTGCCAAAATCTTTAGCCATTAATTGATTAAGATCGGAATGTAGAGGGAGACTGGCACACTTCGATAGGTTAAGCAGTGATTTACATGCAGTGAAGAGTTTCCTCTGGTTGAGACAGTTTTCAATTTAATTTTTCAATTACATCAAGAACTCAAAAGTGCACGCATTTTTGGACTCGTCCACGACAAATAAAAGGAGTTAAGAGATAAACAGGGAAATAAACAACCTCAATACCGTGAATCTGTACATATTTATAACCTCTTTGTTTTTTTTTCATAGTTGGTCTTTTGGTGTTGTTCTTTGGGAAATGGCTACCTTGGGTGAGTGGACGGTAATTTTGCAGTTTATTGTTGTCGTGTTAAATTTGAGGTTAACTGACAAATCAAAAAACATTTTTTATGGTCTATGACTCTTATCGACCGTAGAAGTGATGTCAAAATGTTGAAAACTTATGCACGACCCGCAGGATAATGGTTTTACACTGCAAAGTTTTGAGCTCTCCAAGGGAATTAAGAGGACCGTGCCTTAACCCACCTTCTCCGGTTTTGCCATGGTGGGATGTGGCTTAACTGTTTCGATTGTTATCAAGGTTACTGCTACCAGGAAGGGCGAGAACAATGTTTTATACTGTTTCATTTGCGGCAAGTTTAAATTTTCTTGTTTGATCTCGGCTCTATTTTAATTGATTAAGTGCTGTGAGACATCTCCTAGATGATAACCGTATGTGAAAATACATATTTTGATATGTCAAATTTAAAAATTTGCGAACATTTGATGACTGGAAACGAGAAGCCTTATTGTTAATCGCCCTGCCCAGGAGCCTGCCTTCTTTCATTACACATTAAACTGCATTGGCTATATATCAGACGTCCATTCAATCAGCTATTTTGCAAAATGGCCTTATTGAGTTTATATGAGGAGAAGTGACGATCGACTAAGGCATCTTTAATAGAGATCTATTTAATGGAAAATTGCATGTATTCAGTTGCTGATATGTATTAATCATTTGTTTTCTTTCTCGCAATCGTCAGGAGGCGTACCATACCCCACGCTGTCCAACTCAGAGTTGTATCGACTGCTTGGTACTGGTTATCGCATGGAAAGGCCTGATATGTGCTCCGATGACGTGTACGTTTCTTGATTAGAGTGGTGTTAGATTTAACAAACAGATTCGATTTTTCTGTGGGTCTGCTCAGTTACATTTCACACCGAACGGTGTAGCATACGAATTGGTCAAATATTTCAACGCCTTCTTTGATCATATTAAATACTGACCAGACGGACGGCAGGAGAAAACTTTTGATGGGATCCTCACTCTTTGAACCAGGAAACCCTTCATAAGCTTTATGGTCAATAACAATAAAGGCATCATCAGTAGTGGTTAGGTTAATCTCTTTCCTGGGGCCGGGGGGAATACTCCCTGTACTGGGGAGGCACCCCCCAAAAGGCGGGGTACGTCTCTCAGTCTTCTGGTATAGGAATTTTTCTAGTCGAAGTATATGAGAGGGTAGGGAAATCTGTCATTTCGGTCTGTAAAATGACTTAAGAAAGCCAGATAAGATTTTTTGGCTGAGAAAAAGTCGAGGAAATTTTCTAGTTTTTATTTATTCATATTTAAAGGGAAGTGCATTTTCAGCAATTAACAGGGATAAAGTTAAAGTTCTTTTCTGTCAAAAATGATACTCAAAAGGATAAGGGATTGGCCCTGAGGGCAGAGCTTTACATAACAATGGCTGGATGAAGGAATGGGGAATCACGTGATAACCCAAACGTTCCAAGAGCCCATTTTAATGGGCTTTACGTGGAAGCTTCACCCAAAAGGAGTACCTTTTTAGGCCACATGTATATGGAAAGGTAGGAATTTCACGAGCTAAAATGTTTGAAATGGTAGGAAATTTTCTAACTTCGGTAATTTACATTAAAGATATTTCAAACAGATGTACCTTTATTGTATGCTTAATGTTAAGGGCTTAATGGCTTAAAAAAAGAGGTAGTGGTACCATTTTTCAGGGTAGGCAGGAAAGGAATGTGTACGAAAGGGGTACCTTTTCTGTCAAAAATTCTGTATAAATAGGGTTGGACCTCAGGGTGGAGCCTCCCTGTAAACTCATGAAGCTAAGAAGCCTATATATTCTACTAAAAAAATTTCTTTTATTCCAATAGACCTCTTTCGCTTGAATGTTTTGTTTTCCCAATATGGGTCATGTCTAACGGCCAATTTCCCCTGGGACCTCTTTTGGGAAACCAAAATATACAAGCTATAAAGAGGTCTATTGACACTGTCTAATAATTGGCTGGAGCTCTTCTAAGCATTGAATAGTTCTTTTTTTTTTCTATTCATAACAGATATGAGCTGATTACTGACTGTTGGAAAGAAGACCCTTACATTCGTCCCAGTTTCTACCGTTTGATCGAAAAAATGGAGGCGATAATGGAAAGGGACGCACCATATTTGCATGTAAACAAACACAATGAAGATCGTCCGTATTACAACGTGCCCCCTGAAGCTAGTGCTGATTAATATGGAGAAGAAGGAGCATCCCCAGTAATTGGACAGTTTAAGACGGAACAAGTATAAACAGCTAAAAGCATGTAATGGACTTAGACACTAAGCTAAGAAAATACTGAAAGAATTAAAACTAACAGAAAAGGAGCTCTAATTGTAACAAAAAATCTGTAACAGTAAGGGCATCCAGATCTAATCAGGAGCCCATCACGCAGGAATGTAAACCTCTCTTATAGTATGTTTAGATTATTTTTTACTAGGCTATTTATAGATTAATCTTTCACGAAAATAAAAAGCGGGACTGAGTAGGATTTCCAGCAATCAGCAGATGCGATCAAAGAAGTATAAAGCAATTAAGGTTTTAACTTAATGACGAGCCGTAAAAGTAAGGCACTATATGAGAAGAACAACCGCCATGTTGGATTGCACCGAAGTTTATTTTAGAGCACAGCGAATTTTTCGTAAAAAGATTGGCGTGATGTCTTACCCGACTTAGCCAGGTCTTTCACCAACGATAATGGTTGTTCTTGCAATGCAAGAGTTTGATATCTGGTTGCTAAAATGTTCGTCACTCAGAACGCTGAAAACTGTTGGACTGAAATGAAAGTTGTAAAGCACCCACAGATTTATCATTTTAAAACCATTTAGTTTCTCTACGCGGGCTCAAGATTTGAAATGAAAACAAACTTTTTTTAAAATGTTTTTTAGAAGACAGTTATCGGGGTTAAGTATTCTTCTTAAAATACAAACCCGCATTAGCTCTAGCCTCTGGATACGATCGTTCCAAGAAAAAAAAACGTACCTTAAAATAGAATAAAGAGAAAGAGAGAGCCTTTAAAAAGAGAAAGAGCTTTAAAGAAAGAGCTTTAAAACATTGAGCTTGGTAATTTAGGATACAAGAAAAAGCTCTGATCATAGCGCCTGCATTTATATGGTGAAATCCCGCTTCGAAAGCTTTAGAAGCCCTCGGTTTTCAGGGAAAGATGGGAAAAAGTTTTTCTTAAGTGGGCCACCTGTGGCTTTAAACTAGCAACAGAGTACAGGGTGACTCAAAGTCAGTATATACATTAAAAAAACTTGCAATGGTTGGAATGAAGAATAACCTGTCTTGTAGATTCACTGGCATTACTCCACGTACTCCGCACTCCCATGCTCCGGTGAAAGTTAAAAGATTTCTGACTACAACTTACCCTGTATTTACTGCTGTCAGTAGTGTAACTTATAAATGGAGGGGTTTAAATAAGAATCAGCAGACTACATGTACATATTCAACTATTATTTTAATGCCTTATGATAATGTCTCTGCCAATATGAGATCTATAGACTGAAATTCCTGTAACGCTATCAGTATGATTAAAATAACATTGTTCCGCACTTCATCTGCTTCATACAGTAACTTTGGCATTTCATATTGTAATCAGGTAAATGGTTTGGCCAGTGAATGACTGCATGACCTGATTAATCAATGACGTCGCGGTATTCGTCTTTTTCTGTCAGTTAAGCCATCGTGCCCTTGGGTCAATCAAATATCAAAACGTCCTTTGTCATAGTTATGTCTTTTACTTTATTTGTCGGCAAATTGCAAGTTACAATAACGAAGGATTCGATACGTCCTTGCCATTTTCTTTACGTAGTCCAAGTAATTAAAACAAAAAACGCCTCAGAAGTTTGACCGCGGTGGCCATGGAAGACGGTACAAACGTGTACGCATAAGTGACGTGATTCAGAGGGTCTCAATGGGGTTAACCGATAGGCGTAAAACGGCCAAAAATTTAGTCGATAGCCGTAAAAATTGAAAAATTTTAACCGTTAGCCGTAAATAGAGTAAAAAAGAGTTAACCGTAAAAGAAACTGTTCCCTAGATTTCCTACTTTTAAGGGAGGTACTAAACTCACTTATGGTTGCGTTTTTCATTTTAAAAAGCCTTTAGACATTTTTTGACCGCAAATTCAAAGAAAAGGTTCCGAAGATTATTTAGTTATGATTTTGCCTGTAAACAGAAAGCTCTGAGCGATTTTCGTGCCTCGAGTTCATCTTGAAAAAGAGCAAACACCGGGAAGCCGGCTTAAAACATAAATAAGCTTCTGCTTGCCTGAGTCATGATTTTCTGAGACACTTTACTCTCAATACTTCTCTTCGTGAATGAAAATTATTGTCTCTGTACATGTTCCACCGAATTAAACTTATTTTATTGATTGTTAGTAGTCCCTCTCGCAATTTTCATCGCTGCACCGGTTGTTTCCAGTCCAACATAAACATCCCATGTAGGAATACTCAAAACGCCGCGCGTAAATATCACTCGCTTTTAAAGATTACACATAACAAAATCATACACAGTTTAATGAATAAAGGGAAATAAAACCTAAACATAACAATTTCTCTATCATGTTGAAGCGTAAATGGTAACTCTATTAATCGCACTGCAAATTTGGTGCCTGTCAAAAGTGAGAACCCGTCCGGCTGGCCGAAAAGTGATTTTGGGAATTTTTTTATCGTTTTCATTAAAAGCCGATAATTATTACCCTGCATATCACATAGGACCAGATTTTTCTAACAGAAAACGAATTATAATTCAATGCTATAATTTCTTGTGCAAAGGAAGCGCGTGCTTTGATCGTCGTGGATATTGAATGAGTGCAAATTCTCTTGCAAAATTGTGAAAAACTGCAGAATTATAGGTTTAAATAGGGCAAAAAAGAACAAATTCTGTCCGAGGTCTGTGTACTGTTTACCTGAGACGTGATGAGAAAAAGTATGTTTAAAAGGCTGGTTTACACGCCACCAGATTCGTCGCCAAGATTTACTAATAAAGTAAACTTGTCGAACACAAAAAATCCGGCCTGATTTTTATTTTGGCCACTCTTTTATACAGAGGAATGCAACGTGTAAATTGGCTGCCACCAAGGACTATCGTGGCGCATGTGTTTCTTAAAATTATAGTTCGGGGTTGTCCAATTATCCATAGTCTCTCTAACGGAGCAAAGTTGAAGAGACTGGTGAATGCCACATTATGATGCTACAGCTAATGCAAATACAATACACGAATATGTCTATTTGTTTTCCAGGCCTAATGTACTGTGATCGAACATGATTGCTATTTTTCGGTGTACAAATAACTTGATGTAAAATTTGTTTCACTCTTGGACGGTCAAATTCTGATTTTTCTCTAAAATCACTCAGCCTTTGCCTCAAAAGTCAAATGAATGAGCCCTGATCTGTGGATTACAAGTTTATTGTTTGATTTAAATTACGAATTTATTAACGGGAGCTTCGCTTTTAGCCCTGGCTAAATCTATATATTAATCGAGTGCCATTCTAAGCCCACTATATAACTTATAATTGTGCCAATTATTGAAAACCTGTTCATTTTTTTCTTTTGTTTCTGTATGAAACACACATTTATAAATGGCTGCCTGGCCTTTTTACTTTCGGGTAGTCAGTACCCCATTACATTCGTTGTTTACCTCAGCGGAGTTTTACAACTTATCAGAAAGTTCCTGTCATGGTTAGTACATCTTACCGATAATTGGGGCAAAAAGGTTTTCATATATGTAAAACGATATTTTTGGGTATAAGTTAATACCAAAATGAAAATATCTTTATCGAATAAGGAACGTTAATGAATCATCAAGCATTGCTATTTTAAAATATTTTAATTATTATTATCACTAAGTAGAGTGTTTTGAATTGTTATATAAATACGTTCTACTAGAATGTACTGGGCTTACAAAAGCTATTTGTTTTTCGTTAATAAGGTTTGACCTTTCTCTGTAAAGATGCTCTTTTGGACGTCGGTTTTCTTTGTACACGTGCCACTATTCAATTAAGAAATGATGCTTTTTGTTTAAACTGAACCCACACAGAGGTTCTTAATCTAATTAGTTCTGGTAAATTTAACGACATTTGTTTGTTTTCTTACATTAATTGGCTTAATTGGTTTTTCCTAATTCTTCAGAAGCTTGACCTTACCAAGTTGGTTTTCCTGGACATTCCTATTTTTACTCTCTTTCGCGTATTTAGTGGTTTGATCGAACTTCAGTTCGCTTCCAAAAGAAAACCTTGTCCAACAGACTATCTTAATTAACTCGTTATGATAAACAAGCTTTTGTTACTGCCTAGTTCAATTTACTTGCTAAAAGTTGTAACGAGTGATATCTTTGTTTTAAGGCTTTCGCAATGTAAATATCTTGCTAATTGATTTTTGATTAGAGATTTGTAAACAATCTTTTAGTTAATATATGGAAAAAGGCGGGACTAATTACCATTGTACGATATTCCAACAAGAAGCTTTTAAACGACAACTTAAGCACTGTACGCGAATTGACAAATTGTACATTTTAGAGTAACGATATTGTACATATGTGATTTTCATTCATGTAAACATTCCTTGTAATTTTTGTGTCTCTTTGACTGTTTTGTTTTGACTGGACAATTGTTGGACAAAAGTGAATTTTGGAGTTTTAACTGATTTTCCTATTACGACACAACCTCGAAGGAAAATATGTTAATAATTCTTATAGCCAATCGAATTTTCACTGATGTAAGATTATTTTAAGTTTGAGTAAGATTGGCAGCCTTCAGATTCAGTCAAGATAAAAGGAACTGTAACTAGGTCTTGTCAGAGAGAGATACTGCTAGCCTTGATTGTGTAAAGTTGAACAACAAGTGATCTACATTAAAGCAGTTTAAAGAGACAGAGTTTGAGTTCATTGTAGAGGATTACTGTTCCCCCAAGTTTCCTACTACAATCTGGTGGAAGAACTTGCTGAGCGTCCCGGTACGTGGCAGCCAAGCAAGCCCACAGGCTAAAGCCATCCCGAGTAAAGCCGCAGATTGCAGCCGACTCCTTGGTTGCGTTGATAACAACTAAAGCCATCCCAAGTAAAGCCGCAGATTGCAGCCGGCTCCTTGGTTACGTTGATAACACCTAAAGCCATCTGGAGGATTACTCCTTCTCGCGAGCAATTCACAGGTACTTTGGCCAGGACCACGATAACAACCATCTGGAAGCCCCAAGCCGGACCAGAAAACTCACCGCAGTGTCCAAGCCGCCCGAAGTACAAGAAACAAGCAACACCCAAGCGACATCAAGGCCAAGGCGGAGTACGAAGACACCTCCTGTAAGCACAATGACTTTTATGAACATTTATATTGATTAGTTTTCTTATCGGCACGAATTTTCCCCGCTCTTTTCTACTATGTAATTCTTTTATTTAGTTTACTTTACTTTTGTTTGTTTAATTATCAAATAACTAAGTATTTCTTATTCTCTTACTTACTGATGGAGAGCGGTGGTGAATGAGTACTGTTTCAAAATCCTCGCAAATAGTCACACGTTCACAAACCCTTAAATCCAAAGCCTCTGTAAAAACACCACTAACTTGTGACTGTACAACTGCTGAAGCGGTTTCGGAACCAACATTTGAAATGAATGAGGAACAACTTAAATCGATTCAAGACTCTCTCAAAACCATCCAGCAAACTATACAAGCTGATTTCGCTAAAGAAGCTCACACACAACGGACCAAATTAGACACTTTACAATCCAAATTAAACAAACCTGACACGCACGGTCTAAGGCCCGACACCTTCGATGGCAAACCTGCCTCTGATGCTGTGGCATGGCTGGATGCATTCAACCGCATCGCTAAATTAAGCAATTGGTCTCCTGAATTACAGCTTGATGCGTTTCCATTGTATCTAAAAGGAGTCGCACAGGCGTGGTTTTTGACACTTTCGGATGAAACTAAAGGAGATATTGCCGCGCTGAAAACAGCTTTTAAGGAACGTTTTACCACCGGCCCTCACGATTGGCTATTAGGTCAGCAACTCACGACGCGTAAACAGGCACTAGACGAACCAATTGATGACTATATCGCAGACATTACGCGCTTATGTAAACGACTTAAGTTGTCCGATGCTGAATGCTTGCGATACTTTACTCAAGGTTTAAACCCACAAATTCAAGGCTATGTAACTCTTGCTCGTCCAAAAACTTTGCAAGAAGCCGAATCTATGGCTCGCATGAAAGAGTTAGTGGATAAAAATCAACCAAAATCGGACAATCAGTCTGCCTTGGCCCAAATGCAAACTGTTTTGAGCCACCTCTTCACTCAATTGCCAACTAGCACTAAGACTGTAGCCAGCGCGTCTACACCTTCTGCTCTAGAACAACGACTTGATGATGTGTCTAAACAAATTCAACAATTGCAGAAGCAAAATCAAAAATTTATGGCATCCGTTTCAAGCCCTGTCGCTGCTTATGACCAACACGGTCGATTTCCTCACACTCAATCTAACAGATTTAGGCCTGATCAACCTAATCGTCAGCTAGAGCAATTACAACGACAAGTAGCTCGCTTAGAGGATGACTTAAAACGATATCAAAATCCTCGACGACCAGACTTTAGTTCCTATGGGCGAAGTTTTCGCACAGTAGAGGGAAATCCAGTTTGTAATTTTTGTCAGCGTGTCGGTCATACCTGGCGCACTTGTCGTCAACGAAATAGGGATCCGCGAGTCCCTCCACGCAATCCTGCTCAGCCACCATTTTCAGGAACCCCTCGCTCCACTAATTCTAATTTAAACGGGTAGGGGCTCTTGCTGGAGATGGCGACCCTCCTGCAGGAGCCGATTTTCCTTCACATAGTTTTTGTACATACACCACAACTGTAAATAATAATAAGGGTCTAGATTCCTCTGCTTTTGGGAACACTGGTTCAGAACTGCCTGTTGTAGACAATGTTGATAACCCGGGAATTGCATTGTCAACCAATAATGAACAGCTCGATTCCAGTGCAAATATTGACTCTTCTTCTTGTAAATATTTATCTTTGGGACCCATAGCACAAAATCTTTCGTCAGCAACGGATCATTCGATTGGTGATGATGACGTCATTATTGAAGAAATTATTGAACAAACCAGTGAACCTATTACAGCTGCTAACGAAAATCAATCGAATTTTAGTCCATCCTACACCAATATTGTTCAGAAAGATGCCCTTGATGTTTGCCAAGAGCATTCTTCTCAAACTAACTATACAACATATCACGATGGATTACATGATTTCAACACTACGCTAGATGTTAAACAAACCACTACAAACATTGACGCTGAGGACAGTTGCACCCAAGCGCAGTCCCAGACCAATACATTTTACCCCAATTGGGAAGAATTATGCAATTTATGGACTAGTCCAAATTATCAGAAAGCAGCACATGAAAACGCATGTGACGATTATTCTCATGAATCATTTCTACAGACAACCGAAAATGAACCAGTTCAAAAACAGATTCAATTTGAACCCCATAGTCTACACAGCAATGATAATTCCTTAAATTGCCGGCATGAGGAATTTGCATTAGACATTTCACATATTTTCCAGCCAAATGCAACAACTGTCCCAACTCATTCCTTGCCAATAGGTACTTCAATTTCACATTTAGGAGAGGCATTTTGTGATTCATCAGTGGTCGCAACAGGTCAACTGCCTCCCACTGGCACTCCACCTACTAATACTAATATATCTCAACTTACTGATGTTAGTCAATTTAGCCCTCCAACATTTTCCATTCCCACAGATTCTCAAGACTCGTGTCACCTTGTCACTATGTTTGACTCTCTAAAGGAGGATCCACAGGCACAACCTTCCTCACATTCGTCATCATGTGAAGGTCCTTGTCTTGATACTCCAGTGTGGTACACTCCACCCCAGACGCCACCTCATCCTTCCTCGGAAATTAATGCACTGGATTCTCAGGTAAGCTTTCCACCCGATAGTCTCTATGTTCATGGCATTGTTCACGACCAGCCAACTCTATTGTTATTGGATACTGGCGCTTCAGTAACTGCAATCAGTAGTTCCTTTTTCTCAACCATTACATCTCGACCATCACTTCAGCCTTCTACCTTACCATCTATACGCACAGTCAGTGGTGAAAATTTACCTGTATTAGGTCAGGTTCAGCTTTTCATGCTACTTGATAACAAGCCTTATGAATTCACTGTTCTTGTTATTGACAACCTCACTTACCCAGTTGTTCTTGGCCGTGACTTTCTCATGCATTATGGCTCTGTCATAGACTTACAGGCCCATACCTTGCGACTTTCTAATGGTTCTCCCATTTCTCTCCAGCGCACCCCTACTTCTAACATGGGAGAACCTGTTCCCATTGATTCTACCACTGTTCATGCTTATGCAACCTACATCTTACCTCCTATGTCTGAATCTGTTATCCCAGTTACACCTAATATTCCATTGCCAGCAGGATGCACAGGCTTGGTTGAGCCTGCTTCCAGATTAGTTGAGCAATACCATATTTGTGGTGCTTCACAGCTGGTAAGTCTCTCTCCAGATTTCACTTTCCCACTTCGAGTACTTAATCCTACAAATAAGCCTGCGACTATTTATCGCCGAACCAACATGGGATTGTTTACTCCTTCGGCATCTGCTATGTCTGCAATTACTACAGATGACCACGCCCAGACATCGCCCCCTTCAACTGCTAATGCTTCTCCAATTCCTGTAGATCTCTCTTCGACCAATTTAACCGAAGAACAGAAAGTGAAACTGCAGTCTCTTCTATCTGAGTACAGAGATATTTTTGCATTAACTCCAGAGGAACTTGGACGTACTGGACTGGTGAAGCATCGCATTGATACAGGTGATCACCCACCCCTAAGACAACGCCCATACCGTGTTGCAGAACACCAACGTGGTATCATAGAAGAACATATTACTGATATGCTCAACCGAGGCATAATTCAACCAAGTACTAGCCCTTGGGCGTCACCCATCATTCTGGTTAAAAAGAAGGATGGTACTGACCGTTTTGTGGTAGACTATCGTAGACTTAATTCTGTGACTTGCAAGGATTTCTTTCCCCTTCCCCGTATTGATGATGCCTTAGATGCCCTTAATGGCACAAAATGGTACAGCTGCCTCGATCTTATGAGCGGTTATTGGCAGGTTGAGATGGAACCGGAGTCTCGGGAACACACTGCCTTCATATCTCACAGTGGTTTGTTTGAATTCTTAGTAGTCCCTTTCGGATTAACTTCTGCGCCCTCGACCTTTAGTCGGTTAATGGAATATGTTCTGCGCAATCTTACCTACAAATTTGTTTAATTTACCTTGATGACATCCTTATTTACTCGAGAACGTTTGACGAACACTTGACTAACCTTCGTCAAGTTTTTGATCGTCTTCGTCATGCTAATCTGAAATTAAAGCCTTCAAAGTGCAATTTTGCTTGTCAAAAAGTTACTTATTTGGGTCACGTGATTTCTTCTGCTGGGGTATCCCCTGATGAAGACAAAATTTCAGCTGTAAGAGATTTTCCTCGCCCACATAATGTTAAAACCACTCGCTCCTTCTTAGGACTGGCTAATTACTATCGCCGTTTTGTAAAGGATTTTGCTAAACTTGCTGCCCCATTGAACCAGCTACTCCGCAAAGATCAGAAGTTTGTCTGGACAGACACATGTGAGCAAGCCTTCATCTCTTTAAAAACAGCTTTAACTACTGCCCCCATTCTAGTTTTTTCAGATTTCAAGGAACCCTTTCATTTATATACAGATGCATCCAATGAAGGGTTGGGGGCCACATTAGGTCAGATCCACGACGGCCGCGAGGTAGTTATAGCTTATGCAGGCCGAGACCTTAATAAGGCTGAACGTAATTACAGCACAACCGAACGAGAAGCTTTAGGAGTCATCTTTGGTATCAAGAAATTTCAACCTTACATTCATGGCCGGAAATTTATTTTACACACTGACCACCATTCCCTGAAATGGCTTATGTCCATAACTGATCCAACAGGGCGATTAGCTCGCTGGTCCCTCTTGATCCAACAACACGACTTCGAAATTCGCCACCGACCAGGTGTCTCTCATGCCAATGCTGATGCCCTGTCTCGTCGCCCATATCCCCTTTCTCCTCCATCAATCTCTGCCTATTCTGTACCCGGTGTTCCTACCTCACAACTACAGGATATGCAATGCAAAGATCCAGATTTGGCTGACCTCATCAATTATCTGGAAACTTCCCAACTGCCTGACAATGATACCACAGCCAGACGACTTTTACTCACTATTGATGACTATTTCCTAAGTGAAGATGGTCTACTTTTCCATCTATGGACCCCCAAGGGACAACGCAGACCTTCTATCTGTCAACAACTAGTTATTCCAAGTGCTCTACGCTATGAAATTCTTACCTGGGCTCACGATGACCCTACCGGAGCACATTTTGGTATGCTTAAGACCTATGAGAAGTTACGTCTTCGATATTATTGGCGTAAAATGTTTGCTGATGTTTCTCATTGGTGTCGTAGTTGTTGTGATTGTGCTATGAGGAAAAGTCCTCGGAACCGTCACAAAGCTCCTTTGCTTCCAATCCCAGTTCAAGATGCTTTTGAACGTGTGGCTTGTGATATCGTTGGACCTTTTCCTGTCTCTAAATCAGGTAACCGTTACATTGTTGTCTTTTCTGACTATTTAACAAAATGGCCAGAGGCATTCCCAGTGCCATCCATTGAAGCCCCAGTTATTGCACGCTTATTTGTCGATGAAATCTTTTCACGACATGGCGCCCCAAGAACCGTTTTGACTGATAGAGGAAGCAATTTCTTGTCCTCCCTAGTCACTGAGGTTTGTCGCTTGCTGAATACCAAGAAGGTCAATACCACGGCTTATCATCCCCAAACTGATAGTTTAGTTGAACGGTTCAATAACACCTTAGTTGAAGCCATTTCTGCTTATGTTAGCACCAACCACGATGACTGGGATCTCTACATTCCAGCCATCTTGTTTGCCTATCGGGTCTCACCAAGTGTTTCTACGGGAGATAGCCCATTCTATCTATTGTATGGCCATGAGGCACGATTGCCCTGCGATATCAGTTTGCTTCCTGCTACACAGTTATCTCCAACTGTAGAGGAGCATCGGTCACGCATTGTGAAGTAAATTGAGCTTGCTCAGTCTTTGGCACGCTCTAATATTGCTCGATCTCAACAACTTAATAAACTACAGTACGACAAGACTGCTTTAGATGCTCCCTTTGCAATAGGTCAACGTGTTTGGATTTATACTCCAAAGGTTAAGTCTGGGTTATCTAAGAAGTTCTTGGCCCGATGGTATGGTCCCTATAGAATTTGTCGCCAACTTTCTCCTGTCCATTACCAGGTACGTACTTGTGACAATCGTCTAGTTGCGACTACTGTCCATGCGAACAGATTAAAACCTTTTTATGATCCAGCTGACCGACCCATCTTACCTCCCCCAAATGTCGAACACGATGTTATTCCTTTGGAGGAACATGACCTACCAGTGGGCAGTTGTGAACCAGATGACCCCACTCCAGCTGCTACTGACCCCAACACCCAGTCTCAAGAAACATCTAATGGCCCTCCTGTTGATTCTTCAGATCAGTTTGCTGACCCTGATGTTTACCAAGCAGAGAAAATACTCAAGTCTCGCAAACACCGAGGAAAAGTTCAGTACCTTGTCAAGTGGGCTAACTACCCTATTTCGGACAGCACTTGGGAGCCTGAAGAACACTTACTAGATAAACGGCTACTGGACGACTTCTACAACAAAACTAAGTAACACTATGTCTGTTCTATTCTTTTTCTGTTTCATCTTCACTACTTCAACTGCACTTGAAACTTATAATTATGATATGAATGGAAAACATGTGACTTATTATCCTGAATCACTTATGCTATCTTACAATCCAGAGGCGGTCGTATTCTATGACAACACATACTTGTACAATTTCAACATCAATATGCGCTCCCCAGCTCTTGGCAAAAATTTTGCAATAAATAATACTTGTTCAAAAGAGAATTCCAAATTCTTAACCGAACTACTTGCACAGTTACGCACAGTCCAACGTTCAATGTTACGAATCCTCTCTTCTCATGGTTATACTTCCCTAATTGAGTGTGACTCTTATATCCGTCGCTATTATCAATATGCTACCGGTCTCACTTCTACCATGACTTGTCCTTATGAATATAAGAAATCCTTAACCCTCTGTAAACGTTGGGCTCTTCAATATTGTCATAATATCTCCCCACAAGAAAGAACATGGTTATTAAACTCAAATCGGGCTAAACGCTCTCTGAATTGGGCCTGTACCGCGGGCCTCGGCAATATTCCAAGATATCTATATTTGGCATTTGGCGGAAGTTGTGAATCAGATGGGTTTTCTCAATTACTTATCCCCTTACTATTTAATTTTGCCTCCACTTTCGATACGATGCATTCCATGACTAAAATTCTCCAGGGCAAAACTGTTTACTTAGCAAAAATAACAGACAAGCTAGTTACTAAGGTTAACAATTTACAATCTTCCTTACGCTATATTGATAAGGTTTTTCTTGCTTGGCAAGGTAAATTGACACAATTTGCTGACCACGAAAACTGTCATTTCAATAATTTCATGGAATTTCTTTCAAAATTTTCTTTGGAGGTCACACGTGCCTTTTCCACCTTACTGCGTTTACTGGAAATCAAAGATATTTTACATCAAACTCAAAAACTACACGCTAAAGAGTCAGTAGTCTTACAAGATCTGCCTGCTTTTGTTTCATCAGAATTACAACTTCGCCTAAAACAACTTCCTCATTTACAGTCTACATCTGCTGCTCTCGATTCTGGTTTTTCTTTACTGTTACAACCACTAGTAGATTTTTCTTATGATCAAACTAAAAACATTGCCGCTAATATATTATTCACTGTACCACAACTTTCTACGCAATCGGCATTTTGTACACTCGAGCATTTAGCTTCGTTGAAAGATAAACAATCAGATCACTGTTACCACGGACCAATCATCCGTGACGCATTGGCTTTACTTCATTGTGCAAACAATGATTATCTTTTGCATAAAACAGATTTAGATAAATGTTCTCATTCGGATCATATATTTGTTTGCCCTCGTTCCATATTAACCTTGGTCAATGATACAAAGTGGCTTGGACTACCGTGGCATCCACATAGTAAGCTAGTTTTCTCTCCTCGCCACCAACGAGCGATTGATTGTACTAGTTTGTCCGATTTCTTACATCTAGGCGGCCGATATTATTTAAGTTTGCAAAGTCAAAACTTAACCTTCCACAATCGTACTGACAATTCACTACAGGAATTACCCCTCACTCCTCTCACAATTTACCATCTTCCTTGTGATCTTGTTTTTGCAACACAACCTATCAGTTTTGGCGAGTGTCCTTTACGTTTAAGTTTTCACCTTCCTATATTTACACAGACACAATTCCATTACATTCCTTGGGATAACAGTCATGATAATTCCACTTTCATCTTTCATTATCAGTCGCTTAACTTCACTCCTCCCTTACATTTTGACAACACAACCTTGCAATCTCTTGATCACACTTTCCAATTACTCGATGGCAAGTTCGTTACACAACTGACTACATTAAGACGCCAAATTTCTCGTCTCCATCCGGTTACCAAAACACGTTTAAACGATTTCCTCACCTATGTCGCTTTTTCCTTAGCTATTTTGAACACCATCTTTTTGATTTGCCTTCGTTGTAGTTCTCCGAATCGACAATCTAGCTCGTTCGTAAGTCATTTGATTTCACCATCATCAAATCAGACTTCGCTTAAGACACGACGCGCCCGTGGTAAACAAAAGGATGTTGGCGTCGTTCCTCTTGAATCTCTCAGTGCACCGCACGACATTGATTCATCCGCTGTTATCGAACAATCTACTGTTGTTCCTCCTTCGTGTTCTAAATGTTGTAAACCTATTTCCTTCGCGAACACCGAACCTGCTGCAGTTTAATTATCTGTTACTTCGGCAATTTTTGGTTTTCAATTTGACAGATTTACGCTTCTTTGACTACATGCAACCCATTTAGGTTTTGTCTTTCATAATATTACCTTATTGTACTAACCTGTTTCTGCCCTTCTGGTAATTCATCATTCGTCCATTGATCGGCCGTTTTCCTCCTTCTCACTCACTAATACCTTTATCATTAAGCTCCCCAAAACACGAGCTTAACGACATTCTCAGTACTTTTCCGCCTTGTCCCAGCATTCGCTCTATGCACATTGACGTCATGGTTACCATTGTTTTCTGCCCCAGATTATTCACCGGAACCGGAAATGGAACATTTATTCTCAAGATCCATTATCCAACTGGCAGAATCACCTTACCGGACTCATGAAATTTGCATCCCTGCTTATAGTTACTACCGATTCGTTTCCCCAGGGTTAATGTCATTTAATAGCGCCTTTTACAATAGCTATTTACAACGGCATGACAATGAATACACTGTTCCTTTTTGCCCCAATTGCAGCTACAGTCATACCTCAACTAGATTTTGTCTTCCTTACTTATATTCTCCAGATGAATTGGACTTCCTTATAGATTTTTTAGAATACATGCCTCAAAATAGTATCTCGCCATCGCTCTTTCTTTCGTTGATAAGATTATGTGATTATTTGCTACTTAATCCAGCCGTTATTATCGACATGATATATCTATATATTCCTCAAAATTTTGCAAATCGTTTATATTTGGAGGCTTTGGTTGACATTCTTAATGCCACTAGTTATCGCGACTTGGGTCTCGGGTTTGCCGCAAATTATTTCACCCTTCTTTGAAGTTCTGCGTTCTCCAACGGTCTTCACCTAAGCCATACAACTCAAAACTTGTGCATGTGGTCTCTGACTTGGAGCCACTCTACCTCACTTGACGAATTTACGGGTGAGTTTGTCCCCTATGTGTGACTTGGATTCCAATCCCGTAGGTTTGCGGACTACTCATTACTTTCTAACTTGTGGATCGTGAATTGGAGACCAATCCTTTCCACTTGATAACTGACACATTGTTTTCTCTCTTCTTTGGTTTCAGTTAAACATTTGACTTACATATATACACATACTGACTGACTGAATTGCTTCCTAATTATGACAGACAGAAACATATTCGACTTTTTACTAAACCCCATACAAAACGATTACAGACCCTTGGAGAATGGGGAACACCGCCGCAGACGCCGTCGACCACGGCGCGAGCCTTCCACTCCGCAACCACCACAGTCACGCCCTCGTCGATCGCGAGTGAATCGCAATCGAGCCAGAGATCGACGACGGTGGGAAACATATACTCTCTGCATCATCTGTTTTGAACCCACGGCAATTCCAACACATCGCATGCCCTGTTGCCGTCAATTTATCCATGAGGAATGCCTTTTACAATGTTTTCGGCATTCCTCATTTCATCAGGGCTACCGATGCCCACATTGCCGTGGCAATTTATTCCCTGTTGACGCCGACGACCTTACAGCGGAAACACATCCGCCACCAGGCCATTACCTTTATATTTTTAATTAGTCCAGTATGGGCACCCTTCAGCACGACGTTGAAGAGATTGCCTATGATCGTTTCATGAACCCCCCTCTCGCTCCACGACCTCCAGGCCTGAACTGGGAACAAGTTCGAGCAGAGCGAGAGGCTCAACTGCGCGACCTCTTAGGCATTGATGTCAACCAAGACAATTAGCCTCATTTTCTTTGTATATATTTACCCCTACATTTGTTTCTTCTATTTCAGTATTCCTTTTTAATAATACTATATTGTTACCTCCTAGCGGTATCTTTTCACAAGGTAACTGTAATTCCTGTTTTCTTGTTTGTAAGATATGTCAAAAGCGGTTATTATGTTCTTGGTACGGACACGTGTAGCAGCCACGCAAGCTGCCCCACAATGCTTGATGATTTTAGCGAATTGCAACACCAAGTAAATAGTTCTCACCTTTTCCTCGCAACAGGAGTTGCGTTTTTCTAAGGATGGAGGAATGTAAAACGATATTTTTGGGTATAAGTTAATACCAAAATGAAAATACCTTTATCGAATAAGGAGCGTTAATGAATCATCAAGCATTGCTATTTTAAAATATTTTAATTATTATTATCACTAAGTAGAGTGTTTTGAATTGTTATATAAATACGTTCTACTAGAATGTACTGGGCTTACAAAAGCTATTTGTTTTTCGTTAATAAGGTTTGACCTTTCTCTGTAAAGATGCTCTTTTGGACGTCGGTTTTCTTTCTACACGTGCCACTATTCAATTAAGAAATGATGCTTTTTGTTTAAACTGAACCCACACAGAGGTTCTTAATCTAATTAGTTCTGGTAAATTTAACGACATTTGTTTGTTTCCTTACATTAATTGGTTTTTCCTAAATCTTCAGAAGCTTGACCTTACCAAGTTGGTTTTCCTGGACATTCCTATTTTTACTCTCTTTCGCGCATTTAGTAACCTTGTCCAACAGACTATCTTAGTTAACTCGTTGTGATAAACAAGCTTTTGTTACTGCCTAGTTCAATTTACTTGCTAAAAGTTGTAACGAGTGATATCTTTGTTTTAAGGCTTTCGCAATGTAAATATCTTGCTAATTGATTTTTGATTAGAGATTTGTAAACAATCTTTTAGTTAATATATGGAAAAAGGCGGGACTAATTACCATTGTACGATATTCCAACAAGAAGCTTTTAAACGACAACTTAAGCACTGTACGCGAATTGACAAATTGTACATTTTAGAGTAACGATATTGTACATATGTGATTTTCATTCATGTAAACATTCCTTGTAATTTTTGTGTCTCTTTGACTGTTTTGTTTTGACTGGACAATTGTTGGACAAAAGTGAATTTTGGAGTTTTAACTGATTTTCCTATTACGACACAACCTCGAAGGAAAATATGTTAATAATTCTTATAGCCAACCGAATTTTCACTGATGTAAGATTATTTTAAGTTTGAGTAAGATTGGCAGCCTTCAGATTCAGTCAAGATAAAAGGAACTGTAACTAGGTCTTGTCAGAGAGAGATACTGCTAGCCTTGATTGTGTAAAGTTGAACAACAAGTGATCTACATTAAAGCAGTTTAAAGCGACATCAGTTTGAGTTCATTGTAGAGGATTACTGTTCCCCCAAGTTTCCTACTACATATAGACAGATATATAGATAGATATATACTTTTGTTTTCTTGCACGTGCACTTGGTTAAACGATAAATTTTCTTTTTGTCAGGTTCTTTGTTCCAATTTGTCAATTAAAAAAATAAAGCACGAACATTGTCTGCAATTCTCTTGATTTGCATTCTCTTGAAAATTAAAGAATGAGGAATTCGGTCACTTGTAGGTCATATAATTGTTGTCGTTACAGGATAAGGGGAAAAACATCAAAGATTTTCATTTTTAAAACAACGCAGATGAAATGAAAAAAATGTGTTTTCGAAACCGCTGAGAAGGAAGATGTGACGGTGGATGTCCATATTGGATATGTGGGAAGGAGCAACAATATTATAGCAGTTGATTAAAACGGACTAAGACGTTGACGAGGTTCATAGAAGCAGACTTTATCATAACCATGATGAGCTGGTCATATATCTTAATGTCTCACCTTTTTTCGTGTAAAATCACGGCCTGTAAGGCAACATCTCATTGAAGACAGAATAAACTCTCGGCCATAAATGCTTTCAAGTTTGTTTACAGTTTCTCTTAAGCACGCTCTTGGACAGCGCATTTTTAATACACTCCATCAATAAAAATACTTCGTCACTTGCGACAGATGCCATAGCATTTGACCTACCAATTCGGTGACGCCGTATTACTCGCGGATCGGCTGTTTCGCGGGATGTTTTCCTCATTCCCAAAATAAGGTATATAATTCGCCATTGCAAATTTGTATCGCAGGGCGCATGCATTCTTCTAAAAAAAAACAAAAAAAAACTCAAAACGACAGGTTCTTTTCAAATTGGAAAAAAAAAACCGACGCAGGAAAAATTTATCGTTGAACCGAGTTTTTCACAAGTTGGACAATAACAAGTGAAAAATGCACACGGGCGCACGTGCAAGAAAACAAAAGTATATATCTATCTACGTATATATCTCTCTACATGAAAACCTTTTTGAAAACGGGTGTATATATATATATACACCCGTTTTCAAAAAGGTTTTCATACAGAGAGATATCTAGTAGATAGATATATATACTTTTGTTCTCTTGCACGTGCGCTCGTGTGCATTTTTTCACTTGTTATTGTCCAACTTGTGAAAAACTCCGTTCAACCATAAATTTTTTGCTCGTCAGGTTCTTTGTTGCCGAATTTGTCAATTGAAAAAATAATGGACGAGTATTGTCTGCAATTCTCTTGATTTGCATTCTCTTGAAAATTAAAACAATAGGAATTCGGTCACTTGTCGGTCATATAATTGTTGTCGTTACAGAATAAGGGGAAAAACGCATATGAATGAAAAAAAAATTTGTTTTCCAAACCGCTGAGAAGGAAGATGTGACCGTGGATGTCCATATTGGATATGTGGGAAGGAGCAACAATATTGTAGCAGTTGATTAAAACGGACTAAGACGTTGACGAGGTTCATAGAAGCAGACTTTATCATAATCATGATGAGCTGGTCATATATCTTAATGTCTCACCTTTTTTCGTGTAAAATCACGGCCTGTAAGGCAACATCTTATTGAAGACAGAATACACTCTCGGCCACAAATTCTTTCAAGTTAGTTTACAGTTTCTCTTAAGCGCGCCCCTGGTCAGCGCATTTTTGTAATACACTCCATCAATAAAAATGCTTCGTCACTTGCTACAGATGCCATGGCATTTGGCCTACCAATTCGGTGACGCCGTATCACTCGCGGATCGGCTGTTTCGTGGGATATTTTCCTCATTCCCAAAATCAGCTATATAATTCGCCATTGCAAATTTGTATCGTAGGGCGCATGTATTTTTCTAAAAAAAAAACTCAAAACGACATGTCAAATTGGAACAAAAAACCCGATGACGAAAAAATTTATCGTTGAACCGAGTTTTTCACAAGTTGGACAATAACAAGTGAAAAATGCACACGGGCGCACGTGCAAAGGAACAAAAGTATATATCTGTCTATATATCTCTCTGTATGAAAACCTTTTTGAAAACGGGTGTATATATATATATATATATATATATATATATATATATATATATATATTTATACACCCGTTACTGGAAGTGTTACTGTTGTAGCCACAAGCTGATCACAAAATAGCGGGGCAGCGGCGACTGGTTCCTCCAATCAACAGCATTATGTGAGCATAAGATGTTCGAAATTTGTATATAAATATGCTGATGAGTACTCTGATGTAGGAATGTCTGTTTTTGTAATAGGACTAAAAAAAGCATAATAAAATTGCAGTCATACATGTGACTATGTGTTGGAATAATAGGCCTCCCAAGCAGATGTTCTTTTGGCTTGTATTAAATGCAGTCGTCCTCAACAGCCATGGGGCAGAAATTCAAATTATGGGTAGTATATTTATCCTTTGAATTAAACTCAACAAACGAGGAGCACAAAGAGGGGAAGTGCCTAAGAGGCTGGTGAAGTCAAGAACTGCAGCTGAGTGTACCTTGTAACCATGACAACCCTGTCAATGGTATCCACCCAGGCACCATCATATTGCTTACTGATACATGGATTAACCCCTTAAGTCCCAATGGTGACCAACATCAAATTCCTCCTAATGATATTCATACGTTGTCAAGAGAATTGGGTATGAGAATTAATCAAATGATCACCAATGAGAAAATGCTTTGATCCTCAATTTATTAAACTCTCTCAACTTATCTCTAAGGAAATGTAACTTATCTCTAACGAAATGTACGTCATGCGATCGTCTTACAAACCTGGTAAAATATTAACCAATGCTACGGAAAACCTGTCCTGTGGACGAATAACACCAGCTACACCGTATGATATAATAAAGAGACAAATAACACCTCTGCGCCCTGTGTAACACCCTGACAAGAATTAATTTGATATTTTCTGCTGCCCTGCACCTGTATAGGTATTAGGATTTACTGTTGGTACACTGATAGCTTTGTACATGGCTCGTACAGTACAGGTAAGAAAAATGACCCTTCTGCTTGCAGAGCCTCAGATAATCATATGAAAGGGGTGCCTGGAATTAAGCCTGATGTTAGGCAATCAAAGAGTGAGGGTGTATTAAATTGCATTGCAGCAGAGTCTCTCTTCCATCCATCTTTTTACCATCTATTTCACCATGTTATATATCTGTACCAAGTTATTACATACTCTACTTCGCTTCCTGTGCAGACGTTTCCAGGTTAGGTAAGGACTTGTAGCATATTCCTAAGAACGTCTGCATAGGGGCCTATTCTTGCCCTGCTTTACAGAAACAACTGCCAGATGTGATGTAAATTTCTTGGACTTAAAGTCTTGGTCATATCCTTTTCCCCTCTGATACTACTATAATACAGGCACCCCCTGTCAATAGATACTGAGCTCAGGGTTCTCATTAAGTTTTGAAGTAGACAGGTAGGATGTAAATGTAGATGGCTTAGCAATAAAGTTCTGTAGGTAATTTCAGGCTTTCAATCCCTCTTTTTACCCCTTTCCCCAAAAAGGACACGGCTCAAACCTCAAATAGTCGTTTTTTAAGCCAGTTGCCAGCACTTAAAGAGACCCTGTAAGCCTAAAAAAATATGAGCTTCTCCATAATACAGACACGTTGATTTGTCCCTCTGGTGTTTGCCTGAAAACGTTCTCGGAGGTTTGACGTTTTTATGTTTCTTTCTTCTTTTTTTTTTTCAGAGATCTGCAGAGTGGTTTGATGAAGACACTTTATTCACTTCTGGACTCACTGTTTGTCCACTGATCATGAATGCCAAGGTAAATGAAATGGCTGAAGCAATGTTCTCTCAGTCACGATTGCAGCTAAAACTCCATGTGCAACTAGGTATGTGCTGCCCTAAAGGGTATGGTTTTTGCGCCTCTTTGGTCTGATAATGGAATAGAGATTTTGCCCGTTTTGGTCTGGAATCGGTACGTTTTTCGAGAGAACTGGGGGAGTGTATGAACGAATTTATCGTTTCAATTCCAAATAAGAAAGAAAGAAAAATATGCGAATTCGAAATGGATTTGAAGAATTTTTTGGTTTGCGCTCTAAACCTAAGTAATAATGACATAATTTTCTGCCTAAAGGCCAGGTCTGAAAACGCGTGTGGAAATTGACATGTTTTGGTCTCAAATAGGATCAGGATTTGGGCAACCGGGTGGCACACCCCCACCAAGAATTCTTAGGAGTCCCTCCCCCGGATAAGTGACCTGCGCCAGAAAAAGGAGCTTTGTCAGGGTGGATACTGTCGGACCCTGTTGTGTCAGGACAAAAGGTCAATTCTGTGCTTAAGTCTTTACTTAGGACTGCTTCCCATACACAAAATGTAAATCTTAAAATTATGACGAGGCACAAACCATAGTAATTTCTTTTGGTGATTTTCGCAGGCATGTTATTAAAACTTGAAAACAGACGACAGGAAATAGCTTTCATGCAATGATCCTCTGACGAGAAGCAAGATCACACCAAGCTCATATTTGTCATTGTAATTATCGCTAAAAAGACCCCATGGCGGATTTTTGCATCGAAAATCAATTCAATCGTAGGATGTAACTATAGAATGATTATTTTGGGATACAAACCCTGCAAAAAGAATGCATTGTCTAGGTTTTTGAATTTTCGGCCCTTTCTATTCGACCAAAATGAAATGAGAATAAACAGATAGGAAACTCATCTAAAACCCGAAAAGCTACTAATGATCGAAGGCGATCGATTCAACCAAAAAACTGGGTACAGCTCGCGAGGTTGTCCATTTTTGAAAAGTTTTCCATTAGTAGTAGAGGAGGGACCGGTTACTCCTTTTCTTTGCGGGGGAATGCCATTAACTTTCGGGGGAATACATTAACGCCGGTGACGTCATACATATCATTAACATAGGATGATGTCATAGTTTAAATTAATGACCAAGACGCCATGCATTCCATTAAGATAGGATGATGTCATAGTTTATTTTTAGCTGGCAAGGAGCAAGTGACGTCAGAATAACTATTTTCAGATGGATTATGTCATAGTTTATTTTCAGTAGGCAAGGAGCAAGTGACGTCAGAATTTTCTGGAGTTGACGTCATCAAAAAATGTTGAGATCATAATCTATAAACAGAAAAGTGATTTTTATATAATTAGCTTTTTTCGATAGTTTTCTTATTGGATATTGTGGAAACTGTTATGTGTTCAAAATAAAAGCGGGCAAATTTTTTGAACGTGTTATCTTTGCAGATTATACTAAATAAAAAATCTTTAATCATTAAATTATTTTCACTAAAAATCAGTTATAAGCAAAACCAAGACACGGAGGTTAACTGAAAAATCTTTACTTCAAAAGAAGGGAAAAGGAGGTTAGCGAATGCGAAATCGTACTAATTTTTCAGGCAAAACATGAAAACGAGGTCGAAGCTCAGCGAAGCGAAAAACTGCCTATCAAGCAAAAATGTCAATCTTTGTTTACTTGACTCTGTAGAAAGTATTGCACAGAGTATAAAAATTCTATAGAAAACAACAGGTGGTTCTAAAGTAAACCCTAGCTCTTTTGGTTCTTAAATCAACTCCATTCTTGTTCCTAATGAGTGGAAAGTTTATTTATAAAAATAGGAATAAGAGATGCGATCCCCTAGTAACACATGTCTTCTTATTTAGCGCTTAATAAACAAGCGACAAATAAATTGACAAGACACGAGATACAGTTTTTAAAACTTTATTGAAAACCAGTGACCAAAAGAGTCAAATAAACAGCGATTTGTAAGGGATGGAAATTAATCATCTTCTTCGCCCATGGAGTACTTGTAAGGTCTAACTCGAAATTTCTTATGCCGACGTTTCTTCAGCTGTTTGCCATGAGATTTATGATCATCCAAATAATTTAGAAATTGAATCCGACGCCTCTTGCGCTTCGGGCCTTGTGGTGATGGGGTTTCTACTGTGGGAGGAGGGGTCAGGAAAGCAGGATTTAAGGGTGGTGGAGGAGTGAGGCTTTCTTTGTCAGGTTTTTGAGAGATAGCCGCTTGTGTTAATTCAGGTGTTACATTAACGGGGTTGAGGGGAGTCGAGAATGCTGTCGTTGCTGTCGAAGAATCTTGTGTCCTTGATGTTAAGGCTGGAACAGTGCTGATTATTTCTTCCGGTGGTGTTCTTGTATTTAATTGTTCTTTAAAAGCCAGGTATCTGTTTTGCAACTGAAAGTATCGTTTAGCTTTTTCATCGTCCCGAAGATCGTTTCGAGAAAGCACGTCATCCATGTTGCCCTGTATTTCTTGCATAGCTGGAAGAAGTGGGACAGGTGAGAGAGTTTGCTGCTTTAGATATTTTAAAAGCTCTTGAGGAATATTTTCTTGAAACTCTGCTTGGTTAAAACCTTCTTCACTGGGCAGGACGTTTGTTCGCAGTCGACAATTATCTTGGGTAGTAGTTTTCAGATCAATCAGCAGATAACCAAAAGGTCTTTTTACAGCCTCCTCGTACTGATTTAAAAAGAAATCAGTTTGCCCAGGATACATTTGCTTGGCACGAGTCAAGATTTGCAATTTGTCTCGTAGGTTCTTGAATAACACCAAATAATGGCTGTTTAGGCTTATGCTGCGACTACCTTTCCCCTGGTGAAATAGATTCTGCACGATATAAATCACGCTTAGATTGCGATGATGAGAACCACGAGTAAAGAGGTTCACAATTCGCTTGTCTTTACTGGCGTCAATCATCTGATCATCAAACACGATCAAATTCCGTTTGTTCACGTCAAAATAGGAATCCTGCTCCAAAGCCCTAGGAATTCCCTTGACGAATTCAATGTTTTGGCATGGCGATTAACATTTGTGTATACGCAGGCTGCCATTGTGAATAACACCAAACGATCCTCTCTGGGGGAGGGTAAATGGTCTCTGAAGCTTGTTGCAATAGCGATCGAACCCAGGCCGTTTTTCCCGACCCGGTCATTCCGGCAATCATGGAGGTGAAAGGGTGCTCGAAGCGAAACCGCTGACACTTCTGTGAAAATATTGGAACTGTTTGAAATGGGGTGAGACCAGCATTGCGGTGTTTAGACATCACGTACCTTTGCATATTATCTTTTCTACTAAAGGACTTTTCGCAGACAGAACAGAGCCAACTCATGTTAACTCCTCAGGAGCAAAATGGAGACTGAAAAAGAGGTAGAATGTTACGCATTTATATAGGTTTTCAGGCCACAAAATTCTATTGTTTTCCTCCCCTAAAACCACCACTACCACC
>OZ037783.1:7565625-7569396 GCA_964035525.1 Porites cylindrica | reverse complement strand
GTTAGTCGTTTCCCGGAGATGGAACGGAGAAAACGCTTTCGTAATGGTGAGTCAAAATTGAAATAGAGAGTTTTCAGCTCCATTTTTTGTATGTGTGTATGTGTTTTTTTTATATATCCGATTTTTAGCGCTAAATAAGAAGACATGTGTTGCTAGGGGATGGCATCTCTTATTCCTATTTTTATAAATAAACTTTCCACTCATTAGGAACAAGAATGGAGTTGATTTAAGAACCAAAAGAGCTAGGGTTTACTTTAGAACCACCTGTTGTTTTCTATAGAATTTTTATACCCTGTGCAATACTTTTCACAGAGTCAAGTAAACAAAGATTGACATTTTTGCTTGATAGGCAGTTTTTCGCTTCGCTGAGCTTCGACCTCGTTTTCATGTTTTACCTGAAAAATTAGAACGATGTCGCATTCGCTTAACCTCCTTTTCCCTTCTTTTGAAGTAAAGATTTTTCAGTTAACCTCCGCGTCTTGGTTTTGCTTATAACCGATTTTTAGTGAAAATAATTTAATGATTAAATATTTTTAATTTAGTATAATCTGCAAAGATAACACGTTCAAAAAATTTGCCCGCTTTTATTTTGAACACATAACAGTTTCCACAATATCCAATAAGAAAACTATCGAAAAAAGCTAATTATAATTATATAAAAATCACTTTCTGTTTATAGATTATGATCTCAACATTTTTTGATGACGTCAACTCCAGAAAATTCTGACGTCACTTGCTCCTTGCCTACTGAAAATAAACTATGACATAATCCATCTGAAAATAGTTATTCTGACGTCACTTGCTCCTTGCCAGCTAAAAATAAACTATGACATCATCCTATCTTAAAGGAATGCATGACGTCATGGTCATTAATTTAAACTATGACATCATCCTATGTTAATGATATGTATGACGTCACCGGCGTTAATGTATTCCCCTGAAAGTTAATGGCATTCCCCCGCAAAGAAAAGGAGTAACCAGTCCCTCCTCTACTACTTCCATTCATCAAATGAAGAATGATCCTCGCAGTTATGAACGCAATTTATGCAATTGCGTAAGAAGCCTGAAAAAATTCAGGACTTAACGGGATTTGAACCCGTGGCCTCGCGATACTGGTGCGATGCTCTAACCAACTGAGCTATGAAGCCACTGATGTTGGGAGCTGGTCAATTTTGTGTTCAAGAGATAAATGTGATAGATCTATATAAAATAAATCATATAAGATCTGCGGAATGAAATCAAATGAAGAGTGACCCTCACACTTATGCACGCAATTTATGCAATTGCGTAAGAAGCCTGAAAAAAATTCAGGAGTTTTGGAACTTTGTAGAGCGCTCCGTAATAATCATGGTTTACTCGCGTTGCATTTAGAAGAAGGAGGCTATTTTTTGATTGTATTTTTTGGTTTTGCAAAACTGTCTGAAGTTGTAGTTTATTAGTAGATTTAAAATGAGTTAATTTTAAAATTTTAGTGTAAAAAAACCAAGTTTTTTATTTAAGGATGATAGAAGATACACAGAAGCTGAAGCACTGTTAGAAAAAGCTGTAGAAATAAGGTTAGTCAATATTAAGCGCTTTTCTCTCTAATTTGAAGTCATTTGAAGTTCTAAGCGCATTAGTGACCTTAACATTTGCCACTAAAGGGGGAGGACAGAGGATGGGACCCTGGAGAATTATTGGGCGGAAGGGGTACGTGAGGCTGGAGAGGTAAAGATTGGGAAGTGTGGCTATGGGAAGTGGCCATGGGAATTATGCAACAATACTCAATATTTCGTAATTGAAAAAAGGGTTGGAGGGGGCAAGCCAACAAAAAGGGCATGGAGTTGGCAGGTTTGGACCTCCTATCCTCAAAATCAGTGACTACGAGTAAGAAATCAGGCATGATTACGACTTAAGAATTTCGAGGTAATTATATCCCCCGGATTATAACTCTTCCCTGTTGCTGACTAGTACATTAGTAAACTTTAAGGCTCAGATTGGTGTGATAAGTAATTGTAGGATGCACACGATTTTGGTTTGAAAACTCGAAGTGTTATCCAAAGGTCCCTATTTGAGACCCGTACATTGTACAAGGTGCGCGAGGTCGTGTTCGCGCGAGTACTTACTAGATTAAGGCTGGTTTTCACTAGCGACGGAGTCGGCATCGGAGTCGTAATCAGAAGCGTAGAGCTTATGATCTAGTGAAAACAGCGTTCCGATTCCGCTTACGACTCCGTCGTTTACGTTCCGCTTATGATCTAGTGAAAACCAGATTGTCGGAGTCGGAAGCAGAAGCAGAAGAACCAAACCAATCACAAAGCGTGGGAACGTGCATTGTGATTGGTTTATCCTTCCGCTTCTGCTTCCGACTCCGACAATCTGGTTTTCACAAGACGTAAGCGACGGAGTCGTAAGCGGAGTCGGAAGAAAATGGAAACGTTCTGATTCTTCTGACTCCGATTCCGTCGCGCTTATGACTCCGCTTACGACTCCGATTTTTGATTTTCACCAGGTCATAAGCGCTCTTACGACTCCGCTTACGACTCCGACTCCGTCGCTAGTGAAATCAGCCTTTAACCTTGCCTAACTGTAGCCTCATTATTCCCGCGCGGCCTGGTCGTTTCGGGTCACGTGGTTCTTTCGTCCAGGATCGCCAAAATACATTGGCCCAGAAGGCCAGAATCCTCAACTTGGCCTGTTCATTGTTGAAAGGCTAATAGAGAGGCCCAAAACGATACGATTGGTGTCATTAGTGGAATTTGATTTAATACCGTATTTATTCGATTAAACGCCGGGGCGTTTGTTTAAGTTTAAGCCTTTTCAATGCGGCGATTATTTTTCAAGGGCGGCGTTTATTTCAAATCACATTTCCTTTATAATGTAAATATCATGTAAACCAGGAAGATGTCTAAAGTCCCAATGTCTCGCTTTTTTGCTGAGATGGAATCGTAAATGTTGGGTTGGTGTAGATTACAAAGCTGTACCGAGGTTTTTCTTAAAATTCTCGAATAAACGCCGCATTCTTCTGATTGGGTGCGGCGCCGGTTTATTCGAGGGCGGTGTTTATTGGTAATTTTGCTTCCATCTGCAGCGTTTAATCGAACCAATACAGCACTATTATTGTTTGCCTTATCGGTATATGATTCTGGAAAGCTGCCCAACTACCCCTTCCCTGACCGGTTATTTTGCTTTAAATGAGAAGGTAGTGTAAATGTTGGATTAGGGAAGTGGTAGGTGGGTAGTTTCTGAGAATCTTATTCGTATTTTCTAATCTGAAGGTGAATTTGATGTGCCTACAGGCTTGGTCTGAGACCGGGGTGGGGGGCTACTCCTGGTAATTCTTGGTGGGGGTGTGCCGCCCTTTTCCAAAATCCGGATCCTATTTCAGACCAAAAATGTAATTTTCCACACCCTTTTTCAGACCTGGCCTTTAGGCAGAAATTGTGTTATCATTACTTAGATTAGAGCGGAAACAAAAAAAAATTCTTGAAATCTATTTCGAATTCGCATATTTCTCTTTCATTGTTACTCATGTTAATTACGTTCATACACTCCCGTAGTTCCCTCGAAAACCATAATGGGAAAAGACCAAAATGGGAAAAGTGTACACCCGTTTTCAGACCAAAATGGTGCAAAAACCCTACTCGATGGGGCGGCACCTGCCTATATATAACTATATAAGGGAGTACCCCCCCCCCCCAGGTCTGAGATAACTTATTAACGCAGCCATTCTCTGTGTATAGGAATAACTTTGCGGCGGGCTGGATGAACTTAGGCACCGTAAAGGCAGCA
>OZ037783.1:7520625-7560625 GCA_964035525.1 Porites cylindrica | reverse complement strand
TGGGAGAATCTCCAGTGATTTTCGAGGGAAGTGGCAGCATAAGGGGTTATGGGAAAGACGAAACACGGGAAGCCCTCCCTTGTGCCTTTGTGTTTTTGAAGCTTTCCCATGATCTTTGCGCCGAGATTACCAACTTAGTGTCTGGGTATACGAGGCAGTTTCTCAAGTGATTTTACTTCTGATCACTTATATCGTCACTATAGATTCGTTTGCGCTAAAACTACGGTAAAATAAATCACTATAACAAAATTTTTCTAACCTGAGTGGTTATCAGCTGCGCTGATTTCAGCGTTAATAGGACAGTCTAACTGAACATTCGGCGTCACGCCTAAGTGATTGGAAAGTGCGCGCCATTTCACGTTTTCACTTCTGGCGAAAAAGCTCTCGGAATATCTGGTGTTTTAATTTTAAAAATTAAAAGCTTTAAATATCACAAAAAAACTTCGCGTCGTCCAGTTCGGTCTGTGATCATACTTGTGAATAAACAAATCGAACTCGCGCTACGCGGTCGTCCGATTTTATTGATCTCTCGTGTGATTACAGATCAAATTGGATTCCACTCAGTTCTATAGATCGTTTTGACATGACGTCACGGCGGCTATATTGGCGTGCAAAACGATCTCTTACACGAAATAAAAGCTAGCACATGCTTCTCGTTAAAGAGAACTTGACTATTTCTGGAAATTCAGTATAAAACTTTTCCATTTTTTTTTTGGGTGAAGAAATATATTCGTCATATTGTTCTGTTTTTCTTCTAGTCTATTACCGTAAAGTTTTGAGTTCTTCTCCGAAGAAGACGCTACGGAGCGTACACTTCGGCGTCGGGGTTGTGGAACTGATTAATTGTAAATGCGGAGGAATAGTAAGAAATGAAATATGGTAAGAGTAAGGTGTTAATTTGTGAAATTATGGGATTTGTCAGGATATTCTGAAAAGAGTAAGATCCAAGAGGCCTACTTGCCAAAAACTATCATTTCGGGGCAAATTGTCTCTGAGATGTTAGCCCAGTTATGCTCTGATGACTCCATACAAATCCTTCTAAATTTGACTTGGCTCTAAACGTATAGACCTAAGTCAAATATGAGGTCACTGGCGGTGAATAACAAGTCTTACAAAACAAACAGTGAAAAAAGAATTCTCTATTTTTTTTAGTCACATTCAGGCTTAAAAAACATGATAGCATTGTCATGTACACATTAAAGATATGTAAGGCATGGGTAAGGAGTCAATTATGTTGCGCATGGAATTGGCTAAAACTTAATGTTCCGAGTTCAAATGTTTTGAGGATAATAATTCACTGACTATCAGCACGCAGGGATGTCGGATTAACACAAGGAAGTTTAATACCAGAGGAACATAGCCTTTACAGAGCTTTAAATCACGGAATCCGCCAACACAAACTTGACTTGAACTTAAGTAAAACTAAACAGCCTCTGCCAAAAATAACAAACTCTTGAACTTCAGATATCTTACGGCTTCCGCCAACCTGTAAACACAGAACTTGAAAATCGACCTTCGTCACACTTGACTAAACACAGCAGTCCAGCTCGTGGGAAAAAACTTAGTTCTTCAAAAGAACTCTCTTGGAACTTGTATACCGTTTGACATAAGGTTCTAGAAAATCCTAAACAGGCGAATAGTAACTGATGCAAATCTGTTGACTCATTCTGAAATGTAAACATGCCCTAATTAATTATTCATGATAATCCAAAAACGTACAGAACGTTCGAGAAAGTCACGCAACGCATGATATTACTACGTAACACTCAACAAAGACAAAATGTCTTTGTGCAGCATTTTGTAACTTTAAATTCATCATAAAACAGTTCGAAAGAAGGGCTCACTCGTGAAATGTTTTTCAACACTCGAAGAGAAATTTCGTGTCTCTGCGCGGCCACGTAATATCCTCTTTTTATTCCTCGAGTAAATTAAAGACTAAACTCGAAGTGATTTCAAGATATCCGATCCGAAGTAGTCCGGTCTTATTTCGTGAAATAGCCGAAACAAGCTGAAAAGTCACGAACTTGCACGCCCAATCTTGTCCCGAAACTAGTGCATCATTTCATAACTATTTTTCATATACCGAACTATCTTGGGTCCCAGTAGCGCAATCGGCTAATCCCTCAACTTAGAAACTCCTCTGATCCGACGGGTCACACAGGTGAGTCGCTTCAAACCCCGAGAAAGCCAAAATAATAATTCTTTCTTCTTCGAATAATTTAAAGAATAAATCAAAGAAATCGAAGTGATCTCGAGATATCTCGAACTAATTCGGCTCTCAGTTCGTCAAATAGCCGAATAAAACCGAAAACCTACAGACTTTGGGTACCCAATCTTGTCAAATAAAGTCCACTTTGACACATTCCTGAGCGCCGCGAATCCTTTACTTCGCGCTCCGCCGAAGTAACAAGCCGTAGCAAAGCTCTAATGCTTCCTGTAGAAAGGAATACGAATGTTTTTTACTAGGTTCATGGCGTTTTCATTTGATCTTTCATGTGATCTTTTGTATTTGGTCTTTCATTCTAAAACAACAGCTGAAAGAATAAAAATACTACGTCGACGAATCAGCGCTCGTTAACCAGAAGCCAAACAAATCTGCGCCATGAGTATGGAATTTTTAGGGCCGAATCGAAAAAGGTCTCTCAACTCCCCGCGAAACGTCCCAAGTGGCGAGGAGCCAAGAGAGGCGGCTGCATTCGCAGGCTATCTTTCGTTTATTGATATCTTACATTTTATCTTCTATCAGTTAAGGCTGGTACTGACCAAAATGTGTTATAAAAAGGCCTTGAAATTCAACTTTTTCTTTTGTTATTTTATACATCACAGGGTGAAATAAGGTGCTTCCGAAATTCGGAAATGTTGCGGAAACCTGATGGTTCAAAATTCCGTTACGTTTCCGCAGGACGGTTACGACGGGAAACGTGTAAGATGAAAATGGAGGCATTGTTTCGTGTTTCCGCAGCGCTTCCGTTGACTTAAACGTGTCAGCTCGTTTCCATTGCGTGTCCGCAAGCGGTTTTGTACTGAAATTCGCTGGTGTTCATGATCAATCCCTGGTTTCTCATATAATAAAATTTGTTTTAACTGTACTGATTACGCTTCAGGCAAGATGAGGAATCATTGCATTGACCTAACATATCCGAAAGAACAGAGATAATCGCCTGCGCTAAACTACACGTTGTAAATACTGGAAGAGTGATAGATGATTTCCTTTGTCTTTCTTTTCTAAGAGATTCAAAGATGTGTTATTAAAATTATTAACGTTCCAAACATTGAAGCGTAATTTGAAACAATTAAGAAACAGCAAAATAAATTATAAATGATTTTTTAACACGCTTGCACGCATTTTGCCTCGCCCTGGAGGCGTGAGTCTTACGAGCATGCGTGACTCGCTTTCACGTTGAATTTTGAATCGCGCGCCCTTTTGAACATTCTTCGCTGTCGGTTCGCCTTCCATTTTGGTGGTTTGTACATGCAGGGCCGTTTTTTTTTGTGAAGATGAGCGAGGAGAGTGTGATAGATTGCGGAGATAGACTGCAGGGAGGAATAATAGTTCGAAAAACTATTTAAATGAAACGCCAAATCCCATGGAAGCGGTGACGAAGGAGTTCAGTGTTCACTCTTGGCGACTCGAATGCACACTGAGTGTTTCAACAACCATTGAGAAGAAAGAAGGCCTATTTTAAACCGTGGATCCTTGTTGTTTCGTAAGTACATTCTGAATCTTGTTTAAATATATAGAAGTCTATGTAAAAGCTTTGGGCGTCGATCATAAAAATCGTTTCACATGTGAGCTTACATAAGCTTACATGTTTCATGCGAGAGCGAGTTGCTCCCTACAGATCTGATCTTTGTATGTTGCCTGTAGTTTCTTTGATAACATCTACCTGTAAAGCACGTGTTTGTCTGATTTCTTTTGCAATAAAGACATAGTTGCTGCTTCACCGAAAAAGAATTTTTCTCTATACTAATGCACATTTTAATGGCGAAGATGGCAGCCGTAAAATATTGAATCTCGAATGAGGAAACGGAATCACGGAAAGGAGTACGGAATCAAATACCAATGACAGAAAAATATTTTATAAAAATTCCTTGACACTAAAATGTACAAAACATTTCCACTCCAATTTCTGAGACTGTAGATGTTTATCACAAGGATAAACCTGTACGAAAATAATATTTAAGAGCGACTGTCTGTAAATATCGACCAAAATCTTCTTTTTGTGGCACAAGTTCAATATTCGAATTTCGCTCATTTTTGGCTCATCGATAACCCTTAATGAGTAATGAAACATGCTGTAGTTAGTTTTCCCAAATAACGTATTCTTTTGTTAAAATTCGAGAAAACTCATTTTGCCCGTTCGGAGCTCAAAATCCACTTCCGGTAAAACGAAATTTTAAACAAATTTCATTGACTCGTACGTCAAACTACAAAGATTTGGCAGCCTTTGAAGAACACGAATACTTTTTATGACCCTTTCTTTCTCATAAGACGATAAATTTTTGAAAGCTGTAATGAGTTTGTGGCCAAAAAGGTATTGTTAAAAATAGGTCACTACGAGCCTCAGCGCTCCGGAAGTTAAAAAATTCGTACCGTCTGGTTGCTATGAAGTGACGTAATCATCCAGTTGAGTATCCATCACCGTAACACTTTTGCGGTCAACTACCGCAGCGTTCGTAAAGTACTTTAATTAAAACCGTGTTCAAAACCCCGTAGGAAGTCTGTTTATTTTTGAGTCGATTAATGCACTGCTGACTTTCACGAGGTCAACTTTTGCATAAATTATCAAACATTATGTTAAGCGGGAAATCTACCAATGGTTCGCGGGAGAAGCAACTTCTATAGCGGCGCAAGACAAATGTTTCGAGAGTCGAGGATGTGCTCACAAACTATTCACTATGCGACGAAAGGAGAAATCACTGGCATGATAGCTGCATGTAATAGTAATCTTATCAATCCAGGTCGCGCCGTGTTCGCTCGAGAACGCTGTGACAACCTCGTTTGGCGCGCTTCTCAATACTTCCAAAACATGTTGTAATCGGTAAGTAGACTTAAGCACTTAGTATCGCCAAGCCATTCGAATCAGTGTATACCCAATTCTTTGACTGAAGATTCTCGCAAACACATATACCAAGTAAATCTGGATGGAAGAGGACATTGTCTCCCTAAACGCAGCCAGATTATATTTTGAAGGATGGCGGCACAATTCAACGCGTCTTCCAAGTCAGCCCTAATTTATAGTTCGTAAGAGTATAAATTGCGATCTCCCTATTAAGCTTTCTTTGATAAAACTTCAGTAGAAACAAAACAACGCAGACATGACATTCTCCTGCATGAGACACAATCAGCTGAAGGAAATATCTGTTTACAAGTCGGGTAAATTATCCATTCTTGCGCACCGCAAAATCCGCTAAAATCAGTCGCTGGAAACCTGGCATATTATTAAGCCCGAGCGCTACTAAGAATAACACGTTTAGAACTTCGACGCTTAGAAAAAAAAGGCAGTTGTTCTATATCCTTTCTGGTTCATCCAGGCAGAAGTCCTGGCATATTATTATGCCTAAGCGCTTCTAGGATATATAACACGTTTAGCATTTCGACCTGCAGCCGTAAAAAAAAAATTAGGCAGTTGTTCTATATCCTTTCTGGTTCATCCAGGTAGAAGTCCTGGCATATTATTATGCCTGAGCGCTTCTAGGATATATAACACGTTTAGCATTTCAACCCGTAGCCGTAAAAAAAATTAGGCAGTTGTTCTATATCCTTTCTGGTTCATCCAGGTAGAAGTCCTGGCATATTATTATGCCTGAGCGCTTCTAGGATATATAACACGTTTAGCATTTCAACCCGTAGCCGTAAAAAAAATTAGGCAGTTGTTCTATATCCTTTCTGGTTCATCCAGGTAGAAGTCCTGGCATGATATCATTATGCCTGAGCGCTTCTGGGATATATAACACGTTTAGCTTTTCGACCCGTAGCCGTAAAAAAAAAAATAGGCAGTTGTTCTGTATCCTTTCTGGTTCATCCAGGTAGAAGTCCTGGCATATTATTATGCCTGAGCGCTTCTAGGATATAGAACACGTTTAGCATTTCAACCCGTAGCCGTAAAAAAAAAAATTAGGCAGTTGTTCTATATCCTTTCTGGTTCATCCAGGTAGAAGTCCTGTCATATTATGATGCCTGAGCGCTTCTAGGATATATAACACGTTTAGCATTTATATTTCAACCCGTAGCCGTAAAAAAAAAAAAAAATTAGACAGCTGTTCTATATCCTTTCTGGTTCACCCAGGTAGAAGCCCTGGCATGATGTTATTATGCCTGAGCGCTTCTGGGATATATAACACGTTTAGCATTTCGATCCGTAGCCGAAAAAAAAAATTAGGCAGTTGTTCTATATCCTTTCTGGTTCATCCAGGTAGAAGTCCTGGCATATTATTATGCCTGAGCGCTTCTAGGATATATAACGGTCGTGACTAGAATGGATACTCCAAAATCAGGTATCCGCTCGGAGACTGGAACTGAATAAAATCATTTTTCGGCAAATCGCTCCGACTTTTGAGATAAGTATACAAAGACTGAAGAAGGCTAAGATGAGAATGGTTACTCCAAAATATGGATCAAAGCCTACATAGAGGTTAGTTGTTTTTCACGTTCTTTGTAAGAATTTAGTGCAAGGAGCAAACAATGTCTGTTTAATTACAGTACCACTACCGCGACTGCCGTGTAAAGCTTATTCATAGCAAAAGGCCCAATGTTTGCTACTTTTGGCAAATGTAAACTATGTGATTCGAAGTTAGTCATTTTGTATTCCTGAATCTGCTGTGTGAACCTTTGTAATTTCCAGTCACATTGACGGTGTTGAAAATGCAGCCCCTTTATTGTCCATCCTGCCATGTTGCCCCATCCACAGGTAGCCTAAACTCTGAAGGAGTTTGTTGGACTTTGAATTTATAAGAGAATTAATGACAATAAACAAAATACGTCCTAAATTCCATTTTTTGACAAAAATAGAAACGAGAATGACTTACCTTGTGTTTTTGTTTTGGTAAGCTAAAACGGCCTGGATATACCCTACTTCAATAATTATTATTTATTTATCAGTATTTTAGTTATTCATTTTGATATTAGGCAGGTACCACAAGGAAATGATTTGGTTGTTCCTTTTTAATTTAGATGATAGATAACCTTGTAGGTGATAATTATTTGTAATGCACTAAACTGGGGGCCTTTCTCTGCTACCAAAAGAAAATCTTTAACTTTTAAAACAGAAGGGTCAAGGCTTCTTTGCTGAATCAAGGCACTGTATCGTGGAACACAGTGCTTTTTAGAATTACTGCCAAAGTAGCAGCTTTATTTCCTGAAAGAATGATTATAATGGAAACTTTATTTAATGCATGGCTAATTTCAAATTTTCAGGTGACTTTCCACCCCAGGTATAGAGGGTACATAAAAGCACATTGCGGAAGTGGAGAAAGAGTAAAAGGAAAGTAAAACAGAGGAAAGAATTATGGGAAAAGGAAGAAATCAAAAAATGGTTGTAGAATTGTAAACAAACAACTTTATTTTTACAAAAGTAATAAACAATTTTTTTTACACATTTTATCAAATTCTTAGAGTGGTTTGTTTGTGGTTTTGAGAATTTTATTAACCAAATTGTCAAGCTACCCAGACATGCAACTGAGCAGCCAACTGCTTGGCCTCAATGAAATTTTTTTTTCCTGTTTTCTTTTTTTCTTTTTTTTTTTTTCATTTTATTTGCTATTTCTCTTGAAGCCTTCTCCAATTTTCTTCATTTCTTCCTTTCTTTCTGCAACTGGTTTCTCTGTTCCTCACAAGCATTTGACTGCAACACCCTCCGGATCTCCAACTCATCCTCCTGTTACAGCTGCAACATGGATATACCTGCATGATCATTTTTATTCCATTTTAAATTATTTTATGATAAGCTCACCATACTGAGTGAAAAACAAAAAATAGCCCATAACCAGCTTAATGCTGAAGGTCTTGTCTCATCAGGAGCTCAGAAGGCAATCAAGGAAATAGGTAATAGGTCACAGGGAGGGGAAGGAAAACACCTTCCCCCCCTCCCCCCTTGAGTGGAGGAACGGGGAAGAAAAAGAAAAAGAATTCATCCCAGGATCAACAGGATCTATTTCCACACTTTTCAACACCATGATGGTACCACTTGGCTGAGGACTATTGTCAGAAAGTTCAGTGTGGAATAGGGTATGGAAGGCAGAGAGTTTTGGTGACAATGAGGCTCCTAGGATTTGAAAAAAAAAACAAAACAAAATACAAGTGCAAAAAAGCAACTATAAATAATTTTGCAAAAATCCTAATGTTTAGGATAAATAATTTGAATTGATACTAGAGTTTCTAGTAAATGTAAAAAGATAGCAGGTGAACATGGGCGGGCTGGCAGAGGCCAGCAGTAGATCTAAGGGAGGTCCCCTGCCCTGCATATTCTAGATCAAATTGAGGACAACAGTGCCAAGAAAATTCTTTTCTAGATTGCGCTCCTCCGTACCTTAAGGTCTGAATGAATGGTTCATTCCCGCCACCTCAAGGTCTGGTGAGAATCCTCCCCGCCCCACCCCTCTTCTTATCTGAAGGTTCGGATCTGCCACTGTAGGCTCCAGGTCCTATATCAGAGCTATACAGAGACACTACACTAATACAATCTGCAGGACCATTTTTTTTTTAGAAACTTGAGCATATGTCTGCCTGCGCTTGTAATAGTGATCACCAAGCTACAAGAAGTATGACCTGAAGTAAATTAGGGACCTTTCATTTATTAGAGGGGGGGGGGGGGGGGGCAGGGCTGGTGCAATTCTTTTTTCCCAGGTGAATTTTTTTATGCCCGCCCCCAATTTCCTGCAGAAAAAAATGTAACCCTCCCCCTTGTATGGCCCAAAATAGTTATGACCCTCCCCACGCTAAAGGATATGACAGGGATTATTAAAAGAGATCAACTTTTACCTTGTGATGAAGGGAGGTGCCAATACGACATTCAGGAACAGGTATCTGAGATCACCTCATGCATTGAAGCAATATTGAGCACAAACAATCCTGGTGCTGCTGGAAAATTTTACACGACGGATTATGTTCTTGTCCCAGCTGATTAGTTAATACTGAGGGCGAACATTATGAAGCTCAGTGAGTTACTAGAGAACATATTAGATATGGATAAATGCATTAAAGCTCACCTTAACACCCTGTTTCACTCAAAGACTGGTAATTTTATACGAGGAGAAGAGTATTCTAAATCGTTTGATGAAGCTGTTATTACAAAACTTGATGAAGCTAAAAAAAGAGTAAACAGTGAATTGAAATATCTTAATGAGAAACTTGATCAATGCAAAGACATGTTGCACAGTGTGTTACTGTTGAAAAACAAATCAAGAAAAAGACGTACATGTAGGGTTGTTGGGTAGTTCAGGTTGATCATTATGAAAGTTTAAAATGTTTACTGTGCAAGGGACTTGTTTGTTAAATAATATATTTTATTTTTTGATTTATTTTTATTTTAAGTGAACAGCAATGTTTGCTAAAAATGGTATGGCGCTCCCCAAAGCCCAGCTTAAATTTTTGGCGACCCTCCCCTTTTTGGCTACATAAAATTTAATGACCCTCCCCCCAATTGCACTAGCCCTCCCCCGCCTCAAAGAAATGACCGGTCCCCTTATGTGTTTTTCACTATTGTTAACACTTGGAATCAACTAACCCATAAAATTACAAGATGGTTAACTGACCTTAACTGTATTTGTACCCTCTTTGTAAACGTAACAATCATGTTTGTATTGGGAATTTCAGTAATAGTTATCCAGATGGCCAAAACTTCCATATTTTGGCCATTCTTATTCTGAAGTATCCACCTTATTCTGAGCTATCCAAACAGATACTTTGCTATGAATAAGCCTTACACGGCAGTCGCGGTAGTGGTACTGTAATTAAACAGACATTGTTTGCTCCTTGCACTAAATTCTTACAAAAATAACGTGAAAAACAACTAACCTCTATGTAGGCTTTGATCCATATTTTGGAGTAACCATTCTCATCTTAGCCTTTTCAGTCTTTGTATGCTAGTCTTAGTCTTTCAAGACAACAAGGTCGTAAAGAGTAAACTAGTCGGAGCGATTTGCCGAAAAATAATGTTATTCAGTTCCAGTCTCCGAGCGGATACCTGATTTTGGAGTATCCATTCTAGTCACGACCGATATATAACACGTTTAGCATTTCGATCCGTAGCCGAAAAAAAGAAATTAGGCTGTTGTTCTATATCCTTTCTGGTTCACCCAGGTAGAAGTCCTGGAATGATGTTATTATGCCTGAGCGCTTCTGGGATATATAACACGCTTAGCATTTCGATCCGTAGCCGAAAAAAAGAAATTAGGCTGTTGTTCTATATCCTTTCTGGTTCACCCAGGTAGAAGTCCTGGCATGATGTTATTATGCCTGAGCGCTTCTAGGATATAGAACACGTTTACCATTTCGATCCGTAGCCGAAAAAAAGAAATTAGGCTGTTGTTCTATATCCTTTCTGGTTCACCCAGGTAGAAGTCCTGGCATGATGTTCTTATGCCTGAGCACTTCTGGGATATATAACATGTTTAGCATTTCGATCCGTAGCCGAAAAAAAGAAATTAGGCTGTTGTTCTATATCCTTTCTGGTTCACCCAGGTAGAAGTCCTGGCATGATGTTATTATGCCTGAGCGCTTCTAGGATATATAACACGTTTAGCATTTCGATCCGTAGCCGAAAAAAAGAAATTAGGCTGTTGTTCTATATCCTTTCTGGTTCACCCAGGTAGAAGTCCTGGCATGATGTTATTATGCCTGAGCGCTTCTAGGATATATAACACGTTTAGTATTTTGATCTGTAGCCGAAAAAAAGAAATTAGGCTGTTGTTCTATATCCTTTCTGGTTCACCCAGGTAGAAGTCCTGGCATGATGTTCTTATGCCTGAGCGCTTCAAGGATATATGACACGTTTAGCATTTCGACCCGTAGCCGAAAAAAAAATTAGGCTGTTGTTCTATATCCTTTCTGGTTCATCCAGGTAGAAGTCCTGGCATGATGTTTTTATGCCTGAGCGCTTCTGGGATATATAACACGTTTAGCGTTTCGATCCGTAGCCGAAAAAAAAAATTAGGCTGTTGTTCTATATCCTTTCTGGTTCACCCAGGTAGAAGTTCTGGCATGATGTTATTATGCCTGAGCGCTTCTAGGATATATAACACGCTGGCAATGAAATCGACCGCAGACTTTAAAATGTTCTGTTTAGAAGGCACTGAATTATTTTTTCCGGACATTTTGTTTGATACCGCATTTTTAATTAATTTTATTTGTCGCCCCAGGATGATGACATGATTGCGTGAAAATTGACGCCTCTATCATATTAGATGCGAAATACGATCAGAGATTAAGGGAATAGGGAATATTGCAAGCTACTGGGTATCCAGCTGAGATAGCTGACTTTTATTCAGCTATCTCAGCTGGATACTGACGGGTTTTTTTGGTTGCAAAGACCGTGCAGCTCGTTATGCTATTGATAATTTCACCGGTTCAAAATTATAGGGTTAAAATAATGTAAATTTTTACAATGCGCTATAACTTAGAATTTCGCAAATTGACTTTCTACGGTTTAACTAGGCTCCAATCTATCAGAAAATCGAAACAAATCTCTGGGCAAACGATTTTAAGTAGCCCGCAAGACGCCCAGTTCAACCCTAATTTTGCGAAAAATCGCGACATTCCAGTGGTTAAAAATAGCGTCACACGGCCCGTCACGCCAGCGGTGTTAACGACAGATTCACTTTCAACATTCTATTCAACACTGATCACATGCCGAATTCCAGCATAAAAATCTATGTTACATCTTTCAATAACCTTATCTTATTTAGAAGAGTCATTTTGTTTGGATACAATATATAGTGTAGAATTGCCCAAAAGTCGGTTTTTTTGAGCGACGTCGGCAAGACGTCGACGACCGAGCCCAACGAAAACAAACTTTGAACAAGTACAGTGGTGTGTTTCATTAATTTAAGCATCCGTCAAAAGGCATAAACGCGTTAAATTTGAGACGGGGATAACCAATATTAACTAATTCGAACAATGTTTTTTTCTTGCGAGTTTTCTCTTTTAAGTAATTATGTATAAGTATAAATGTACGTTTGGATGTATCACTATCACGCTTATAAAGGTACATTGTAACGAACGTTTCAGAAAACGTTTTAACTCGTTTCGATCGACGATGAAATGCCATCATCAAAAACAAATCACCAAAAACTTTCCTGTGTGACTTTCCTGTGTGACGTTTTACTAATGCTAAAGCAGGAATTGTTGCAGCGTGATCATGAGCTTTTAAAAATGGCAAATGCTCCTAAATGGACAGCTATGGATCCCTTCCATCGCCATTGGAAAAAAACTCTCTGGCCCATTATGAACTAGCCTATTCCAGGCGTGGTGGACAGTGGATAGTGAATAGGGGACAGTGGCGCGAAATGCGGAACAGAGGAAAACAAACGTGGAAAAGAGTAAGAGGGAGAGAGTAGGAGGACCTTTCGCCCTCAATCCCTAACCCCGCCCCTTCGCCTTTTTTTCTAGCCCACTTTTCTTTGCGTTTTCCTAACTATCTGGAGGCCTGTTACAGGTAACCCTATGTCCTCCATTTACAAATTTTTATGGTATATAACGTATTTATTCGATTAACCGCCCTGGGCGCTTATTAAATTTTTGGACCTTGAGAGTGGGCGCTTATTCAAGGTGGGTGCTTATTCGAGGTTAGGCGCTTATTAAATTTCGCCATTCTCAGCAAGTGTAGTATGTTTATTTTGCAACAAAACAATAAATGGTAATAACAAAAAGCGGAGATGTAACAAAGCAAGGTTTCTGTAAAATGCTCTGAAGAAAACTCCGTCTTCGGGAGGGTCTCTTATTATCTCTTATTTAAGTTTGCGTAGGAGGGAGTGGGGTCGTGGTGGGTGCTTATTCGAGGCTGGGCGCTTATTAACTGTTCTGCCCTTAGGAGGGGCGCTTATTCGAGGTGGGCGCTAATTTGAGGTTGGGCGCTTATTCAAATAAATACGGTATTCAACTTAAGCGTCGAGCACTTTTGGCGCTTTGTCATTGATCAGCAGGAACGGATTTGGTAGTACTAACTTTTCAACTGCTTTTAGACTGCGAATTTTTTCTTTCTTTCTTTCTTGTTTTCTTTCTTTTTTTATCTTTGTCAGTTTCTACCGTATTTTTTAGACGTATTTTTCGATCCTGTCCCCAGTCTCACTCACTCTCCCCCATCCCCCACCCTGCCTCCCCTTTATCCGAAAAAAAAAAACAAGAAAAATAAAAACAGGGAAACAAAATAGAGTATAGAGCGGTTTTCACTTGACTGTCGTAAAACCAAAACCAAAGTAAATACACTAGCCAACCAAAGGGCGTAGTAAAACCAAACCAAAACCAAAACCAATCCCTTTCGACAGTCAAGTGAAAACCGCTCTAATACTAAAGCTAAGAAGAATCTTGACTACTATCCGTCGCACCTTCAGAACCTATTCTTATTCTAATGAGGTCGGACATTTCGTAAGTTGTTCGGAATACGTCGTGACTTCGGACACATTTTGTCGGGACACTTCGTGACTTGATCGGAGATACATCGTCACGTGATCGGATGGGAAATTTCGTGACTTGATCGGAGATACATCGTGACGTGATCGGCAAAACATCGACGGAATCATTGTTATAGATAATAAGTTGCAAAGGGAGATTATATTTGTGGTTGAGTTTGAAAATGAAAAGTTGTGGGACAGATAAAATGTCCTTGAAGGTGCGCATGCGCCATGACTAAAAACGTTTTAAAACGTTGTTCGGGGTTCGCAGGTTTTGAACAAGCAACATTAGAATCTGTATAATCGAACCTGGATCGTCTGCATGATACTCGCAGACACTCGCCATTGTACTACCAAAGCTTGGACAAGTAAACAGACACAAAGTGTAAAGTTTTCAACATGAATTTTATTTTTAACAAGACAAATGTAAACTGCGTTTAAAAAGATCATTCAGTTCCAATAAACCATCGGGAAAGTCATAAATGTTTCTTATCCCTACGATAGCAGTCCTTGGTAGAAAGGTCGGCAAAGCAAATTGGTCTTCAGACATTTGATCACAGACATAGAATAAATCTTGATCATATCTGTACCAGAACCAAATATTTTTGTCTACATCATAAACATATAGGATCTTCTTTAGCAGTTTCGCCATTTCCACGGCCCAGCCAGTTCCTCCAAAGCATACGTTACTTTCGGGTTGAAAGTTTGCAAATGCCATCACCATGTCTGCTTGTTTCACCACATGAAAGTTTCGGTGAATATACTGTAAACTGATCGGGTTTTCCAATCGTTTGTTGAGACGAGCAGCCACTTGCTTTTGGATGGGAATCGCTTCAGCGAGTTGAGTCACTGTTAATGGAGGGACTGTTTTGCTTCGTGGATGACAAGGTGGAATGATAACTTGTACAGCTAAACCATGGTCTCTTGCTAACTTTTCAGCTTCCAAATCGACACCAAGTGCGCCACCAGTGACAATCGTAAACGTTGGTACACCCGACATATTGTATCTCCGTCTTGATCGAACTTCGAATGCTATAACATGGTATGACTCTATCTTTATAGAGGACTATGACGTCATTGCCTGAACATGTTCAATTCCCAAAGGACTTGTATTTTTGTGGCGCATACAATTCAAAATATCCAATGGCGGTTTGACATAAATCTTCATAAATCTCTTTGTTCAGAATATACAGCTGGTGATTCAATCTATCAAAGGTCAAATTATGTCCAGAGATAGCTTCTAATATCAGTGCTCGCATGAATTGGTGATACGTGGTAAACTTTGACGGTTCAATGTTTTGTAGAATGGTGTCGACTTCAGTAGACGGTGTCATACCCTTGCTGTGGTTTTTGTTGTTCCAGCTCTTTGACTTTTTCTTGAAGTGTTTTCACTTGTTCCCTTAGGGTCTGAACTTTCTCTAGTAGTTCAGCACTAAAAAGGATTAATTCACCCGCAATTTTCATCCACGTTCCTTCGCTCATGACCTTCAAGTTATGAGTGATGTTGAGAAGACAGCTAAATTTTAAAGCGATGACGGGTCATGCTCCACTGAGTCATCATCCAATTTATTGTATTAAGCAGCCCGGGTATTCTGTTTCTTTTTTAACTATAAGATTACAATAACATGGTAAATGAACATACTTTAATACAAAATCACTCTTTTATAGATTCAGGCCATTTTCGCATACATTCTGAAAATTCATCCTTATAGGATACATTGTCTCGCCATGTGTTATCCGTCACGTCTCGTTCAAAAATATATTGCACAATTTTACACTTTCCATCGCAATTGTCAGGGATCCAATCTAAACCTAAACCTTCCTGGAATGCTTCATCTTTTTCTTTGATGCAATACTCGCATAAAATCCATTCCAACAATTCATCACAACGTTTTTGCCAGAGAACGCGTTGAGCGTTCACTTCTGCCACCGTTGGTTGAACTTTAAGCTCCTTGCGTAACCACCAACTCATTTTACAAACCATGACTCGGGCGCAACAATCATGCCAAACACCAAGTTTGCCATGTTGATGTTGTCTGCACCAATTGGCGCTATAATCACCTGGCGACATAACCTTGATCGTACCAATAGGGAGAGACATCAAATCGTTCAGACCAAAGTCTTGTAAATTGACGGTAGGAATGTTCAAGGCTCGAAACAGTTTTGTGAGTGGATTGACTCCATAGAGACCAACAGTTGGACGTTGTTTTGAGCTGAATGTGCGATACCAATGCAGAACATCGTCTTTGATGAAATGGGGTTCACGAAGAAACTTTTCTTCAGTTGGATAAGCTAATCCATGCACAGAACTTGTTTGTTCCTCTATGCTCTTTTTGATTTCTTCAGAATAAAAATTAATTCCTAAAACACAAGAATACTCTAACAAGCAATGATTTGTTCCATCTATAGTGCATAAACCAATTTCACGATAGTCAAACCAATCGTTATCTAATTTAAACCCATGACAGAACGCAACGATTCCTACTGTATCCATGATGATGTGATAAAACGTGTCTTGATTCTTTCAATTATGAAGTGATATGTAAAAACACACCTGTTTTCACATCAATCCATGACACAATGGATTGACGTCATTGTTTGAACATGCCTAATTCCCCAAGGACAGACGTCATTGGATTGACGTCAATGCAAATGAGACAAACAACTATAAACTTGAGCGCTTTATCTCTTCTTATTTACAATGTGCAAGTGTCAAGAACCAAAAGTTGAGCAAAGATTGAAGATGCAAGAACCAACCGTGGAAATCATAGTACCTCAGTCTGCTGAGCGTAGCCAAGCTTTAGACAATATCATGGGACTCACTCAAGATGGATCTTCCACAGGTCAAAAGTTGCAAAAAGCTTTCAACAAGATGGAGAAATTGGAAAAGAAATTAACCCGGAGACCAGTCAAAATCCATATGCTTGGACAAGAAGGATGTCAAGAATTTCAACTGAATGAACAAACGTTTGAAGAACAAGTCAAGAAAGCCAACGAGAAGAGCAAAAAATCCCGTGAAGCGAAAAAGCAGAAAAAGGCTCCCACTGCAGGAATCGAGGTGCTTCAAAACCTGGATGAAGCTCCAGCAAAAGAAAACGGTGAGCAGTTAAAACTGGGCGAGGAGGTCGCTTGGAAAGTAAGGTTGGACAACGTGCTGGAAGGTAACATGGAACGACAAGACCGACCGTATTCCCGAGAAGAAATACTAGCTTTGGAACAAGCCCGTTTTTACACCCCAGAGGAGATTGAAACGATGGTAGAGAAAGCAAAAGATTTTTCATTTCCCTATCATCAACAGTCAGAACCTACTCAAACAGGGTCCGCTGGTGTTCTCCCTTCCTTTGAAGAGATGATGGTAGACGAGCTGTTCAATGGACCAAGCTCCATGGAAACTCAGCCATACTTAGAGCAAGTGTTGGAGGAAGGAAATGTTGTGATCAATGGTTGTACTGCAGAACAGAACCCAGAGAAAATGCAGTTGAATGAGTATCTCATGGAAGAGACTAAACCTCTCCATACCAACTTTGTCCTACCGGATCAACGACTTAGCCTATGCTATACCTGCCCTGTGTACTTTGGAAGTTTTGAGAACAAACAGAAAGTCCTAGAAGCTCTGTGTAACGAGATTCATTCTAAAGTGCTGAATAAATGGGGAATGTTTTCCTGTCACTGTGGTTTGGTGCCAAACCTGAAACTCAGTCAAACACCCAGAAACAAGAACAAAGTCTTCTTAGGCTGTCCCAAGAAATTAGAGGTCCGCTGTAACTTCTTTCAGTGGATTCATGAAGCCCCCAAGCCAGCGTATGTGCCTAAAACAGCTACCCGATCAGCCCTTAAGAAACGACTGAATGATATGGTCAGTGAAAAAATGAGCATTCAGAAAAGGCAGAAAACCGAAGGAGGATTTCAATTTCCTTAAAGCATTGTAAAAACAAGTGTGATTCATTAAAGTTGTTTTTGCCTACGTGATGTCATGTTGTTTGTCTTGTCTTGCCCCATCCCTTGGGATGATCATTAACGTCATGGCCCAGACTTGCCCGCTCCCTAGGGAGGGATTGACGTCATAGGGTGTTTGTTAAATACATAGCATGGGTTCAATCTGCATCAGTGTTCATCATGAACTTCAACAGGACTGACCCTTTGACCACCGAATTTCTCTTAGGCGTTGGGAATCAAGAGAAACCCTGTCCCTCGTATTATGGAAAAGACGAAGATAAGAAAAAAGTCAAAATGGTCCTTCAACAAGAGATTCATCCTGAAGTTCATGCCAAATGGGGTAATCTAATGTGTCATTGCCAAAGGATTCCCAAGATCCGGTTAAGTAAAACTGCCAAAAATCTCAACAAAGTATTTCTCACCTGTGGTGGTTCCACTCAAGACGCTCGCTGCAAGTTTTTTCAGTGGATCCACACCCCGTTGTATCCATTGCCTTCTGATCCCATGCCAGACTGGCTGCGAAAAACCTACAAACCAAGACCCCTCAAATCCTTCACTAAAGAAAATCGAGAGTGGATGCGGCAAGCAGAGCAAAATGCCGAGCGGTGGAAAAAGCAGCAATCCAACCAAGCCTGGCTCAATCAGTTTGCAGAATCTGCCAAACAACATCATGAGCAACGAGAAGCTAAAAAAAGTGTTAATCCTTGGAAGGCAAGTACATTTTTTGCTAGCCCTGAGATTGCCAAAGCCTACAAGAAAACCGAGGGGTGGAAAGAGATCCAAGCCAAAAAAAGTGTCAATCCTTATAAGATACCCCTGCCAAGTACCTTTCATTGGAGTCCCGAGATAGCGGAGGTAATCAAGAAACGAGACCAATGGGATGACATCAATGCCATGGCCAACAACGAGTTTCAAACCTCTCTGCCGAAGACCTTTGGAAGCTTACCTCTTAGTGATGCCAGTTTAGTGTCCTACTTGCAAAAGAGAAAAAATCAAGGCAAACGCTTATCCCCTGCAGATGAAAAGTATTTGCAAGCCTGTCATCAACAGTGCAAACCCGTCAAAGGATTTTGGCCTCAAAACGAAGCAGCCATTGCTGATTTTGTGAAGGGACCCTGGCCCTTTGGTGACTTGCCGGAAAAAGTGTGCAGTTTGGCGTCGTATTGCCGTAAACGAAAGCAACAAGGGTTACCGTTAACCCCAGCTCAAGAACGTTTTTTTGACCAATTAGTGGATTTGCACAAAGATGTAAAAAACGAGGGTCCAGCCATGATTTTGTTTTAAACAATAAAAAGTGTGAAGTTGCAATGTGTGGTTCTTTGTCTCTTGGGTTGCGCCAAAATAATATAGCGTCTCAGCTGGGAATTGAACCCAGATCTTCTGCGTGACAGGCAGAGATACTAACCCTTGTACTACTGAGACTGTTAGTCATCGACCCTCCAAAGCGTAATAGTCATTCTTCACATTGTCCAATGGTTAGGGTTAGGGCTAATATGGTAATAAACCCTAGTCCCAAGAGGTTAGGGTTAGGGTTATAAACAGAAACGTTCTACCATATCGAGTTCATTTTCAGTTTATCATGTCAGCTAAAAGGTTGTTAGAGATGACTCAATTATGGTACCAATGTAAAGAGCAATTAGAAATAACCAAAGCTACCTTACAAAGAAAAGCCCAACTGATCGATACTATGGAAGGGGAACTAGAAGCTTTAAGATTGGATAATAAGCAGTTACGTTATCAATTGTTGTGTTCCTCCTGCCGTGCCTATCTGGATAGTAAAAAACCGGGAGACACCATTGTAGCGTTGACTTGCCCTCATTGTATTGGAATTTTTTGATATGTTAAAAACTGGAACCTTGGGCAAGTCCAGGCAATTCTTTTGTAGTCGTCACGGTTATAAAGTGGACCGCGCTGATCTGTCTTTTCTAAACATCATGGAAGCATTACAGTATAGAAGTACGGTTTGGATATGTGGAAAACTTTGTAAGGAGACCAATATTCCTAACACGGCATGTCTACCAGAACCTTTATTTGTCTACATTATGAAACAAAAATGTACGTGGGGTCGATATGTCGTCTACATGACTTGGCTGCATATTCAGTTTCCGACACAAGGAGAAAAAGTGTGGAGCTATTTAAATAAGACGTATCCTCAATGGAGGTATTCATTCCTGTTTTTGCTGGGACAGTGGTTATGGTATCATGTCCAAAAAAGCATTGGTTTATGAAGACCCCGCTGTACCTGGTTCGTTGGGGGGAGTGCAACCCTTTGCCAAAGCAAGCGGACTTTCCACCAAAAAAGCTCAACAGTTATTGCAACAAAAGCTGAGTTATACCTTACACAAACCACGGCGTCGACGTTTTCCTACCTTACCTACTCTAGTCTTTGGTATGAATGAACAGTGGCAGATCGACTTAGCCGATTTGCAATCCCTGGCTAAATGGAATAAGGGGTACAAGTATTTGATCACCGTCATCGATGTATTTTCCAAGTTTGCGTGGGCCGAACCCATCAAAAGTAAAAGTGGACAACAAGTGAAACAAGGGTTAGAACGACTTTGGAAACGTGCTCACCCACGTAAACCTTTACGAGTACAAACGGACGCTGGAACTGAGTTCTATAATTCAAAAGTCCAAGCGTTTTTTAAAGAGCAGGACGTGGGCCATTTTTCAACGTATGGAGATGCCAAAGCTGCTGTGGTAGAACGATGGAATCGAACATTGAAAGAAAAAATGTTTCGCTATTTCACAGCAAAAAACACATTAAAGTATATCGATATACTTCAATCACTGGTTCATGCCTACAATCACACACGCCATTCAAGTATCAAAGAGAAACCAGTCAATGTGAAAGAAAGCAACGAAAACACCATTTGGAACCGACTGTATGGAGCACGATTAGGTCAAAAACCCAAGAAAGCACCCAAATGTCAAATTGGAGATAAAGTCAGATTAAACAAGAAACACCGCCCTTTTAAAAAAGGGTACTTACCAGGGTGGACCGAAGAGGTGTTTTTGGTGCGAGAGGTGAAACGACATCCATTGGTCACCTATAAACTCACTGAGTATGATGGGACCCCTATAAAAGGAACATTTTACGAGCCAGATGTTCAAAACGTTCACGTGTCGGATGAGTCCTTATTTCGTGTGGAAAAAGTTCTAAAACGTAAAGGCAAACAAGTTTTCGTAAAGTGGAAGGGTTGGCCTAAAAAGTACAATGGTTGGATTGCTAAACAAGACCTCCAAGTTTTGGAATAATGGAAGAATTTCGCATCACCTTGATCAGTGACCCTACCAAAGAATTTCCTGACAATCAAAACAACAAATTTAAAGTACGATTACCCTCCTTAATAGACTTGCCCGGGGATACTTGGAAAGCCAGTCTATGGTCCTTGTCAGTTCCAGACGAGGGTCAAAGTAGCCACATCATCGCCTCCGATCCACATACTCGTCTAGTCACGTTTTCCTTTACCTTCACTAAGCGTAACCAAGTCGGCACTGACCATTGGCAAATCGGTTGGGAAAAAAAGACAGGTTATGTGGAACTGGAAAATGTTATGAGTAAGCAACGATCGGTGGTGTCTGGTGTACAATTTTGGAACAATATTATAGCCAGCGTCGATCAAAAGGCAATGACTGACATTCATACCGCATCAAATACATGGAAAGAAACAAATGGCAATGCAGCCATCGTGTCTTTGAAAAAAGAATGGAAACCCACTTTTAGATGGGACAAAGACGATCTGGTCTTGGAAGCTGTTCCCAAGTATGACGTTGTGACAACTAATAAAGAGGCATTATCCACCTTTTCTATCCATCTCAATCTAGCTTTGATGTTTGGTTTTGTCAAACCCGTTCCCGGCACAAACACGTACACCATAGGACCTAACTTACACTTTGAACTGCCTAAAGTCAGCTACGATAGTAGTTCGTTACCAAGAAATACCAGCAACGAATATCCCTGGCCAGGAGGTCATTATGTAGGGATCAAACCACAAACCTTTTCTAGTTCATCGGAGCTATTCTTGGTGGAAGGAGGACAAGTTCATTTTGCAAGACGAGTGCAATGGAGATTTATTAATCTCAACACCTCCTTCAATGCTTTGGTCGGACCTCCTAAACAAACTGTGATGGTGTATTCTGACGTCGTAGAGTCTACGATTGTTGGTGCACAAAAACATCCTTTGTTGAGAGAAGTACAACTGGAAAGAACAGGGTCTGGACGTGCTACCGTTGAACCTATTCATCACGAGTGGATTAAACTACGCAGTAATCGATTGGAAGTGATTGAAGTCCAAATTGCCACGCCTGATGGTCCTCTTTCTGTTCTTCCTCCGGGTAAAACGATTGTCACTCTAGGCATTCGTCCACTATAAAAAGAGACAAGTGCAAAAGAGTGATTCATTATTGGAATTCAACATGCGTGGTGGATCTTTGACGCGGTATCATACCCCCTCTATGAGAGGAGGGGACTTGGCCAATGATTTGGTGAAAATTGCAGGACCCTCGATTTTAAAAAGTGTAGAACATGGTCTTCAATCCTTTCAAGATGGATCCTCGCTACAGCAAGCCATGGCAGTGTCTGGGTCGGAACTAAAACGTGGACTTAAACGTAAATTACCAGCAGCAGCGGGAATGCTGGCCAAAGCAGCTGTGAAACGAGGATATAAAAAGAAAGTCAAACGTGTTCGAGACATTTTAGGTGTGTAACAAGATGCCGAAAGCACGCAAATCACAATCGCGTATTAGACATCAAAGAGCGGTAGGACGATTTCAATCCCCTTACCAACATGGTGGGAGTATTGCTCAAGGGATGGGTTTACCCAATGCACCAATAATTTATCCTTGGATGTTGAAAGGACGCAAGTATAAAAGGAGGCGTCGACGTCGCTAATTCTCACAGTTGTCATCATGTCTTTGAACCTCTTTGACGTACCTGATGTGGACTATCGTTATGAAGCCAAACGATATGTTCCCTTTAAACCGGCCAACACAGGCAAACGACCTATTCTGTTTACTGTCCCTTCCTCAGAAGATTATTATGATTTGAATGAGTGTTTTTTGGAAGTCAAAGTCCGTCTCAACACAGAAGGCACAGGAGGGGTATCGGATTCAGAAGGGGCTGCTTCGACAGCGAACTTGACAAAATATGTGTATTGTGTCAACAATTTTGGACATACCCTGTTCAATCAAATGAATGTTCATTTCAACGGAGTCTTGATGAGTGAACAAAGTAATGCCTACCATCAAAAAGCTTACATAGAAACACTGTTGAACTACAATCGAGAAGAAGGCAGGACTATCTTGGCTCCACAAGGATGGGTGAATGAAGTGCAAGTAAAAGAAGAACTCGTTCCTGCCAATGCCAACAATAATGATCAACCCGACACTGCTAACTGGGATGGAAAAACAGGTTTGAAAACACTCACCAACCGTTTGTTGGGCAAAGTGTTTCATACCTTTATTGTACGACCCCACCTAGAAGTCTTCAGAACAGGCAAATGTCTTGTCCCTGGAGTTCAAATTGATCTAGAGTTGTTCCTGAATGATAGTCATCTGTTTCTGTTTGGAACACCCGACACCACCACCAGTGTGAACAAAAAGATCCCTACCCTAGCCGATGATGACATTTTTGTCACCTTACACATGCTCAAAGTCACTCTGAATGCCAGTGTCTATACTAGACTGCAAAAAGAAAGAGCTCTCAGTAAAACCAAACGAGTGAAATATCCAGTGGTAAGAAGTGAAATTCGAACTTTTTCCTTTGATGGGAAAAGTACAAGATGGGAACAGGATAATGTTTTCGTGGGACGCGTCCCAGACAGAGTGGTTCTCGGTCTGGTCAAATCTAAAAATTATAATGGTGATCTCACCTGCTACCCGTTCGCCTATGAAAAGTTTGGAGTGACCAGAGTACGTCAATCTGTTGATGGTGAAGAATACCCTTATGGATCTTTGGAAATGGCCGGGAATACTCAGGCAGAAGATTTGCTAGGGTACAACCGATTGCTCACTGCGATAGGAGCTCATAAACAACACAAGCCTACCATGATTCTTCCCAGTGATTGGGGACAGGGAAAAAATTGCACACTGTATGTGTTTAACAATGTCCCTGGTGATGCAGATGACCCTCATTACAGAAATTCCAGACAAACAGGCAATGTCCGGTATGAGATTGACTTCCAGGCAGCGGTGGATCATAATATTACCGTGGTGATCTGGAGCGAATATGAAAACCTATATGAAATCGATCAGTTCGGAGGCATCCTTTATTCTCTCAACCGCTAAGTCATGGAGTTTGTGGCTCTCAGCAATACAGTGCTCAACATCTTAGCACGAGAAGATCCATTGTTAAGAATTTCGTTTCGTGGTGTGTTTCCAGCCGATAAGTTACCTTCTGTCCCCAAAGGAAGACGTTTTACCGACGCCTATATTGTCAACACGGATCCAGCAGGAGAACCGGGTGAACATTGGTTAGCCATTTGGACACATTTGGGGGTTTGTGAAGTCTTTGATAGTTATGGCTTACCCTTATCTACCTACAAGAATCCAAAGTTGCAAGCATGGTTGGCACAATGGAAAGAAGTGGTCTTCAGTGATATGACGATTCAAGCTTTAGATAGTCAAACCTGTGGACATTATGTCTTAATGTTTTTAAAAGCTAAAGCCCATGGAAGTACGTTTCAAGATTTTTTAGCACAATGGAACAAGCAAAATTTAGTCTTAAATGATAGTCGAGTCGCTCAATCGTTGAAACGCCTAATTAAAGAAGAATTGTATCAGACAGACCTAAGTTGTAAACAAGCCAATGTAAGCCGTGGAACGTTTTGTTATGTTCATTCTCAATAAAATTCATGTTACATTATCACCTGTCTTCATCTCTATCATGATAACTAGGGGTGATGAGCAAAAAGCTATTTAAGAGAGACCATGGAACATATGATTCAGTATGCTTCACCTCGCCTGTATCAAGAGATATGGCTAGAAAAAAGTCCAGACCGAAAAGAAGAAGGCAACGAGGGGGTGCTAGATTTCGACGAAAACCACGACTCATAGATAAAATTGCCGAAGGAGTAGCGATGGGATTATCAGGCCCTGCTCCTAGTTTTGCGAAAGCCGCTGCTTTTTTAGGAAAACAAGCCTTTAAGGGTATAAAAGACAATGTGCAACATTATAGACGTCGAACAAGATGATTCGCCAACCGTGTAGTGTGATTGTAGCAGGTCCCTCTGGGAGTAGTAAAAGTGAACTGGTGGAACAAGTGTTGAAAGACAAGAAACTGTTTTACCCTCCTCCGAAAAAGGTGGTGTATTGCTACGATCGTTGGCAAACTAGATTTGATCGCATGAAAAAACAATCCAAGGTCACATTTTACAAAGGACTCCCTCCAGAGGGGGCCTTAGCTAAATGGTTTAAACCTCAAGATCATGGGATTCTCATCTTGGATGATCTGATGGAAGAAGGAGGCAGTGATAAACGTGTCTTGGATTTATTTAAGAAAGATTCTCATCATCGTGGCATCACCGCCCTGTACTTAACTCAAGACTTATTTCCACCTGGAAAATTTGCGAAAACTATTAATCGCAATGCTCATTATGTCATTTGCTTCAAGTGCCCACGAGACAAGACAGGGATTCGTAATTTACTATTACAAGTGTATCCTGAACGATGGCGTAAAGTCCTCAAATTATTTTTAAAACTCACAGCACGCCCGTTTGGTTATTTCATGTTGGATTTACATCCTGCGTCGGATGATCGTTTTCGTATTTGGAGTCATTTAACCAAACGAGAAGGCAGACCTCAAGTCCATACCTTTGATGAAGATATAAATAGACGCTCCGTTAAAATGTAAACAGAGAGTGATCATGAGTAAAAGACGACGACATCCTAGTGGAGCTAGACGACGTAAACCTGGGGTTGGAAGACAAAGAGGTGGTATTGCACCTCTCTTAGCCCTAGCTGTTCCTGCTTTAGTGGCAGCAGGGAAAGCGGCAGCTCTAGGTGGAGTGAGTGCTGCAGCTAGTTATGGTACTAAAAAAGTCCTTGATATAGCAAGACGTAAGGCTATGACACGTAAGCCTCGTGTAAAACGTAAGCACCGTTAGTATAAAAATAAACGCACACGTTCAGTGCGTTAAACAACAAGATGACAGGACGTATGTCACGTCAAGCTGCTTTTTTAAAAAGTGTATTGAATGAAGCCAAGTCACATAAACGCCAACAACAATTACGACATGCGAATACAGATCAAATCAATGCAGTGAGTGAATTAGTCATGAATACAATCCGTGGCGCGGTCCCTCAAGGAAGACAAACATTAAGGAGACTCAAACCTTATGCTAAAGAACTCCGTGTCATAGCCAGCCCTCGGCAAAGTATAAAAAGGCGACGTGGATTGATGATGCATCAATTAGGAGGAAGTGTTTGGCAAGAATTACGACGTTGTTATCATTGTGGTCAAAAACAGTATCGTTACTAACATGATGAGGAGACAAGTACTGCTCGATCAATTGCTTTGTATAGTGCAAGGTATTTTGTCTGTAGCTGAGATGTTGAAAGAGATTCAACAAAAACTGAAACAAAAATTTCCCACCCTGTTTCAACGACGACCTTAAAACGTATAAGTAGCAGATCATGATCCATGGGGTCATCATTTTTCGAAAATGGAGGGAATAAGCAGTACACCCGTAGAAGATTCTGTGAAATTTTTACGTTTGCGTGATCAGTACAAATCCAAACTCTTGGATGACAGTCGTTTAACCAAAGCAGCCGATTTAGCCGCTCAACAACATATACTCTTTGAAAGTAAAGCCCCTGATACATGGAAAGAGCCACGATTGAAAGCGGTAGGACGACAATTACGGCAATGGACCAAAAAAGTACGACAACCAGAAGGAACACGAGCGATTGGGAGTGGAGAAGATTTTGAGGACGCGTCAGATGAGGAGGATAATTTAGCTGTAGGTCCTGTGCATCAACTGATTAGCAAGATAGCCAAGATAAGCCAAAAAGGTATAAAAAGACCAGCAACTCCAAAGAACCCTGACATAAAACAGTCACCTATTACACCTGACATAAAAAAGTCACCACCTAGCAGTAAAAAAGCCAAGTTTTCCTTTCAAACGGGGTTCAAAGAAAAGCGTTTATTACCCAAGACACCGTTAAAAAAGTCCAGTGTTAAAAAGACGACTACTCTATTCAAGACACCTGAAAAGTCGTCAGAAGAATTAGCCACTGAGCTATCATTGTCGGATACAGTAGGTGAGTCTCCTTGGAATAGGGGTGCTGAATCAGCCAGAGCTACCAATCGAAAAATCAAAGAAGGTGCTAAACAAGTAAAAAAGGGGATTTTGAAAAAGTTAGAACCTGCACCTGGCTGGAAACCATTTGGGACGCCTGTGAAGCGAAAACTCGATGGCAAAGACTGGAAGTAAAAAGACAACAAGGAACAAACGTCAAAAGAGAAGGCGACAACGAGGTGGAAAATTTGATATTCAGAAAGCTTTGAGCAAGACTGGGATCGAGTTCCATATTCCTGGAGGATATCAGTATGCGGGGCCTGGCACTAGATTAGAGAAGAGACTGGCTAGAGGTGATCCAGGCAAAAACCGACTCGACCGAATCGCAAAGCAGCACGACATCGCGTATAGTTACGCAAAAAATTTACAGGATAAATGGCGTGCGGATGAAGACATGATCCGGTCCATTGACCGATTGCCGGGTAAGAAAACCTTGACGGAAAAAACAGTGAAAAAAATAATGCAAGCCAAGAAACGTCTCAAGTTGTAATTTTTTATTCACTTTTGAAAAATAAAATTGGTTGTTGACAAATCAGTGTGTGGTGCGAAATTGTTTAAAATACAACGGAATCATACTTTTACTACTATCTTACTGTATTTACAAATCAAGTAACAAATCAATTTCGTGTCCTATACGTGAATATCCGTACGGATACGATTTTCGAGTACTTACATCAATCACGCGCTTATCAAAAACTAACTTATAGTTTTTGACTCGTTGAGTCAGTTTAATGCGTTTGTTTGTGACATCCCTTTCGAAGAAATTGGGGTTTGTCAATTGCAATTGACGCGGTTCCTCCTGGGGGTCTTCTAACTCAGCGAGAATGTTATTCTTTAAACTTTCAAAGTTTAACACGGCTGACCCGCGAACATTTAACGTAAAACCATGCACTTTACATTCAAACTTGCCTCCACGTGTTTTGTACCCATAATTCTTTGCACCTCCACTAGCAAACTCCACGATTGGGTCACCTTCTGTTTCATCTGTCATCTGACCGAGAAAAACGCCTGTTGGAATGTCTGACCAACCAGGTCTCCATCTGTAAATGATACTGTCCGTATCATAATACAAAACTTGTTCTTTCAAGGTGTCTAATCCATCGTACAATTTCAAGCGTGCATGGCATGTTGTAAATGCCGCGATAAAAATATTGATTTTATCGCTTTTCTGATGTTCTTCTTCTGCATCCACGATCACAGCTTCTAAAATCTCTTCATTGCAGATACGCAGTTGCTTAATCTCTTTTGTTTCGTCATCCAATAATCGATACAAAGCATCAGGGCTCATCAGTGTTTCTGTTTTAGGTTTGTTTTGTCTTTCTCCGAATTTCCTCCAAAAACTGAAAAAAAAAAACAAAAACAAAAACAAAAACAATCAGTCAATGACTCCCCAACATAAGAGTTAAAACGATTTTTGTTTGTATGGTAAACACAATTCAATTCAATTAGGTTAAAATGCAGTGTTTTACTGAAACTTAAAAGAAAAACGTGTAGTGTTTTTCACACTTTTCCCTTCTACGAAATAAACCGTATTTGCAATAGGGTGAGCAAATGCAAATCATTTCATATAGGTTTAAATGTAGACAAAGTCAACAAATTTACCTACCTGTTCAACATTAATTTCGCCACTGTTTTTCGACCAGGATTTTTCTACACATGTTCCAACAGGATCCCTTCCTGTTCCTGATACTGACGGATATACTCTGCTTTCTGTTCAGGCGTTGTACAATCTACCGGCCAACCAGCAGACTCTTGCTTGATTTTAAGCCACGTGTTGACATATTCTGCAAACAATCCTGTCACGTGGTTTTCCTCAGGAAAATGCCAGACTTCGTGGATTTTCAAAATTTGGTATCCTTTCTCCACAGCGCGTACAAGTTCTGGAGTACACCAAGTCCCTCTTATCATCCGTTCTTGGTCTGTGTGGTGGCACATGTTGGTACGCTGCAACATATTGTCTTTGGCTTGTTCTTCGCGAACACACGCAGCACATAATGGAAACGTTAATTTTCCGCCACTTCGGACAGGGAGAACAGGGTGAAATAAAAATTCCGGGGGGAGAATGTCCACTTTAGCTAGACCAAACCAATGAGCAATGTTTTGATCCTTTGGATTTGTATAAATTTGAGGGTGCCGTACAGGATAAGTACAGTTTTTATTTACCCATGGGTAAAGACTCGTGACATCGATATATTTTATCTCTTCTCCAGGTTCTGTGGCTTTCGCATGTAAACAAACTGCGCCAGTTCGCCCCCCAAAGAACCCGTCACGAGGATTCATGGGTTCTACCAGGTCGAACTCTTTCAAAAAGGCTTGCAATGCAGGATCTGTCTTCTTGTCCTCTTTAAAATCGCATTCCCATTTCTCAATCACTCTGTATCCAGCTTGTCTTAAACTCTGCGTTTTGAGGACGGTTGCTTGATACACCTCGTCTACAGTTCGATCGCTGTGACAATTTCGTCTCTGATGTCTGGAATTCTTAAAACATTTAACACAGCCGTGATAAAAACAGCCGTGAAATTCGTATACAGTGTTTGTTCTTGGATTAAATCCATCCACAAAATAGCTTCCTGCAGCAGTAAGCACTCTCTGTTCCCCTCCATTTCTCACAAACTTAATCTCATTGTCTCCGTCCAATTTACTTTCTTCAAAATACAACCATTCAAGTGCGACTTTGCTTTGATTGACTTGAGCCCCATGCCATCCGTGAACGGGTTCCACTGCAATCAAATCAGGTTGTAATAATTTTTTTCGCCAGAATAAATTGCACGCACTCGCGATCGTAACACACCTTAACAATGGATTAAATCCAGCAATGGAAGAAAATTCTTCCACGAATTTCTCACAGCCCGCTTTCAATAACTGAACATCACTTTCACAGTATTCTTGCAGTTCCTTTTTAAAATTAAAGACAACATTTCTGGCGACTTGATCAGCATGCCAAGCAAGGAAGGCGGCTTTCTTTTTAGGATCCATTGAGTCTGGGTCGTAATATTCCACATTAGGAATACGCCCTTCATACAATAAATTAGCCTCGACGTGGAATTTGTGACAAAAGAAACCTTTTTTAAGTTCCGCTAAATGAAAAGTGGCAGGAAATTTTTCCAAGGCGAACGGTAAAAAACACATGGAATCTTTAAAATGTATGGTTCCACTTTGAAAATGCAGCACTTTCGCCCCTACGGTCAATTGATTGACTACTTCTCTCTGTTGTTTGTAGAGTTCATCCATGCTAAAAGTCCCGTCAAATCCCTTCATGTTATGAAAAAATACATGAATGTCACGTTCTTTCTCAGTATCTTCAACTTCTGTCAGATCATCCATGTCGTGCACAAATTTTTCCGCACAATCTAATCCAAAATGACTGACCACTGTATCGTCTTCGGAGGTTGCATAACAAATAAGATCAGGAATAAACTGATTCTTGGCATCCAACATACATTCAAAATCTGCATACACTAAAAGCGGTGATGGGGGAGGCTGTTTTTGATCTTCGTTGTCATCTGATTCTCCCCATTGAAGTGGATCTTCAAAATCTTCTGCCTCTTCCACTGTCTCTTTTTCTTCTTCTATCTCGGGCTGTATGTAGCACAAATGTTCACTGATATTGACAAATTGTTTACAATTCCTACATGTACTGTGATAGCATTTGTGCGGTTTCTTTTTATCCGCTTGATATTCTTGAGCACATACCAGACATCTCCTGTATTTGCCACACAGTTTATCTTTCTTATGTTGTTCCAAACAGTCTTCCCCGTAAAATAAACAGTGACAATCTCGACATTCAAAGTTCGGTTTCAGCCAAGCAGCATAGTTTGGGCACTTCTTGTTTCGCCGTAAACAACTTGGACAATTTTGCCCAAAACAATTATGATGCTCAGCGCTTTCATGATCATAACCACGGTTACAATCAAAACAGAAATAACTGCGGTTAATAAATGCCGGGATGGATGTCAAACCATCAAAATGACCATCCGTTTTCACGAGTTGAATTTTGTGAGGGCATTGGTTGTACTGTGAATCTTTAAACAGGATGACAGCATTCTGAGCACATACCACTATAATTTGGTATCCCTGTGGTCCCAAAAAATCTTGAAATTTTTGCACGTGTGTCAAATCGCAAGGTCCTTCAGGAACACCGGCTTCTTGGTGTAATAATTTGGCTAAACGCTCTTGAATAGGGCGGCCATTACGAAGATTCACCCAATGACTTCCCTGATCGCATTTTTCTTTCATGGTGATGATACTTCTTGCTAAACAGAGTTCGTCTTTGTTTTTGATTTGTATCACACATTTTTTCTTCTTCGATAATTTGTCCCACACTTTTTGACCGGGTTTATTTTTTTACCGGGTTTGTTTTCGTCCGCTGCCTGGGTTTACTTGACTGATAAACATCAGCGACACATCAAACCCCACTTGCGGGTTAAAGGATTCGTTTGAATTCAGCTTCTTGGCTAAGTGTTCCAACAATCCTTGGACGCGGTCACTACGGGCAAACCATTCTTTTAAATTGAATATAGTACTGCTATAAGCGTGGTGAAATTCTTTCGAATTCATTGACAGATGAACTCGATAATTGATTGGAATTTGCTGCTGTCGTACAATATCATCCACGGCAGTAGCGATGGCTTCCATCATGGCTTCTCCAATTTCTTCTCCATTAACTTCTCTCAATTGCTCGAACGTTAAATTATAACGGATTTGCGTGACCGATCTTCTTTGCCAGGTACGCGGAATTCCTATTTGTCTAAACTGGGCTCGAAAAAGCGGACCCCTACCTCCGCCACGTTGTTCAAACACACGATAACCAGCATTCATTAATTCATCTTCTTCATCGCGAAGTAAGTGGTCAAAGGTTTGAAATTTTGAGTTCGCCATGATAAGACAGTCAAAAACTGAATGATGAAATGGGGTAGGACACGGTCTTTTATCATGGAAGAGACGTGACTTGTATTGCGTCAATACAACCTACGTCATGGCCCATTATGTTATAATTGCGTCAATACAACCTACGTTACGGCTTATTATGTTCGAATTGCGTCAATACAACCTACGTCATGGCCCATTATGTTATAATTGCGTCAATACAACCTACGTCACGGCTTATTATGTTCGAATTGCGTCAATACAACCTACGTCATGGCCCATTATGTTTGCATTACGTATATGGTTAGCGGGACACTTCGTGACTCATTATATGGTTCTGGGGACACTTCGTGACTTATTATATGGTTCGGAGACACTTCGTGACTTATTATATGGTTCCGGGACACTTCGTGACTCGTTATATGGTTCGCGGGACACTTCGTGACTCATTATATGGTTCGCGGGACACTTCGTGACTCATTATATGGTTCTGGGGACACTTCGTGACTTATTATATGGTTCGGGGACACTTCGTGACTTATTATATGGTTCGGGGACACTTCGTGACTCATTATATGGTTCGCGGGACACTTTGTGACTCATTATATGGTTCTGGGGACACTTCGTGACTTATTATATGGTTCGGGGACACTTTGTGACTTATTATATGGTTCGGGGACACTTCGTGACACATTATATGATTCGCGGGACAAATAAGAAATGAGGCAATTCCAACATGGGCAGCGATGTAGGTTCTGTTTATAATGAGTCACGAATTACTAAAACAAATTGAACTCATCCGCGTTTCAATCTGTTGCCCTCGAATTATTAAAACAAATTGAACTAATCCCCGTTTCAACTTGTTTCCCAAAAGAATACCTTAGAACAAATTGAATTCATTCCGTTTCATTCTGTTGCCCTCGAATTAGTAAAACAAATTGAACTAATCCCCGTTTCAACTTGTTTCCCAAAAGAATACCTTAGAACAAATTGAATTCATTCCGTTTCAATCTGTTTCCCCGATTATAAGTCAATGAAAACACAAAGCCATGGTTTTTATTAAAGCCTAATAACAAGCGGGACCTGTAATTGTTCTAATAACAATCGCCCTGATTTTTTACATCTTTCCTAATTTTACAAGACGTGTAATTGTTCTAGTAACAATTGCCTTAATCATTGACGTCAGTCCTAATTTTACATTGTTCTAGTAACAATTGCCGTTTTCTTAAAAAATCAATTTCAAAACTAAATGAAAGAGCCGACGCTGCAACCGTTTCCTTGAAAGTGTGTGCAAGTTTAAAATAAAAAGTCCCCTACAATAGTGTGTTCATATAATACTCGACATTTCTTTTTGGCCATCCTTTCCTCTTGGAGCGATAATTTAATCTTTCTCGTTTTGACATAGTCATCCAAACACAATTCACTATCAATAAGTCTCATACAGTGACAACAAAAATCTGCACACCAATCTTTCAAACACCAATTAATCCACAGGGTAGTTGAACATACATCTAACTTGGTAAGCGCTTGCATACACTTTCTACAAAAAATAATTCAAAAGTGTCCTAGTGAAGGTTACAATTCTACAGATGCGTGTACCCGCGTAAGCGTGTGTGAATTTTTCAAATTCAATGTCGTAAATTTCTTGCGGTGGCACGATCAATTTTTCGCAACGTAACCGACCATCAATTAACATTTCTTGTTGAAATAAACGGTCGCAATGGGAACAAGTCATGGAATTCCAGTGACGGTTCCGTTTAAAAGGGTTAATCCAACAACAGGACGAACAGACGTTTCGAGTAGTTACCTCGCGCAAAACACGCCTAAACATAAAAATGACCATGCATTAAAAAGCGAGATCGATACAACTCCACTATCTTAACCGTTTCTTCAAAGTCCCATGATTTCCCTTTTAACTTTCCGTCAATGGTGCAACGTAAAAATTTTAAGCGTAAACAATGCAAACAAAAGAAATGTCCTTCTGTTCTAGCCCAATCGGTCAGGTCACACACTGTTAAACTTTGAACACATGTCAAGGCGGCACTAATAAAATTGAAAACGAGGAAAATAAAGTGAATTAAGTAATAACATTTGTTGCCCATAAAAGTTCATATCCATGTTCCTGTCGTATAAAAACGAGAATTCGTAATTTTTCCGTCCATGGTGAGTGCAAAAAATTTCACTCTAAAGCAATGTCTGCAGCAATAATCTTCTTTCAATTCCACCCAATCTGTTAAATCGCACACTTCGGATTCTTGAATTTGGGTTAATACACCACTAAAATTAATAAAAACCCAAAACGTTATAAGTGCGTCTTAAAAAGTAATTATAATCCAAAGCCGGTTTGTTTTTATATAATTTTTCAAGGCGGATAAATTCATTTCTTAAAGGACGCTTGCCCATTCTTAAGTACACTAGTCCATCTAGGGTTAATTCCAGCTCGTTAATTCTTCGGCAATGCGCGCATGAACACAAACTAATTGATGCGAGAGAAGAGTCTCCTGAAGAAATCCAATGCGTTGAGGGACAAATATGCCTAACACTTCATTCAGGGAATGCCTAGAAGTCAGAAACATCAAACGTTCTTTGACTATAGCGGTGGCGCCAAGTAAGCACGTCTTAGTTCATAGTGATATTGTAGTACGGGCTTATTGTTATATAATCTTTCAAGTTTTCTAAATTCATCTCTTAAAAGATATTGTGGTTTGCCCATTCTTTTATGCACCAAACCGTCAATCGTTTTCACTAACACATTAATACGTCTACAATGAAAGCATATTGGTGGTTGTCTAATCAGTCGAAAACGTCCACGCCGAAACGAAGGGCTTCTTGCTGGTGAAATCCAATCACTTGAAGAACAAACTGGTCTTTGTACGAGAACAGTAAGACATTTCCTATAACAAATTGATACGTTTATACAAATTGACGCAGACATGAAATAGAGAGAGTCGTTCATATTGCGAGACTTGAATCATTTCATCCAATTCTTGAAAACACACGTCTATAATTGAAGTAAGTAGAGGCAGAGTTTTACAGGCCAATTGCAGGGAATCAAATCACGTAGAATTGAAATCTCATCCATTGCCAGTCTAAAAACAAAAAAGCGATTTGCCAAATGCGCGGTAATTTTCTTATGTAAGGTAACACATACCTGAGCTTCACTCGATGTTCCTGTCGAAATTTATTCCTCATCTGCTGATAATCCAATGCTTGGAGTTTTTTGGCAATGGGATGATGTGGTGGCAGAAACATCTCCGCTTGTTTTCCGGGGAAAGAAACAGCTTTCAGTGCTAATTCTTGAAGTGTTTCCATCTTGGCGTAACGTAAGAGCAGCAACGCGTGTATTCACTCAAAGACTGAATGCTAACTGACTATGAAACGTGCTCTCTTATGCCTAGCCTACACAATAGGTGTACGTAAAGGCGTGGTGGATGAAAGACTGAATGTGGAGCAAATTAACATAGGACGCGCTCCGAGCGGTGGATCAAACAATTTCAACTTGCGCGAATTTACATACGATTGTTTAAAAGTTCTCAACGGTTTTATTCATATTATCGCAAACATGGCTAAAGAAGCAATTCTTGAAACCAGCACTGATTTCTACGCTGTTCCCGCCGAAACGGAGTCCGCGATCCTGACATTATCGAGTGCCAATCACATTAACAAATACCACCACTGTGAAATGTATGCACATTCCAAGTCCCAGTTTACCCGGGATTTTAATTTAACCAAGGCGTTACTTGATTTGACAGAGCTCACGTTTCAGGACAGCTCAGATTATGAAATCGTCAAGGAAGGATTTAACTATCGTCATGGCGAGTTTTATCTGTACAAGTTTAATGTGGATCGGATCATCGGATACTCGATCGAAGCTGGACAGTCAACCAGACACATTGGTATTTTTTATACCTACCGACCTTGCGACGGGGATCAATTTAATATCGTCACCGCGTTTCCTTATTAAAGGAACGAACCACAAAAAAACCGGCTCCTTTAGGAGCCACTACTTCTGAATAAAATTCAATAACCAATTTTGTGAATCTTTTTACAAGGGGTTCGCGGTAGTGTAGGTACTATAGCGTGCAGGTAAGTCTAAGTTATATAGATTCTAAGGTTGCTTGTTCAAAACCCGCGAACCCCGAACAACGTTTTAAAACGTTTTTAGTCATGGTGCATGCGCACCTTCAAGGACATTTTATCTGTCCCTCAACTTTTCATTTTCAAACTCAACCACAAATACAATCTCCCTTTGCATCTTATTATCTATAACAATGATTCCGTCGATGTTTTGCCGATCACGTCACGATGTATCTCCGATCAAGTCACGAAATTTCCCATCCGATCACGTGACGATGAATTTCCGATCAAGTCACGAAGTGTCCCGACAAAATATGTCCGAAGTCACGACGTATTCCGAACAACTTACGAAATGTCCGACCTCATTAGAATAAGAATAGGTTCTGAAGGTGCGACGGATAGTAGTATCTTGTAACGAACTAATGGGAACACTTAAAAAGGAAACTTTCCTCATCCTCCGTAGCCTTAGTCCATGGAACGTAGACGCCCAAGCGGGCCTCCAAAATCTTACCTTTGTCTTTGTCACAAACCGAATAAGACTGAAAGCCTTAGTCTGCTTTACGCAAGTACCGTGTAGATCTCCAGAAGAATTGTTTGCAGCCGGCCCTCAATTAACCCCAAGAGACTTCGCCTGCTGCTGGTCAATATATAGGAAGGCTATTCCAAAGAACTGCTCCAGAAAAACTATTTTTCTTAACATTTTTCTGGGGTACAGGAATAGCGAGTTTTCTGTGTCTCTTAATAAGCAATTAGAGATATTGCGACGTTCTGCCCTTGCTACGATCTACTTTGAACTTAACAAGGCCGCTCAAGGTACTTAAGATATATGACGCATATTCTGGGATACACTCGCCTCTCACCGCTCTTTGACGAAATGTTCCTAGCGGCAGATAGCGATGAGAGGAAGCTGTATCGCAGGCTTTTGGACACATGCCTTTTCTAATATTTAGATGGGTAAAACGGTCGCTCCACAGTTTGGGCAAATGGTGAGGAGAATTCAGGACTGATTAATCTTTGATTCCGCTCAGTAATCGCGTTTACCATTTGCCTAAGTCAGATTCGTTTAATGAAAAACGGCCGCGAAAGCCTAAAACTGATACTCAAACAAGAATCGCCGAAAGGCAATTTTTAACTGGGCTGCAAAGGGGCTATTTATTTTTTCTGAAGGGAGAGGGCGGCTATACACACTCAGGCTACCATAAAACCTTGTCGGCAACCATTGCATGCGACAGAACCTCATGTGAGACTGAAACATAAACTCATTCAGAACATTGTACCCTTTTGAAAGACTTTCGTAACCAAAAAGAAAGAGTACCATTTTTAAGTGGGGGCTGTATAATAACTTTTAAATTCCACCATTATGAATAAAAATAAACAAGTTAGCCATTAATTCTAAACAGGAAACAATTTGCATTATTTCCACGCACCCCTCCCCCAATCCCTCTGTGCCCCAAAATATAGCGTGACAGTATAACGTGACTAATTTGACGTAACCGGAAATTCCAAAAATTGTTGTCCTTCTACGAGCATAAAATGCGACAGACTGAGCTGATTTACACTAGACAGAAATATTGTATTGTATGAAAACCAGAAGTATACTAAGACAGACAGTTAACTGCCCATTGATCCCGCCTGATCCAGGGGCCTCACTGACTGCACGGAGACTTTACTGCGCTTTTCACAAACATGCGAACTCTAAAGTTCAAAAGCCACCTTTACAATTGTGTTTATCGCTGCCGTCAATCATAATTACGATCACAAGCAACGAACCTTGAAACAGAGAAACACACAAAACGTATCGATATCCACAAATCACAAACCATGACCTTTTGAACCCGTGAAGTAAAGTTTTGTTTCCTAAGAGGTCCGTTAAGATGATTGACAGCAGCGAAAAACGCAATCGTCGGTTGGCTTCTGAACTTCAGAATTCGCATGTTTGTGAAAAGTGCGATCCTAATTTGCGGTCCAGAGTCTACAAGAAAACGCACTATTTTTTCCACAAGATGAAAAATATTCAGTTTTAAGATTTTCCTCGTGGTATTTTTCTCTAACTTAAAGGAATAAAATCCTTTGCATTTTGAGACCTAAAAAAGTTTAAAGATTTCTCGCTCGCATGTTGCTTTTACCAGCACGCACTTCAAACAATGCAAATAGATGAAACGATCAATAACATATTTTTTACCTGATACCGATGCGAGTTAAAAATTCGCTCCAGTTCTGTTTGTCTCACCCAAGACGAACTTTTCTTCATGGAAGATAACTATGCCGCTTTATAACTCGTCCGAAGTTTTTGTGCCAGCTAAACAATATGGATACACTATTCACAGTGACTCCTTGGATATTAAAAAGACTGAACGTGACGCAGTATTATGCCTTTGTTTACTTCTGATCACATCTTCAAGCGAAGTGTCTCTTTTCAAGCGATTCATCTCAATGCACAATAATTGACCCTTATATTAGTTAAAACCCTATGGTTCATTTATATTAATGCTGTTTTTGCCCCTCACATTGACTGTGTTCGTTCGTATTCAAAACACCTTTACGAAAATAAAGGTCGTATAAGTCATGTGAGTTATGTTTCGAGATAAGTGGATTATACGCTTTTTTAAGTTTCCATTTTGCGGTGACTTCAGTTTACATCTCCATAAAATGGTAAAAGAAATATCAAGAAACATCACGAGAGCTGAAAACTTTCAAAGGCATGTTTCTGAAACTCGCTAATGCTGGCATCAATATAGCGTGCTTGCTGAATGGGCGAAAACACAGAATTGTGATCACAAGATCATGTACAAATTTAATGATAAAAGCTTAGCAAGATACAAATACAAACAAAAGCAAACCCCCTGAAACCTAGACGTGGGCTACACTTGTATGCTCTACGCAGTCACCAAACCTTGTCAGTAATAGCGCCTATTTTCCTCAAGTCGCTCTCTGTGAAGCTCCCGGATGGGATGTCGCGGTGAAGCTTTAAACTTGTGTGCGAAATTCTCAGAGTCCCTATTTTTGTCCGTGTCTTCTTTATCCTCAGTATCCGAAATTTAGACCTCCAAAGTGGCGTGTGTTGCATTAAATAGAAGGAAATATTTAAAGGAAAAGCCAGTCTTCTAACATGGCAAAGTTGTCACGTCCCTTCATGGACGTGCGTAGTGCCATTCATCGGCAACTGAGTTGTTCGCTTCACTGACTACGAAGGTTTACAATCAAGTCTTCAGCCATAGTGTCGTCAACTGGTGAAATACCTTGCTCATAAATTGTGCTTCTCAGTTGCTCATGTACTACATCGATCGATAATTCTCTCTTTAAGTTCACGAAGCGGCCACGGCGTTCCAAACCCGACGCTCACAGTCATCTTTTAGTGTGAACCTACCGTGAACATCGTGTCGCTTTGAATGCAACGCGAGCATTTCTCTGAGTTTCCCAGCGCCAACATCATCTAACTGACTTAAACTCGAACAATAAAAAAATTATAGAATGACTGCCATGATCGAATCGCTTCGAACAACGCAAATAGCCTTCTTCAGGTTCGCAACGCTTTGTGGGTTTTTCAGGGGGAGCGCAGACGAGGTACAAAAAGTATCCGTGCAAGGGTTCGTGCAAGAGAATATCATATGAAACCATTTGTGAGAACATCGTTTCTACGTACCAGACCCTCGTGTCTTCCCTCCCCCGGGAGGCCGTTTTTCGCCGCAGACGACCGAAAGCCCATTTTATGACTGGGCCGCACAGGCAGCCCTGTAAAAAGGTTTTAAGACATGAAATCCGAACTTCCGCCTGAAAGTTTCCAACCAGGAAGACCAGGAAAATAGGCGAATGCCTTTTCAGACGTTCCGTTTGTTTCAGGAATTTGCCACTGAAACGTCGAAAGCAACCAAAGCACCAAAGTGTCCTCTTAGTTTGTTTTAATGGGTCATGTATATAGTCATACCGTAGCTTCATGATTCATGCACGTTGTCATACAAGTATATAGGCTCCTCTTTGGTATCCACCTAGCTTTTTTTTCGGGTTTGAGAGCCCGCAAGGGTAAAAACTTCGAAAAGAACTATTGCACCAATACTTAGTCTAAAGTATTTTTATTCTTTAAAATTGCTTCAAGGAAATTAGTTTTTATAAACCAAATGGCATTGATTGGCGATGATTTAATTCGTAAATATCTCTCAATGCAAAAATTCATTCAGTAATCAGTTTTAGTTTTTAGATTTTGTTCTGTTTATATA
>OZ037783.1:7508125-7510625 GCA_964035525.1 Porites cylindrica | reverse complement strand
TTGCCCGAATGGCAAGCTCAGTGCAAGCTCTAAAAATCACCTTCTTTGCACACCGGTAAGAGAGAACTTTTCCTATCCACTTGTCCTTCACACAAGCAATACATTAAATTTGGTTGTCCTAGAGTTCTTGTCCAAAAAGTTTAGCTTGCAACGGGCATTTAATGTTTTTAATAACATTATTTAATCACATTATTACCCTGGTATAATATTTTTGAATTAAACCTACAACGGAGCTTGTAAAAAAGCAAATGGATGAAACGACTGGCAGTGGAATGGCAAAGTTAAATGGAATATTTAAGGCAACTGTTTCTTATCTTTATTTTTCTAATTAAAAATGTGCTTGTCCCACGGACAAGTCATATCAAAGGTTTACATGTCCTAACTAAATTTCTACCAGTCCCGGACTAAAGTTGCAAATCAATAAACATTCCTAGTCTTCTCATGAGCTCCACCAAAGACTTTCAGGGAAAAATATAGAAACATATAAGCACCTTATTCCCAAAAGTTTCAAATTTTCCTGAAACTTTACCTAATATATTTTTTTCCTTTTTAATACAAAACGTTCAAGGTTCTTAGTTAATGTAACAGGAGTGAAGCCACTTTGCTTTTTAAAGCCCTTATCCTCAATCTTGAAAACAATGCCTCCTAATAATAATGTACAGTTTACCCTGTAAATAAAGCAGCCTATTTTCTTTCCTTGCCACCAGGGACATTTCACAAGAGAGACAGTTCTTGTATTTGCAGATTAATAATGGTGTATGTAGACAAGAGAATCCAAAACAGCTATGACTCTCTTAAGAGTCTTATCTTTCACAATTGTTTCTTTAAATTTTATTTTCCTTTAAACCTAGATTTACTGACGATACAACTATGGTGCAAATAGAACAATTTCTGGTTTCTAACATGACTGTGTGCTTTGCTTCCCAAAAATGTAAGGCATTCAATTTTCTGACAGTATGTGCTGCACTGTATCCTCTCAAGGACCACAATATAATTTCATAGGAGCAGTGCACAATGAAGATTGAAATTAATGGTAATATATGAAATGAATCATACTTTGAACTGCAGATGAAGGTATGAAACTGTGAAGATGTTAACAACTATGTTGGCGCTTACATGAAAATACTTTCTAATTCAATCATGCTCTGCATTAGCTATGCATTGAAAGACTCATGAAAATGTCTATTCATTCTCTGTTCATTTAAGTTAAAACCCACGTAATTTAAAATCAAAAATAAACTTTTGTACCTGCTTCAAAAAATACATGCACGCTGTTAAATTATTCACCACTTATGACCTGGATTGCAGAGAGGTTTTGTTCGCTATGACTGCTCAGGGAATTGGGAAGCTTGGGTTTGTTATTGACTGACGCATGAAAATATAGAACCAGATTACGTAGATTATCTTTGCCTACTTCCAAATTCAACACTTGTTAACACTATTCTGTTTATTAGTTCTTCTATAGTCTGTGAAAATTTTCATAAGAATGTTTGTATCACATTACATGTAAGCATACTTTATACAAATGTCCTTTCTTAACTCCGTTATTTTCTTTTAGTAATTCCCAGTACCAGTGACCAAACTCCTATTTTCCAGTACAAAACAAGGAAGACGCACATCTTTGAGTAAGACGCACATCTTTGAGTGGGAAGTCGCAATTCTATTTATCCATCTTTGAGTGGACAAAATAGTGCTTGTGTCAATGATATTTCAATTGTTGCAACAGTCTCCAGGAGATAAGCAAGAATATTATTCAGGAATATAATTTCCTTACACTTCAATTTGTCATTAAGCTTCGAACACAAGGATATATGTAACAGCTTTATTCGATGACAAAGCAACCTTCATTGACTCAAGTAAGATGCCCATCTTTGAGTGGGAAGTTGCACTTCTATTTATCCTTCTGTGAGTGGACAAAATGGTGCTTGTGTCAATGATACTTTCAATTTTTGAAAATGCCACAAGGAGATCAACTAGACAATTATATAGTGTTTTTATATTGTTACACTTTAATTTTGTATTGTGCGTCAAGCACTTGGATAAGGGCTCTATTCGATGATAAAAGCAACCTTCATTTTTAAACATTTGCCTTTGTAATGCACTACCAGAAAACTGCCTCATTTGCTCTCTAGTTTTTTTAGAACCAGGCTGTTACAATAATATACATATACATGTAATACATGTAATACATGTATTAATTAGTATTTTGATATAAATATTTGACATTTTCTTTTGGTCTTTATTTCTTTGAGGTATAATGATGCAGAGAACAAAAACATTGAGGGTATTTTGGTTAATGAAGTGAGGGGAAATTTTGGGTAAAAGAAATGGCCCAAAACAGAGAAAAAAGGTGAGTTGTACACTTTTCTAAGTTTCTTGAATTTGGTACAATGAAACCCCGCATTACAGCTACCTCGGTAATACAGTCACCTCGTTATTACAGCAACAACAACAACAACAACAAACAACAACAACAACAACAATTAACAACAACAACAAC
>OZ037783.1:7485625-7493125 GCA_964035525.1 Porites cylindrica | reverse complement strand
GTCATTCAAATGCACGTTTCTTTTGATACTTACCCTGCATGCCACAGGAAAGGCAATTGTATGAGCGGCAACCCTGCGTCTGGAGCGATGTCTTTCGCCAGGAGCTTCTCGCTCATTTAACCTTTGCTCAATCCTTTGCAGGACTTGTGTTTGATTTCTTCTAGCTGCCTCGTGTTCTCACCGCAGCTTCTCATTTTCTGCGGCGAGTTTTCGGTTACTTTGGATTAGTTCCTCTAGTAGCATAACACAATCTACAGCCGATCGACCTTCCATAGCGAACCGATTTCTAGCTGCACAATAACAATAAAAAATTCCGAAGATCTACAAGCTTTCTCGCTGTACAATAACAATTATAAATTCCGAGAAAAAAAAGTATTGATGCAAGCCATAAGCGCTAACGATCTAGCCTTTTAAAACCGACAAACGAACTCTCAACAGTTGAAGACGAAGGAGTTTAGAGGATTTGCCCGCTATTTTTCGAATATTTTTATATTTGGTCCCCTGTTGCGCGCGCCTCGCTCTGATCTTTTGTCGCTGACCAGTAACACAATGGCTCAAACTGGCGTCACTGGCGGGAGATCGGCGGGAAAATCACAGTTAAACGTTGTTGAAAGCGTGTGGGCTTGAAATTCAGGAATCAAAAGGTAATTTTTACGTAGTTCTATTTATCGTTAATGTATAAATAGCGATGCATGTTTAATACTTCCAGAAAAAAAACCTACAGAGCGATTTATTTAAGCTAATTTAAGCTGACATCGATTTCCTCTCAGTATAAGCTCTACCATCAATAAGGTGATTCATATGCATCTGGTAAGCAGAAAACGCTCAAGCGTACACAAAATTTACCTAGAAAAGCGAGTTGCGTTTCTCTTGTACTCACTCATCACTTTCTCATATAAGGGGTATCTTCTTGGAGAGCCTATACTCGAAAAACAGTAATTATTTCACCGTCACCAAAACAAAGGCAGGTTGCCAGAGGCCACCAGGCAGGACCAGGTGCTGATCATGTGAGATTTTTACTTATGGTGCAGAATACCAGTGACGGCTTTTAGTCAGATCTTTGAGTTTCTGCACCCTTTCCAGTGAACACATATTAAGCAGCAGATTTTGTGTTACTTGAATAACATGGTGCTTTCAATGACTGTGATGTGAGTTTTTATGCTTATGGTGCAGAATGCGAGTGACGGCTTTTAGTCAGATCTTTGAGTTTCTGCACCCTTTCCAGTGAACACATATTAAGCAGCAGATTTTGTGTTCCTTGAATGACATGGTGCTTTCAATGACTGTGATGTGAGTTTTTATGCTTATGGTGCAGAATGCGAGTGACGGCTTTTAGTCAGATCTTTGAGTTTCTGCACCCTTTCCAGTGAACACGTATTAAGCAGCAGATTTTGTGTTACTTGAATAACATGGTGCTTTCAATGACAGTGGCCATAGCTTTCTAGAATTTTAACAATTATTATGTGAGATTTTATTGTTTATGGTGCAGAATGCGAGTGACGGCTTTTTGTCAGATCTTTGAGTTTCTGCACCCTTTTCAGTGAACACATATTAAGCAGCAGATTTTGTGTTACTTGAATAACATGGTGCTTTCAATGACAGTGGCCATAGCTTTCTAGGGATTCAACAATTCTTATGTGAGATGTTATTGCTTATGGTGCAGAATGCGAGTGACAGCTTTTTGTCAGATCTTTGAGTTTCTGCACCTTTTCCAGTCAACACATATTAAGCAGCAAATTTTGTATCACTTGAATGACTAATTGCACACAAATGGTGCTTTCAATGACAGTAGCCGTAGCTTTCTAGAGTTTTGACCATTATGATGTGAGGTTTTATTTTTTCTTTGGACGCAGGGTTATGCAGCAGGCGATGGAGTGTCCACCGATATCAGGCGAAAAGACTTTTTTCAGTTTTCTTTCAGGAATTCACAGTTACTGCTTTGGTACTGAGATGAACTTTCAGCGACATTGTGTGACAAAAAGAGAATAAAAAAAGCAATTCATGATAACACCAGTTAAACTTTTTGTTAGTAGTATTATTCATTAGTTTCAAACGATGCTAATAATTATATGTATGTAAAAGAAGAAATCATCTTGCCACTTTTTACTCAGCTATACTGTAAAGCGTCAAATGAAAGGCCTGGGTGTGTTCTGGATTTTTCTTATGAGCTTTGCAACAATTGTTACTACAGTTGAACATTCCTGTTGATGGGAGCCATCACAACTTGTTTTTGTCCCTCTACATCCACTTCAGCTGAGGCGAATCTTGAAAATATCCTTTGGACTGGCATAAATGCCGAGGGTCCTCCTGGATAGAATTTGTTTTTTAGACGCTGATTGGGTTGCCATATAGAGTAGTCAGGTTTCCTCACGCGAGCGAGCGAGTGCACGTGGTTTGTCTTGACCCAAAAGGTCAACTTAATGTCACTTGAAATTATTAAGTTTCAAGAATCACAAAGATGTTTTGTTAAGCTTTAATTAAGTAATTAAAGACTCTGAAATACAAGCGTTCTTTCTGCGTTACTTTTACGAATGTTTAAGTTCAATTTAAAGATGAGTAAAGATCTAAGATCATTTAAATTTGCTTTAATTTGAAATTAAAGGTGCTACATTTTAATAGCTAATTTTGGAATAAATTAAAGACAATTAAAACGAGACCTAAAGGTTATTAGTCTTTAATGTAACCAAAAGGTCAATTAAAGGTAAACTAAAGGGACAGAAAACCTTTCGGAAATTTAATGTCACAATTAAAGGTAATTAAAGATGGAACAGAACTTTTGGTGAGCTTTAATTTTTCACTAAAGACACCAAAATGAAAGCGTTCTTCCTGTGCAGGTACAAGAGAAAAAGGAAAATTGTATAAATATACACATATGTTAAACGAACAATCCTAGAAGCAATCTAGTTTGTCGTGTGGTTTAATTTATAGCCAGAGTGAGACAGGAAGGCAGACTGTACTTCATACGGAAGCACACCATGTTACGATTTTGAGAATTGCCCTGTAATATCAGAAACTCTAATATAGTCGTCCTCTTTTTCCAGTATTTCAAAGAGTTTTCTCTTTAGTTCGCTTTTGAATTGATTTTTTTAAGTGTTTTCATAGAAAGTGGAAAACTGTTCCAAATTAAAGCACCGGAAATAGAGAAGGCTCGCTTCATATTTTCAGTTCTAACTTGTTCAACATAGTAATTTTCATTAGTAACAGATCAAGTCCGGTAACTGTGGACAGAAGACAGTTTCGTGAACATATTCTTAATGTTATCAGGAGTGAGATTATTATGGACGTCGTACATTAAAAGGCTCATTTGCTCAAATAGCAAGAACGATATCGGCAACTGTTTTGTTTCTAAAAACAACGGAACTGCATGAGTTCGTGGTTCAGCGAAGAACATTAGCCTAAGGGCTCTCTTCTGGAGAACCAGTAGTTAATGAAGATGCGTTTCAGCAGCATGACCCCACGCACAGATACCATAACTGATATAAGGCAAAATTAAACAGCGGTATAAGGTGAGAAGTACATGACGGGGAACAAAATGTCTGAGCTTGGCGATAATTCCGATTGTTTTACTGACTTTTTGACAAACGTAATCTATGCGAAATTTCCATGAAAGTTTCGAATCAATGAGTATACCAAGATATCTAATATAATTTTTCATTTCTAACGGTTGACTGGTATTTGAATTATTATTAATTATTTTGATATTAGCATGAAAAGGAATAGTCTTTCGGCGTGGACGAAAGATGATATTATAGTTAGTTTTTGCGATACTCAAGGTTAATTTATTGACAACTAGCCACGAGCATACTTTGAAAAGTTCTTCGTTTATCTCAGTTTCAAGTTTTTTAAGATCTCCGTTTGCATAAGTTAAACTAGTATCATCGGCGAACAAGTAAACTTGAAGCTTATTTGAGGATTTATATAGATCATTAATATACAAGGGAAAAAGCAAGGGTCCCAAAACGGAACCTTGTGGTACTCCACAAAGGGTTCGATGGGAATCAGAAATATAACCATTTACAGTCGTATACTGTTTACGACCAATTAAGTACGACTTAAACCAATCATTCACCACTCCTCTGAAGCCATAATTTTTGAGTTTTGAGAGAAGAATATCATAATTAACCGTGTCGAAAGCCTTTTTCAAGTCAATAAATAAACAAAAAGTGAATTGGCCTTTATCAAAATTAGAAAGAATGTCATTTAGGATTTCTAGAGTTGCGTGCTGTGTACTATGCCTACTGCGGAATCCATATTGTCCATATTCTAGTTCCCTGGGCAGTAATTCAGTCTTCCCTGCGTTTTACTAACAACGAAACCAAATGAGCGAGAAGCCCTGTAGTGGCTTTTGGGTGCCACTTGCATAAAGTTGAAATTTGACGGGCAACAGTGACATACTCTCTTCAGGACTCTGATCCACGACCACCATAGTAGAGGTCACTGTAGCAATTTGCTTAAAGTGCCTAATGTATTATTGTGCCTTCTTTAGTCAGGATGACCCTAGCCCTGTGATGATCAGCTTTAACTAAATTGCACAATCTTATTGGAAAGGTGATAAGAGTTTTATTCTTAAAGACAATCTTTACTCGACTCTGTTCATTAAAATTGCTGAAATTCCAGGACAGTCAATGGATTATCCTAAAACTATAAAGCAGGGAATGTAAGATAGATGCATTGTGAAAGTGATCGAGTCACTTGTTAAAAGTGCACAGTTTGTCATTATTATTCAAACTCAAATGTAGGCAAATTCTCGTAGACTACTTTGTATGCCACAGCCAGGTCCAAGTTGCAGCCATGCAGTTACAGCAGACTGGCGACAAAAAGTGAGATACATGTGTAGAGATGTTGGCTTACACATTTGTATATAAAGCCTATGGCTAGTTTTGTTTGCATCACTATCGTTTTTGTAGCATCAGTCTGATACTCCCCAATGATGGCCTCTCAGCAGTTTGTATAGGCTTTAACAATAATTTTTGGGGATGGTCCACCAAGTACTGGTACTTGCTATGGTATGATATGTATAAGAATTAAGGTAGCAGTTTAGATTTCCTAATGAGATTTTATGCAGTCTTACATGTAACTAAGTAAGACTTTTATTTGTAATATTGTTCTTATTAAAATATGTAATAGTTTTGCTGTGAACTACTTCTTGGAGTTATTTTTGGAATGGAAATGCACGTTACTTATAATAATGTTAGTTAATTAATTATTACACAGTCAAACCTCTTTAATACGGACACCAAAGGGACAGAACCAAGTGTCCGCTTTACAGAGGTGTCCGTATTATAGAGGTAGGGAATGTATGATTTTTTGCATTTCTGGGACCAAACAATCTGTCTTATAGAAGTGTCCATAAGAAGAGGTTAGACTGTATAATTATTATGATAATTTAATCATTTCAAGGAAAAAATTTTGAATTTTGTCAATTCTAAAAGGATTATTTAATAGGCCATTTCCGAGTACTCCCGGGCCTCTGTTTCAAAACGAGGGTAGGTGCTCAGCTCTTGATATTTAAATCACTTTTCATTCTCATGCAAATAAAACTCATTTTCACAAGAAAGGTTGCGCACCTAGCCCCATTTTGAAAGTGAGGGCTTTTGGAACTCGGAAGTGGCCTATTGAAATGGAAAAATTACAGTTTTGGATATAGAAAACAGAAATACATTGTAAGGAGTCTCTTTTTTATTGTGAAAATATTTCATATACATATGTACATATTATATGAAAATGGAGAGAGAATTATTTTAATAAGAACTTTAATACCAAAAATGCACCTAAATATGACTCTTCTTGGTTTGTGTGTATCAGCAAAAATGGGTCATTGTGGATGCAAGAAACGGTCCAGGGTTGTCTCACAAATGTCCACTTTTTTATATACCGGATAGAATGAACATATGATTCGAAACTGGATGGTTAAGTAAAGTTAACACATTTAGGAAATCCAGTGAATAATCCACCGAAAGTGTAATCTGTGGAAACATGAAGGCTGCAAAAAGTAAACCGATCAAACTGAGTTTCGCATTCATTGTTTCGGAAACTCAACGGATAATTGAGTATCCTCTGAATTTACGAGCTGCGGAAACATGACGGCAGTTACCGTTTCCGCAAGAGTAAACCTGACGGAAACGCGAGTATAAGGGATGCGTTTAAGCGTGTCCGCAGAAACTGAAACATGACGGATACACGTGTTTCCCGCAACGGTTAGTTACAATTCCGTCTGCGGATATTCAGGTTTCCGTGAGGTAACCGTTACAAAAACGAAAACGGAAACACCTTTTTTCAACCTGTGCATATATTTAGTGATCAATTACTACAGACTTAACGTTGACATATCATGTTAGTTTGTGTAATCAAATTGTGACGAGTGACTAAAGGCTCGGGAAATTATAAGGATTTGGACAAAACGCGCGTGAAATTATTCCCTAATTTCACGAGTATACCATTTGATTACCTATTAATATCATGGGTGACGAATTACGTTAGCAATCTTGGATTTTTGACATGTTTATCCTGGATCGTATCGATCGAGAACTCCTCCACTCTCTCAAATGTTTAGACCATAAATTTGGCTGACGCGGCCCCTCCAAGGGTTGGGGGTATCTCCGAAAACTTATCAAACGAGTTGTTCCTTCACTTGTAAATTACTAAGTCTACAGTTTCCTGTCCGACATTATCCAAATTTACAATGGCAAGAAACGATTCATTCCCTATTTTAAAGAACTTTAATTTGCTTGCTCCTCGATCTCGTTGCAACGTTTTGAAAAACAACAAACTCTTGTCCGTTCCACTGATAAATAACTGACTTCAGTCGCCGCGTAGATGTGATTGGAAATTGGAAACGGCAAGGAAATATTTATCAGCAATTGTCAAATATTCCATATCTTCTACTCCGATATAGTTTGGTAGAAAGAAAATTTTCCAGTAAAGTTGTTCATTTTGTAGATGAATGATTCTGTGTTGTATCTATCAGTATCCTTTCTAGAGTTGGCGAAGACAAGAAACTGGCTTCCATTGATTGTGAACTGCTCAAGATCAACAGCTCCTCTTGTTCGCAAATCCTGGTGTTTTTGAAACTTCTTACCGGAACAATCTTAAAGGGTAACCAAAAAAGAGCATCAATAAAGCGTTAGCATTGCCGGTGCAACAGAATTGATACAGAAATGGCATGACAGTTCACACCTCGTGCTGTCGGATGGAAGAATAATTTTACGTAAAATATACCCTGTCCTGTCTGAGAGACTGTTAAGTGGCCTGAAAAGCTGAAATAACTCCTTATTATTCAGTGTACATGACGTTTGCACTGCTACTTTCCACTCTTAATGGGGGTGAGGCTGAGTATAGAATCAAAGGACCATCTTTTAACGTTAGTAAAGAGAGAATCCATCTGTTTCTCTCTGCAACAGGCCGAGGTGAATGCAACGGCCCATGTCACGCAAGGAAATACTTTTACGTTCTTAAGTCGCATTGTCTCGGGCCACCAGAAATTCAAAACATTGTAGGATT
>OZ037783.1:7460625-7480625 GCA_964035525.1 Porites cylindrica | reverse complement strand
AAGGAATGTGACAATTGATTCAATTGGTCTGTGTTGGGCAAAAAAAAAAAGCTTTTCTCCAGGTAAGGGTGTCTTTTCAGTCTCATCTCCACGGATAGCTTAAAGTAGAGAAAAAGGTTAACGCGCCACAACACAAGTCTAAAGAAATATGACACCTACTTTGTAGGTTTCGTGTGAAATATTGGTGAAATATTAGTGTTTTAAAGTCAGTTTCTCCTAGTCAAATATTCGTAATAAAAAAGCTGTCAGTTGGCACTATATTACAATGTCATACGTTGGTAATACAATATGTCATCATGAAAAAAAAAAAAAGAAAGAAAGAAAAGAAAGAAAACAAAACCTTCAGGGAAGTGAACAAAATGTCGTAGGAGTTAAGGAAATAGCTCAGGGGTAAATTCCATCCATGCTGTTCCGAATGGATCCGAATGGTTTACCTGGCGACAGAATACAATTTAAGGAAGTCGCATATCCGGTCGAGCAGATTATATTTTTGTTTAGTTAGTCACCCTCTTCCAGGGTAACTCGGCGGGAGATCGCGAATATTCGAATCTTGGCAATGTTCAGGTTCCAAAATTTAATGAGGTTGAAGTTTTAGCAAATGTTTAGACCTTTGTGCGATCTGTGTGGAAGTAGCTCTTTAGTTTCCTTGAAACACAAGTTAAATAACATAGAAACAAAAATTTTTGATTACAAGTCTTGCTCTTTACGCGAGTTACACATCTAAATTTTTTGTGCGAGACCTGATAAAAGATGAAAACACACGTCTGAGCTATAGCTTTACCAACATTTGCATTTATATTCCGCTTCACCTTTTAAAATGCAAATATCTACTGAAAACGGCTTGCAATTTACTTTTCTAACACAGAAGCATTTTTTCTTAAAGAGTGACAAGAAATTGCCGGGAATAGAAAGCCCGAAACTCTCAAATTTAGCCGGCGGACTTTTCATTTTTTTAAAAAATTGGCACAGCCACGGAAAAAAATATAAATTAACGTGAAATATTACAGCATTGTTTTTTTCCTAAAAATTAAAAAAAAAAAAAAAAAAAGGAAAACGATCGATCATAAAAGAAAACAATGCTTCACATTCTTGGTAAAACCATCGTACCTGTCAGTGTCGCTAAAGATGTTGGCATCTATATTGGCCAGTCCCTTACTTACAATGACCATATTAATAAAACAGTCTCCACCTGCCTGCAAAAACTTATGCAAATAATAAAAATTAAACATTTAATCGATAAAAACACATTACTTCTCCCGTTATTAAGTTCCCTTGTTTTCAGCAAAATTTATTTCTGCTCTTCTATCTGGTCGAATACCAGCAAACGCAACATTAATAAACTACAGTTAATCCAGAACTTTGTCAAACGCACACAACCATTTCCGTAATAGACCAGTTTTATTTCTGGCCCTTTTTTTCTTGTCAAGGGTGTCCGTTTAAAGGTTTGACTGTTATATAAACAGGTGAATGATAATCATCTCTTCTGCTGCTAGATGACGTTTTCTGCCCGAAGGCAAATAACACGGTGGATCATTCATAAACCGGGCCATTTGCGATCAATTACAGTGTAAACTCTGCTAGCTGTCGGTCTATTAACCTCGGAGTTGATTCTGTTGGTAGGTAAACGAAACATTATTTTTGTTCTCCTTATTGTTCCTATGTGTAACAAACATGTGTAAATGGCTGCCTGGCAGAGTTAAATTGTAACTTCTTGTAAGAAAGTTCTTCCTTTACCGATAATTGGGTAGCGCCAAAGCCGAGTCAAATTAAATTCCGTTTGGAAAATATAAACCAAATGTGAGCTTCGATAAAACACTGTAGTGATGGGGCACTGTAGGTTCTGTTTATGTGGTAAGCCGGTACCCAAGACACAGTCCGTCCCAAGAGTTAGTAATAAGGACGTCTCTATGCTAACTATCTTTAAAATCCGGTGAACTCATCTTGCGGAAGCAAATCAACTCGCAGAGCTGAGGGCAGTTAGGGTAGCCTTAGCAGGCAGGACGAGAACCGTTCGAGTAGCCCATGGCATGCTTTCAATTTGTTGACTAGCTTTTAGCTGAATTGACCGTCTTTATTATTAAAGAAACAAGACAAGAAGACGTGAGAATATTTTGACGATTATTGAGAATGACACTTTCTTAATACAGTATAAATACATGAACTCGATGTAGTTGTCTTCAGGGGCACCCAGCGACTTTTTTCTGTAAAATAACTGTTCAAAGGAGCAAATATTGCCTTGGAATTTCTAAAGCTTGAGAAAAGCTGAAAATTTTTGGATAACCGTTCCGTTTGTCTTAAAGATTCGGGGGTTTTCTAATAGCTTAACTAGGATTTTGGAGGTTGTGTTATTCACATTTTGATACCAAGATATTGCTATTATTGTTAAAAAGGTCTCCTAAAAATTTCGTTATAAGGACAAAACGTCCCCTATAATTTTCTAATGAAAGCAGAGCTACTTGATGTCCTCAAACTTTCGACCGGACCCATATTAAGGGTAGCTAACACTTTCCGATGAGATGAAAAAGCCACCTAAGACTTTCGTGACAACCAAAGTTCCCCTAAAACATCCGAACAGATAAATAGTTTTTATGGCAACTCCAAATTAACCAAACAGGCTTCTAAAGCAAAAAACATTTGAGACACTTCTGGCGTATTTGGAAATTTTCGGTTGTTGGGTGCTCCTGTGTATTGGGGCTGCCTAGCGGGCACCAAACACCGCATAAAAGGGCTCCAAATACAAATGGAGTTCCTGTTCTTTATACCCATGAAACAAGTTCCTCAAGATGAGTTGAAACCTCGATCGTTAAACGAGCAAAGCAGCTGGTTGCTCAAACCTGCGTATAGATATAGGGCTAATTTCGCCGGCAAATGTCAAATGAGGGAGAAAACTGTTTTAACTAACGTCATTGTTCGTCTGTGGTAGTAGACGGAAAGTGGATTATAAAGTTCCGCTTCGTTATATTGATAGCCCAGTTGATCGTTCAACCTGATCACTGAGAAGGAGATGTTTCTAATGGATTAGTAGTTATTTTGACTGATCTTTCAAGTGCAAGGCACTATATAGTTTACAGATGGCAATTACTGTCTGTAAAATTTAGCAGCCTGGCTCTAATTTCAATGTATGTTCTATTTTGGAAGACAATACGGCACGTTCAACCGGAATATGTTTCCAAGAAAACAACTTCTTTAACCCAGGAAGGGAGAAAGGTTCCAATATGAAATGGGCGGTGTAGCCTAGGGTCAGGCTCCGTAGTCAGGGAGAAAAGCATAAAAATGGGTGAAACAGTTAAAGAACAAAGAAAAGAAAATGAAAATGTAAAAAATCCCGAGCCGAGCGGTGGACTCCTTCTCGGTTAGCTTCGCTCACCGAAAACCTTTTGATTCCCCCCCGTCCCCCCTCCACCACTACTGCAGTGCCACTACCTTTGCTGTATTTTGTATTCCTGTGTCGTTTTGAAGCGATCTGGTTTGGTTTTTTTGTTCTGTCTTAACCTTGAGACAGAACAGCAAAACCAGCCCAAAACGCTTCAAAACGACTCCTAAATTTGTGACATTTAAGCTTTTAATTTATTCTAATGTACCTAAGTGCATCCTCGTCCCATTACAAGTGAATACCTGTTGGGATTTGATCCCGAGGGGAGGTACTCTCTATAATGGTCTATACGGAGAGGCTGCGCCCGAAATGGGTACCTTTCTCAGGCTTCAGGTCAGGGATATGAAAGGGTAGAGATTTCACTTGTTGAAGTATATGAAAGGGTAGGGAGATCGGTCATTTCGGTCGGTGAAAAGCGGGTCCAGAAGGGCCAACAGATGCATTTTGTGGCTGTGAAAACTTCCTGGTTTTGTGATTTATTCAGTGGCATTTTAAAGATAGTGCAATTACAGCAGTAAAATCAGGAGCCCATGAGCCTCCATCTCCATTAATTTCTTGAGTCAACCCTTTCCCGAGAAGATTTATAAATAGAACGGCTTGTTTCCCGCGAAAAGTGTCATATTTCCGTGAGTCTCATATGTCACCGTGAAAAAAGTGAAGTTGGATAAAGTCGAACTCAGAAGCCCGTCATTCGACCGTTTTCCTTTTTTACTATACGTCCATTTTTACAATTTTACAGCCGCTGGGATCTGGGTATCATGAAATAAAAGTTAATGAATTACCCGCTGACTGAGCATAAAGCGATGGGACAAAGACAGCGAACTGAGGATCACGGAAAGGTTATCTTTGAGAGCGTTTTTTTTTTTTTGCCGTCATACATCCCACATTTAAACATGCACATTGAAAAGAGTCGACGATTAAGCGTTCTATGGACTATTTGGAACTTTTCGATAATCAGCGCCGAAAAAGTGCCAGTATCATTTGATTTTTGTCATCACCGTGGAGTGGATTTCGCCAGGTAAGCACCACGTGCAATAGCGATGACCTAAGTAACAACTAAGGAGGAATGCTTCAGTTCCGAAATTTGAGAAATTGCAGTCTTCCTTTACAACTGACTTGCATCACTGTGAGAGTTGCCTGATAAAACTGGCACTTGAAAAGTTGAACAGAAGACAACAGTTGCTCGACCTTGAAGCTAACTCAAAAGTAATTTGCTAACGGAGGAATTTGTGACATCGCGCTCCAGTCCAAAGACCCTTTTATCTTAAGAAAATCAAAATGGATTGTATCTGCGCCAAACTGGAATTATGACTGACTAACAGTCTCTCAGCAATGAACGTAGAAGTTTAGGCCAAAAATTTCCTTCGAATTCGCATCTGTAGATCACTTTTTTGCGAGAAAACAATGGCTGGGCCCCGGGCGTTACAAAACATAGCAGGGAATCATCACACTAGCTGACGGGCAAACCACAAGGACTACAAGAATTTATTCAGATAAACGCATTTCGGAAAAAAGAAACTTGAAAAACTAGAAATTTGATTAATATTGAGTCATTTAGCCGAAATAAGAACCTTAACGCTAAAAAAAATTGGCTAAAGAAAACGAATCCTGTCAGAACTACAGACCGCAGGTAGTAGCTAATCATTACGAATGTAACAGACCAGCTTCATGGCCTCTTAATGTGAGACAAGCAACCAAAATTAAGATTAACATAGTCAGAGTTTAAAACTCTCCACAGTATAATCTACCTGCCAGAAAGAAAAGAAATAAAATCTCTGAGCGATGAAAACGCTTAAGTCACGTTTCACTAGCTTATGATTGTGTTTGGCCTGTCAACACCGAATCTCCTGCTGTTTGATGAAGTACAATAGCAGTGTCATTACGTCGTTGTGATTGGCTCTTCCCACCGTCCACGCGCGAAATCTCCCCTGGGAACCGTTCTAATTATAAATGTACTCGGGAAAGGGTTGACTGCAAGGGCTTGTATGGGAGATGAAGGCTCCATTTGATGGGCTCCTAGTAAAATGTATTCAAAGTTCTAAACTAGGCATATGAAAGGGGTACCCTTTGTCAATAGAAAGTATACGAAAGGGGTACATTTTCTGTCAAAAATACTATATAGGAAGGTAAGGGGTTGGACCTTGGGGCGGAGCGTCCCTGTACAAAACTTTTTTGAATACCTTCAAAATATTGAAGGTATTCAAAAAAAACAATTTAATTTCTCTCATAATTTGAATTTTGCAATATTTTTAGGTACCCCCCCCCGGGGGTTTAAATAACTCCTGAGTTAAGAACACCAAAGCTAAAAACGTGAAGAACGGTCCTTCCAAACAAAAATTGTTAATGAAAACAGCTCTTCTAAACAGAGTCCTGAAAATATCGTGCTCAAATACAAGTAAAAACTAGCGTGTACGAACCTATGTTTTTTGAAGTCTGCTAAAAGGGGTAGTTATCAATTAGCAATTTAGGCTAAATAGGTTATAAATTTCTATGAAAAGAAATTTGAAATTAGCCTTTATTCACACTTCTACTTTGGAAACTTCTTTTATGTAAGGGCCATGGAGACAATATTACAATCTTTACTTTATAACCTGTTTTTGTTGTAGGAATTACAGTAACACTTTGTAATTACATTGGTGCATACAGTATTGTCTTGTAATACTAGTTTCTAATCTCAAAGTCAAACTCCTTAGTTAAAATGTTTATCATAATTCAACTTTAACCCACATATAAGAACCTGCTTGATTTTGCTTGGCTTTTGGTTCTTATATTTTTGGGCATTTAGGTGGCGAGTTTCTGCCAGCAGGTTCTTAAACCACTAGGATCGTACACGCGGGTTTTTAGAGTATCTCACATTCATTATCATGACATTGCCTGATTATCATTAGGGTTTATGAAGAAACGCAGTGCATTGAAATAATTGAGAAAGCTGATTATCAACACCAAAACACATGGTTGTCGCTCACGAACGAATGGGACAGCAGACATGAAGAAATACTGCCTGCAAAAAGATTTCAAGCTTTGTATCCTTAAGTTCTATATGTTTTGTTCCTTGGCGATTCTTTGGATTCAAGGTACGTTATCTTTGTAAGTAACCTGAAGTAAGCAATTCCTGTATACTTTATAAGTGTCAGTTAAATTGTTTCCTTTCAAGCTTTACTCTTTTAGAAGGTAACGAAAATCTCCGTTACTTTATCTTTATTGAAATTTAGAGAAAAACGTAATAAATCTAGGCTCCACAGCAAGTATGAAGAAAACAAGGGTAGGCATTTATCAAGTGACTGCGGACAAGAGAGGATACAGCTCTTGCAGCCAAGAGAGGATATCTTCTCTTGCAGCGGATGAAAAAGAAACTGCAGATAAATAGTTCGGTGTTTTCGATGTGAACACTTTAAACCCACAAGTTTTATTTTCAATAAATGTATTACTGGCAATGGGTGTCAGTCAACACAAAAAGTAGGCTCGATTACTAGCTGCCGTTAACAGGAGGGCATTTTGTATGCGCATGCGTCAATATGGGCTGTTGAAGTGCCACAGAGGCATTTCTGTGAATTGTTTACGTTCAGTACCAGAATTTTCAGGCTGTTTTCTGGAGTTGAATGACGTGTATTGGATCACGGCTGCGTTCCAGAAACATGTTCTTTAAGGTATCGAGGTATTTCTACGATGAAGTGAGTTTATTGTAGCCTCACTGTCGCCCTTGAGAGGACAGTCTTTCCTTTCTTAAAACAGTACATCGAAGAGAAGATGGCGGCTGAATGTTCTTACCACCTAACATTTCGCGCACATTTTTTGAGCAGGAGGAAAAGGTCAGTATGATAGTTTTTCGTTAAACAATTATCCTATAGATACTTAATTCTTCTCAATAGTATAACTCTAAAATCGAACTTAATCGTTTCGGGAATACAGTGGTTAATTAAATGTCCATTCTGCCGTGAAACTGTTTTTCACCCTTTCTCTGGCTTGTTTATCTCGAAATCTTGCCTTTCTCCCCAGATTAAGTTAATGATTAATGAACTAAGAATACTCCCGCGAATGAATGACGCTTTGATGAAGGGTGTGAAAAATCGCCTTCTGCAGTAATTTTAGCTTTCTTCTCCGGTACGTCTTCGTTGAGAAATAAAATACACGCACTTCAACTGTAAACTTAAATCAACATAATGATGCCAGAAACATTGTGTTTTGAAAATAAGAATATTCTATCATTTAGTTATTGAAAGGAAAAAAATTACAGCAATCGCTTTGACTTCTGATTTTTCCACCTTATTTTGATGGTACACTGTTTGTTTACATTTTATTATGCAATTAACTATAACATTTTGGCGTTTTAAAGAAAATCTAGCCTAACTCCCCAATCCCAAAATAACACGAAATGAAACGTTATCAATACACCTTTTAAATATAAAAATGATCCTGGCTTCGGTTGCCAAAAAATCGCATTTATTCTTAAATGATACCATTTTGTGGATACTACATTTGTTGATATGGTAATTTGTGAGACATTTCATTCACGAAGTGTGTTGACTGAGACCAGCTTCTCCGCTGTATTGAACCACATTCTTCTTTAATGCATCAGTTTCTGCTTGATAATTCTTCCATGATGTACAACTTACATAAGGGGTTCATCTGGATACTGTAAAAAGCCCTCAACGGAAACATTAATAACAGACAAATTCATCCATCCATTTTTGTCATGTTTGTTGTCGCATGCCAGCTCATTTGGGTCCTTTAGCAGAAGTATTTATTTTTTGAGGAAACAGCATTATATGCACCCCTTTAACAAACTTCCTATCTTATGTTTAAACAGGCTTTGAAGGTGAACAACATCGTCAGTCAGATTTATGGAGTGATGGCCATTCTCTGTTTTGAATGGGTCACTACTGTCATCAAATATAAATTAATAACAAGAAATCGATTGTGGAACACAGGAGCTGTTACTGAAGAGTCACTTCAAGATAGTAGCTTAGGAACAATCTGTGTAACTTTATTAATCTCCTCAAAAAGGCTTTTCAGCTTAATTTACAATGTCAAATATCTAAAACTTAGTTTTCCAAAAATACCCTTAAAATGCTGTTTTATTTTAACTTTCAATACATCTAAATTAGTGATAGACTGAAACTCGTCTGGGAGATTATTCCACAGCCTTTGGCCTCTGAAGGTAAACGCGCGCTGACCTGCAGCCGTCCTACAGGGTGGTATATAAAGGCGGTCCCTATTCCTAGTGTTGCAGTTGTGCACTTCCGATCTGGTTTTAAACTTCTGACAAAGATATGGAGGTGCAAGTCCATTTAAGCATTTAAATACCACGGTAGCATCCCTAACCTCAAGTTGTTTAACAATTGGCAGCCACTGTAACTGCTTAAGAATGGGTGTAACATGATCAAATTTCCTCGTTCCAGAAACTATCCGGGCTGCAAAATTTTGCACTGTCTGTAATAGCTCGATGTTTTTCTTGGTGGTATTAGCCCATACTGATGAACAATACAATAATTTACCGAATACGAGATAATTAATTATAGTGATCAACGTACGCCTATCAAACAGGTATTTTACGCGATTTATTTGACAAAGGCTACCTATACATTTCGAAGTTAATTGAGTTATATCTTCGTCGTACGTTAAATTACAGTCCATTGTAACCCCCAGGTTTTTCGCAGACTTAGATGATGTAATCTCCTTGCTGAGTAGTGTAATGCTTAGATCATCTGGTATCTTCTTCAGCAACCGCGGAGTCCCCAGAACCAGAAGTTTTGTTTTTTTCCGGGTTAATGAGTAGACTGTTTTTACAACACCATGAGGCTATGTTCCTAAGATCTTCTGTCAGCTGAGCTGCGGCTAAGGTGGCATCACGTACAGGAAATGAGGGGTATAACTGTGAGTCATCAACACAGCACTCTAACGACCCTACCTTAGGTACAGATGGTAGATCGTTGATGTAGATATTAAACAATGCCGGGCCCAAAATTGATCCTTGTGGTACACCATACGAGACTAGGCGGGGTTCAGATGTTTCGCAACCGATTCTCACCGACTGTTTTCTCCCGGTCAAGTAGCTTCTAGACCATTCTATTGCTTCTTTAGAGGTACTCATTGCACGTAGCTTCTTTAACAAGGACATGTGATCAATGCTGTCAAATGCCTTGGAAAGATCTAATAACACCAAGGCAGTGACTTGCTTGCGGTCCATTGCCTCCAAGGCTAGATCTGACATCAAAATATTGAGTGTCTCTGTCGAATGTCGTTTCTTATTCCCACTCTGGTGTCCACTGAGACAGTTTCTCCTTATTGCATATTCGGTGAATTGATTTAAGACTACTCGTTCACATATCTTAGATAGGGCAGGTAACGACGACAGAGGTCTATTCCCGTTGGCCACGAACGGATCTCCACCATCCTTGGAACAATTTCAGATTCTTTCCATGGTGAGGCAAATACAGATGTCAAAAGTGAACTGTTTATGATCTCGGTCAAAATCGGGAGGAAAAGTACTGTTCGTTTTTTCGGAGTATGTGCATTCGTTTTGTCTGCAACTGAACTTATGAAATGTCCAAGTGATTATGTTCTACATAATCGCTTGTAATTGTTTCTGTCTCAAACTCAATCCATTTTTCATTTCCTATAGACTATTTTTTATAAATTTTTCCGCGAAAACTTTCGAAAAACTGTAAAAACCCCCATAGATTTCACGTTTTTGTGGCATAGATAAACGTTTGTCTTCGCGATCAGTTTAACATGAGACATCCCGCTAATAAATAAACCTCGCGTGGCAATTTTTTTTTCGGGTTTTGTCTTAAAGCAGCTGAAAATTGCTACGATGCATTTCCTCCCTGATATGTAAAACCACGTGTTTGGAAATCAAACCAAAGAAATGCATTGCTTTGCCAGTGAAAATCAGACTTATGCAGGAACATGACTTTTTGGCGTTGAGTCTTGAAAGTCTTTAAAAGGCCAAGAAAACCTACTGCTGAAAAATCTACATGTGAAAACGCGCGTAGAAAACGTCTGATTTTTGTCATGTAGGAAAGTACGGTATTCAAAGCACCAACGAAATGGCTTTTAAAAGGACTGTCACTTTACGCGCGAGTTTTCGATTTCCCGCCATCAGATTTGATGCGCCCACGCTGTTGTCGTTCAGCGGATTCACGCATGCGCATGCAAAATGCCCTCCTGTAGCTGCCGTTCCGTAAATGAGTCCGCACCCCTCTTCCTCCTTCCTCGTCTCGGGGAGTTAAAAGAGCTGCGGAAGTCGAGCCCAAACAAAACAAATACTAGGATAAGAAAGATGTTTATTCAGTCAGTGACACAGGTGGCTCGGAAGAAAAAAAATCCGAATACTTGCAATAGGAGTCCTTAGCTATTACGTTCTTTTATTATAGTAACTTCAGATTCTCTACCACTAATTAAGCTACTTGAGACTCGTGGGAGCTAAGACCATTAAACTAGGGTCAACACAACACAAGGATGTCGAATCGATCCAAGCAAGTACAAAGATAGCCTAGGGGTCAGTTGTTGGATAGCCGATAGCTAATAAAGAAATTACATTTATATAGCCAAATTATAAATGGTTTAGCTAAACATTTAAACTAAGCCTATCTTGGACCGAAGTCTATCTATCTATCCTCCGATTTACTTTAAGAAAATAAATGCTTTTCTTGTCTAGTCTGTATGCTTTCAAGAAATTACATGGTGTTTAGATAAAAACCTTGGGCAGACTGAAAAATGTCTTAGAACGCGGTTTTGTTATTGAATGGCTAAACTCCGTTTAAATAAACGGCCCAAATAGTTGAGCAGGCCACATAATGAACGATCTAGCGGCCTATGTCGAGTTGGAACATGAAATTATTGTAAAATGGTCTTGTCCGAATGTGTATAGCTTACCTCTCATTTACAATACATCATAAAACAAAACGAAATGATGCTGACAAACAGAGAATGGGTTTAAGTTCTCGAAGAATTACGTCAATTGTCCAATTAGTAATAGTTATTGGGCAAAAGAGGTCAGTTGCATGGTGCACGCAAAAATGGTTGCGATATTTGAAATGACGAACAGCCAAATTTAAAAGATCTGCCGGGCAAGAGTACACAAAGAAGGATTGTCTTGCATACCCACTGCTTTTTGACGATCTGCGAAAAAAACTCGTTCACATCATGAAACTCAGAGAAACTCAGAGAAATAGAGAGAAGCGTGACGTCAAGTTACCATGGTAGCAAAATTTCTGGATCTCAACTATTGTTCTTGACATAGACGGTCATTTGCATTGACGAACGGTAGAAGAAAGCTGTGGGCTACCGTTTTGTTCCTGAGTGCAATCAGAAAATCGGAAAGTCATACATGTCAATTTTTTCGTTTTTTCTGCTATATTGGCAGGATCGGGACGGTTTTGTTTGAGATCCAGAAAGGTTGCTACCATAGCAGCGTGACGTAACGACTTCTCCTCTCTATTGGCAAATGTTTTGAAGACATTCCTTTTTTTTTTTTTTTTTACGTTACAGCTTTACTACTTACTTGTTTGCTACTTACTTACATTAAAATACCTAAAACTAGTTTACAACAAACAAAAGGACTACTAAAGACAATAAATAAATGAAAAGAAAAGAAAAGAAAGAAAGAAAAAAGGCGACTCCTCTGCCTAAAACGGTTTTTAGCAATAACTACTTGAGATAACATTGACAACAATTGCTAATATTAATAATAAATCATAAATATGTATAATTAGATGATTAATAAGATGATTAATAAACAGTGCGGAAAGATATGTGAAATAGATACTTTAATTAAGAAATATTGGCAGTATGTCTAGCTCTCAATTGCACTTTGGCCTTGGTTCATTTACAGAAAATGGATAAATAGGAAAGCTTTTATTTTACCAAAAGCTATGTAATGTTGAGAAGTGGACGTAAAGGATTCCATTTCTTAGAAGTTGCATCAATGTTGTTCGACTCTATGTAAAACTGCGATTTAAGGGACATAAGAAAAGTTGTTAAATTCGGAATTTTCTGGTTGACCCTGCAGCTCCATATATAATATCTTGCCAGGAGAAAGCAGAAATTTAGTTGAAGTGAAAACTTGGAGGTGTCTGGTCTCAGGCCCAGATATACAGCAGTGTATTTTGGATAATCTATCGTTATTAGATTGATCTGCTTTAGTTTTTCAGTCAAATTTTCCCAAAAGGTGGCTACTATTGTACAGTTCCAGAAGAGGTGGATTAGGTTTTCGGGATGGATGGTACAGAAAGAGCAGTTCGGGTCCTGCTTTATATCGATTTTTGTTAGGAAAAGGTTCGTTGGTAAAATTCGGTGAAGGAATCTAAATTGAAAGTTTACAAGTTTTGTCCTTTTTGTGCACCTAGCTGCCAGACAATAGGCGCTGGTCCAGTCAGCAGAGCATCTTTGGTCGGATTTAATGCTGTCATTCCATTTCTCTTGGCTCTTAAACGGTACGGTGCTTTTGGAAGAGAGGAGCTTCTGGTATACAACTCTGTTCACTTTATCGTTCTTGAAAAAAGTCTCAGAGAAGGTCTCGGGGGAGGTATTGGGAATGTCTGTGCTACTAGGTTCTTTACTAAGAAAGTTAGTCTTATAATGGTGTCGAAGGGCAGAAATTAAGCCGAAGTACTTTATGGGTTGTATTTGTATTTTGTAAGTGCTGATAAAATCTGCTAGGGGGAGAAAATTCCGCGAGTCTGTCATTAAGTGGGCTACCTTAGTGATTCCATGCAGGAAAAGATGTTTGTAGAAGACCGGTCTGTTTTCGATCCTAATCAGCGAATTATGCCATATATGTTGTTCAAGGAATTGCTGCTCGGTTTTGATTTTAGCATCAAAATTAATTTCTGACCATATTTCTAAAATTTCTTGTAGAAATGGGTCTTGGACCGATATCGACTTTGAAATGTCACGTTTGTGTAAATTACATGTGAAGACTAGTTTGCCGCCGTACTTCTTAAGTTCTACTTCAAAAAAATATTTCCATTTTCCGCGGTTAGAGTCGTCAAGGTATTTTTTGATCCAAACAGTCTTAAGCGATTTGGTAAATGAAGCGATGTCAATCATTTTTAACCCTCCATTGTTGTAGTCGTTTGTCATGACACTTCGCTTAATCTTATCGCACTTATTGTTCCAAAGAAAGCTGAAGAAAAGATCGTTTATTTCTTTGATAATTTTATGATTTGTCGGCAGCGGAGCTAAAATATACGTAAGTTGAGATGCCGCTAAGCTTTTAATAACTTGGATTTTGCCGAGTAACGTTAGCCGCCTATATTTCCAATTGCTTAATATGTTTTTAATTTTGTCCGCTTTTTCCCTATAGTTTAAGCTTAATGTGATATCAGCATCGGTAGAAAGCCAAACGCCAAGGACCTTAACTTTGTTTTCTGGCCATTTAAAACTCTTCTCGGGAAGAAGTTTTTCCTTATTTCCTGCCATTGATCCAATCCATAGAGCTTCAGTCTTTTTACTGTTGAGTCTGAGACCAGACATACTGCTAAAAGTCTCGATCATCTTAAGTGTGGCGGATAATGAATCTCTAGTACCGTTAAGAATGAAAGTTGTGTCATCTGCATACTGGCTAATTTTAATTTCTGAGTTGTTTACAGATATTCCTTTAATATTCTTGTTCGATCTGGTTGCTTTAGCTAAAATTTCAGCAGATAGTATAAGTAGCTACGGCGAAAGAGGGCAACCTTGCCTAACACCTCTTTATGGTTGAAAAAAACAACTCGTCCAGCCATTGTTTAGGACACAGCTTTCGATGTTCTTGTAAAATGTTTGAACCCAGGTTATCAAAGAAGAGCCGAAACCAAAGTGCTGGAGCGTGCGCTCAATAAAAGACCATTCAAGCAGCCTTTTTCAAAATCTACAAAGAGCAATAGCCCAGGGATATTTTGTTGAGAAGCGTAATTTATAATGTTATCTATCAATCTAATGTTGTCTCCAATAAATCTTCCTTTTAGGAAACCGGTCTGGTCGTTATTGATAAGTTTTGGGATAACAGATTTTATTCGGTTTGCGATAGCTTTCGCAGCTATTTTGTAGTCGCAGTTGAGGAGAGTAAGGGGCCGCCAGTTTTTAATGAAGTGCGGTTCTGCGTCTTTTTTTGGTATGAGTTTAATGATTCCGCGTCTCTGTGTGATCGAAAGGGCTCCTTTATCATATGAATAGTTGAGTGCACTTATTAAAAGAGGAGATAAGTCTTTCCAAAAAATTTTGTAGAACTCAGCAGGGAGTCCATCAGTTCGAGGGGTTTTGTCTCGATCCATGATTCTTAAAGCTTTAAGACACTCTTGTTCGGTTAAATATCCTTCGCAACTCGTTGCCTCGTTGTCGTCCAGAAACGTTTCGTTTTCAGGTTGAAAAAAATCGCTGTCTGTTGGTATCACATTTTCCTGGGATGTGTAGAGCTTTTTGTAAAAGGTTTCGCATTCAGCAAGGATTTCCTTATCAGATGTGATAAATTTTTGATCGGTGATTTTAAGCTGGCTTATTGTACTCAGTTTGAAATGTCTTTTCTCAAGGTTTAGAAAATATTTAGAGTTTTTTTCGCCTTCATTGTACCATTTAATTTTACATCTCAAGATTCCCCCTTGGGTACGTACTTTAATTATCTCTTCTAATTCACTTTTGGATAGCTCAAGTTGTTCTGTTTTATTTGTTTTTTTGCGTTTCGCTGACAGAAGGCTCTTCAAGTTCTTTTTCTAGTAAGGCGATTTTTTCTTCTAGCTCATGCTTTTATGTGAAGTTTTACGCTTTTTGGCAGTAGCGAAGCTAAGAGATTTCTCTCGAATTTTAAGTTTGATCATATCCCAAAGGAGCGCAGGGTTTATCGACTTATCATTTGCTTATTCGTTCTCTGTTTCCTGGATGGTTAACCTTATCAAATCGATATAATCCTTATCGGCCAGAAGCGATGTGTTGAGTTTCCAAAAACCAGGTCCTCTTGGGCTTGAATGTAGAGATATATTTAACGTGATCATTGAGTGGTCTGTCTTAAAGCCCGGTAGAATGTTTGCGGAGGTAATGCTACCCAGAAAGCTCTGACTTGTTAAAAAAAAATCTAGTCTACAGTGGACAGTAGGCTGTTTTTGGCGCCATGTATACCTTCTTTCTTCGGGGTTCAATATTCTCCAAGCATCAACAAGCTCAAGGTTATCGCATATCTCATAAATGGTTTTTTGCGCATTGTGATGTGTTCTGGGCAGGCCACCTTTTTTATCTTTCTCTACATCAAGGACGAGATTGAAATCGCCTCCAATAATAATTTCCTCTCCTTCGAAATCTTCAAGGTGATCAAGGAGATTCTTAAAAAAAGCTGGATCATCTTCGTTTGACGCGTAAATATTTGCTAAGGTTATACTTTTTCCATTTGTTTTAAAGTCACACAAGATAAGGCGCCCTGAGTCATCGATGAAAGTTTTCATAATTTGAAGATCGAAATTATTGTTGAAAAGAATGCTTACCCCAGCTTTGCTGCTGGAAATTGAGCTGAAAAGGCTTTTGTACCCCCATTCAGCAGCCCATAGGTGTGAATTTTCTTGCGAACAATGTACTTCTTGCAGCATGTAAATCGAGTATTTCTTAGATCTGAGCCAATTAAAAATTTCTCTTCTTTTAACGTTATTCCCAAGGCCCCGTACATTGAGAGAAGCTACCGTGATAGTATTGTTATCTATTTTGTATATATAAAAAAGGAGATATAATAGATATCTGCACTGTTTGATTAATCGACAATAACAGCATTATGGCCGAGCGAAGATGTTTTGCATACAGCTCAGAAATTGTAATTTTTAAGCTTTGAAAGAAAAGATTGCATCCGAAAGCTGTAGGTATAATTTTATCGATGTAGTTTATAAAGCTATGCACACTGGAGTCGACAAAACAGCGTTGTACTAATACGAAAAGCAAACTGGTGGCACGGAAACACAAACAATTACATATAAAACAACTAAAGTAACCAAAAATAACACAACAAAATATAAGCAATTTAACTATACAAAAACCTTATCAGATTGGGGTTTCGAGTAGCTAGCGGGCGCGTAAAGGAAAGCAAAAACTGGTCGAGTAGTTATTACCGGTCGGGACAGCTAAGCCGCCCGCCACTCTAGATGTATAAATAAGGAGAGTAAAGTTCTGAGGTACAATCATGAAAAACAGTTACTCAGCTGCTTCTGTTGCATCGAGGCACTTGCCCGGAGGCCAGAAACTACCGTTTATAAACAGCTTGTCGGGCTGGCTCTTGCTGAAAGATGCTCTCATACCTTGTCGTCGTGCTTGTTTGAAAACTGCCATTTGATCTTTCCGGCGCTTGATGATTTCCAATGGAAGATCGCGGAACATTTGGAAATCGGTCCCCTCTAGTCGTCGGCCCAAGGAGAAAATTTCCTCGACATCTTTATATCGAAGAAATCTGGCGATTATAGGACGTGGAGCTGCGTTGCTATTACGTCGGTTTGAAGACATTCTTGGTGGCGGAGCGTCAAGTGTCGGATGCACTTACGTACTAGTCACTAAGCGATACTGAACAAGGTGTCGATGGCAAGTAACTGGTTCTCATCAGAGCAGGTGACTAATGTGAGATGGGTACATATAGAAATTTCTACAGAGGCTTTTCGGCTTTTGGTTGTCCCTTGTTTTAAAAGAAATCATGGCACCTGGGAGGTTCTTTAACTTGCCTGCATCCAAATGTCTTTACAGGTCAGTTGCAGATCCAGGGGAGGGGCCCGGGTGGCCCGTCCCCCTTGCTTTTGGACCAAACTGTGGCCCGAAGGGCCGAGAAAATTTTTTTTTAGACCGCCCCATCTCCCTTATCTCAGAGTCTGGATGACCGCCCCCCCCCCCCCCACCCCCTTATCTGAAGGTTTGGATCCGCGAATGCAGGTATATTACAACGACCAAGTAACTTTCCTATCACCATTGTTGTCTCGGTCGCCTCGGGCATCAGTCGTCTCAACCAGCCCACTTACATCATTTCCCTAAAGGTTTAACACCTCAAACTGATTCTGTTTGAGAGTGTTACGAAAAATTGTATTGCGTGACTAGCGTGACTTTCTAGAAGGTTCGCGAGAGTTCATAGTTTGTTTATTTTAGGATATTGCGTAAGCGTTTCTAAAGCGGTATATTTTGTAATCTTTCTATAATTAGACTATTTAGAAAGTTCTAGAATCTTATTGTAAAAGTATATAAGTAGGCGAGTCCGAGTTAAGTTTTAACTAGTTTTCACAAGCGAAGAGAGTTTGACGTTGGTCGTGTTTAGTCAAGTGTGACGAAGACGTGTTTATTCAAGTTGGCGGAGGCCGTGTAAGTTTATCAAGTTAATTGAAGTTGGCGGAGGCCGTGTAAGTTTGACGAGTTACGTGCTGTTGTGGAGTTTTACTCAGTGGAAACTACGTTCATTTTTGGAATAAATCTTCTTGTTACTGTTCCGACAACCCTGCGTTCAGTTTGGTTTGCAAGCTACCCGTCCTCTAAAAGATTACCCGCGTAACAGAGAGTGATGCCCTTTTCTTCTACAGTTCCATTAATTGGACTCAAGTTGAATACTAGTTAAAAGGAATTGTCGAATAAAGATAGTAGAATTAGCAGCGTTCAGAGTTGGTGTTCGGGAACTGTGCCTGAGCACGGTACTCTCGGGACACCAACGTGATCACACTCTTTTTTTTTCATATACCCACGCTAAGAATTTGGGCAGGGTGCCAGTGCCCACGGCGTGCATGGTCGTGACCTAGTTCTCAGGGACTAATGGTCACCGGGTCCACATCTTTTCTTTCGCTCCGAGACAATGTACTATTTTGTATCCTCTGCTACACTCCTTTTCCAATGACTTCTGACAGGGCGAAACTGAGCAAATATGGGCAAAACTAAGCAAATATGGGCGAAACTGAGCAAATATGGGCGAAACTGAGCAAATTTGTACACAATGATATAGGGTACCCAAGGTGTGAACAATGCCATTTTGGGCCGGTAGCTCAGCACAGTCTAGTTCTCGGGTACCAAGTTTGAACATCCCCTTATTCATTGAACTTAATAATTAACCGCATATAAAATTTATTGCTGAAATATCTGAGCCAGAAAAGCGTTTTTCTAGATACGCATATCCCAGCAGAGGAAAAAAATAGAAGTAATCGTAAATGTGCGTACTCACTTCAAACCAAACCAACAAACACTTTATCATACGCGCATTTCTCTTCATACCACCCTCCAGCATAGAAGAGAAAATTTACATAGGGCAATGTTCCACAGTTACTAAGAGCAAACTTTTCTGAGAAAACATTTGAAAAGAACATAAACAATCCAATCGAAATTCAAAGTGAAGTTTTATCACAATGCGAGTCGTGTATCATATACAATCTATCATTGATGATTTTTTCCCTTCTCTCTTTCTAGATTGCGAATTCCCTCTCTCCTATTTTGTAGGTTTTTCCTTCATCCTCCCTCTTATTATTTGGTTGTTTCTTCTTCTCCTCTAACATAAGATTTAAAGTCACGACCAGTGGATTTAAGCTAATATTACAATAACAAAACGGATTCCTCAGTTATGTTCAAGTTATTGCTTTATAGCTTTGAAAAAAAAGTTGAGCGCGTAAATAGGTTAGGGTTTTTCTCTTAAACTATTGAAAGAGACGGCCGTTTATACTGGGACACAGTCATTTAGGCATAGGGGGTAAATAGGAAACAAAACAATGAACAAAACTTTGTGTGGCTTTTGGGCGGCATTCCCTGTGGAGCATATCGAAGGCGCGTACAATTGAGCGAATGAGAGTCACACAATTTACTCTTCATCTCTTATTTGAGAGATCTACAATTTTTGCCCCACTGTAAGTGTAACGTGTAAATTTGGCCATGCCATTTCTTTATTAGCTAATAGTATGTTATCCTACAACAAACCCGTAATTCGTGTTTGCTAATCTATTTGACATCCTTCTATTCTTCGCGATTGCTTTCCATACAATTCTTCCTTGGTTTGATAATTTACCCCTCAAAGGGTTCTTGAAGGTTTCTCGTCTTGTGGCAGCTTGTCACAGGTTGGAAAAGCTAACTCCAGCAACATCAAAATGACTTCAAAATGGGCTAGATAGTGATTTTTCGAAGGACTCTTAAAAAAATGGAGAGGAAATACAGCATAAACAGCGAGATTTAACCTCCCTAACTAGTTTTCTTAAGAAATAGTAAGTTATTGTTTTGACTGGTATTTTTAGTGCTCTGATTTCACACTCGGTCCACTCAACCCGCAACAATCATACATAGCCTCGGTTAGTAACGTATACTCAGATAGTCACACCCCCTTAAGGAAATTAAATGTACTCAGAGACTGAAAGTTTGTTTAAGAGAGACTGCGGATGTTTGATAAGCGTGTTCATAAAAATGTTTGAAAAAACAAACAAACAAGTAAACAGACAAAGATTTCCTGTAGTCTCCTTAGTCTTTTCCTTTTTTTTCTATAGGCGTGTCACCCACAAGAGGCATGAACTGTAAAATAACCGCGCAGACTTGTCAACCCCCCTTTCAGACGATAACAGTAACGCCGAAAGACTCTAAAGTGACTCTAAAATGCTCGATTAAGACTGGTGGAAATGTGCAAAATTTGACCTGGCAGCGCCTTGAAAGAAACCTTTGGGCCAGTAAAGGTCTATAC
>OZ037783.1:7295033-7460425 GCA_964035525.1 Porites cylindrica | reverse complement strand
TGGATGACTTATCAGCTTGGAAGGTAAGACGAAAAATTTTTTTTTTCAGTTCCAGTTCAGCAACGATCGAAGACAAGTTCTCCAGTGGATTACTATCCTGATTCGCCGCTAATGGAACTTCAGTGTACCTTTAAGGGATGGCCTCGTCCTCGTGTTGCTTGGTACAATCCAGACGACAAACAAATCATCAACGGATTTGAAAGCTTTTACCTCTCCGAGCAGCTGGTTGGAGAGGACACCTTATCTTCTGTTCTTCGAAATCCTAATATCCAAGAAAAACACCAAGGGTATTATAAGTGCATAGGAATGAACAACATTACTGGATGGTCGAGTGAATTAACTCGGTTTATTCGTCTGAATTATCGTTGTAAGTGATCTGATTACTTTAAATAAAGCCACTAATAAACCGAGGTGAGTAAAACCAGCTAAATTGCTGTACCAGTTTAAACTCTTACGTAGACCCCTTTTTTCAATCAGGGCCCGGTTGTTCAAAACCACCGGATTAGAGCAAAATTTGATTTCAGATGTTAAAGCTTAGAAAGCAAAGTCAGTTTAATTATTTTTTTCTTCAACAATTTGATGAATGGATGCTCTAAAAACTAGAGAAACTTATCTGTGAAAGTGCTTTTAAACAGAAGAAATATCAGCCGTTGGCGCTAATCGTTCCTCGAACATCTAGATCCAGGTTCATAAATGGGTACCAGAAACATAACGTTGGGGTTGTCCTGTTGCAATGAACAGACGTCCCATCCAGATGTAATTAAATATTGGGTACTTCATGTTTTAAAAACCAGCTTCTGATCTCCACTAACACGAGACATCCAGATTGAAATGTTTATAGAGGATAAGCCAGTCGGTCACTTGAGGCAGATGTATCCTAGCTACATCAATGATATACTTGCCAAATACTAGTACGTGTTCTAGCTAGGTAGGAGCGATTGTCCGGCCAGATACGAAAAAGCACTAAACAAAACTACCCTTAAAAATTGGACAAAAAATGTCTGGAAACTATTCCCTAGGAATGCAGTGACACAAAGCCCGAGGAAAGGGATCAAGCAAAAAGTAGAACACGGAATACCTTGTTACAAAGAAGACTCCAAAAAAGCAGGAGACCTGCACCGTTCTAAGTGACTGTGCAATAATTACCTGGAAGGGGGGGGGGGGGGGGGACATAGGAGAAAATGACAACAAGAGAGGAGGGGGCTGGATGTAAAATTTAATATATAGATTTAGCCAGGGCTAAAAGCGAAGCTCCCATTAATAAATTTATATTTTAAATCAAACAATGAACTTGTAATCCACAAATCAGTTAACTTAAGGGCTCATTCATGTGACTTTTGAGGGAAAGGATAAGTTATTTTAGAGTGAAACATCTTACATCGAGTTGATAGCCTAAATATATGTACACCCAAAAAATGGCAAACATCTTCTATCACATTCAAGAGCCATAATGGCTCTTGATCACGGTAGATTAGGCCTCGAAAACAAATTCTTGGAAAACAAATCAGGCCGCATTTTTTTTGCGTTCGACAGGTTTACTTTACAAATCCTTGCCAACAAATCTGAGGGTGTGTAAACCAACCTTTTATACTTTTTATACATCACATCTGAGGTGAAACAGTACTTTTTATCATACAGACCTCGGACAGAATACGGCATTTCACAATTTTTCAATGTCCAGGACGATCAATCGTGGGCTTTTAGCGAAACCGTTCAAAAAATTGCCAAAATCACCCATACGTCCAGCCGGTTCTCATTTTTAGTGCGAGCTGTCAGTGTGGTCGAGTGTTTGAATGAACTTTAATGGAGATACGTCTCAACATAATAACGAATTTATTATCATTACTTTTTGTTATTTAATGGTTCCAGCCATAACGATGTGTAATCTTATAAAGCGTTTGATACGTGGGACATTTCTATGTACTCCTGCAAGCGATGTTCATGAACGATGAAAACAAACACCACGGACAAGCGATTAAAATTGCAAGGGAGACTACTAACAATCAATAAAAGAAATATAATTCGGTAAAACATTTACAGAGACAACAATTTTCATTCACGAACACAAGTATTAAAGTGTCTCTAAAAATCCTGAGTCCTTAAGCTTTAATAAAGCTAAAGCTTAAGTTTATTTTGTTTTACTTTCAGTCGGCCTCCCGGTGTTTGTTTTTTTTTTTCAAAGATGAACTCCTCGAAGCAAGAAAATCACTCAAAGTTTTCTTTCTACAGCCAAATTTATAACTAAATATTCTTCGGAACGTTTGTTTTCTATTTGCCGTGAAAAAAAAAATCTGAAGGCCTTTTAAAGTTCTGTAAGCTTATATCAAACCTGATACTAGATCAGATCATTGACTCAAATCTTAACAAACGTGCAAAAACTTGCCGCATAAACTGTGCTCGACTTCATGAAATTAGATATAACAAAAACAAACATCAAATACAATAATTACTCAGGCTTACCATTCGAGATTCAGTTCCTGAAAGATATCAAGGAAGGCCATAGTTGCTTGAGACTTTTAAACCCTCTTACGCATTGAGCAAGGTGAAAGACGAAAACGATGCCATCCGAAATCGGATTACCCAATTTTAACAAGCGACGCATTTCTCAACCAAAAACCCAATAAACAAACCAGCCATGGATAACAGAAGACTCTTGATAGCAGCTGTATTTCATTTTGTACATCCAGTGGAAAAAGACAGTTAAAAAGATCACAAGTTGACACAAAACTCTGTCAAAGTAAACAACTTTCAAGATGCTGTGTAAATTTTCCGCATGAACTCACCTGTCAAATTTTGACCAATCAGAGTACAAAAATTGGACGTAGAGCGTGACCAACGCGTGACCATGGTAAGAAAAGGTCTTCCCCGCCTTTATTTTTAAAAAAGTGGCTGAATTTTCGCGTCCGAGGTCAGTTTGAAATCAAAATCTTGACAGTGCGGGGCCATAGTGACATAAACACAACATATTTCATATGAATCATTGGAAAAAATAGACTTGAGCCTGCGATCATTTGAAACTGGTAATTTGTCAGCGGATAACTTCAAAAAAGTACTCGACCTCGATGGGTCGACACTTGAGCCCGCGGTACGGTCAGGTGACACTGGTCAGCGGATATCCTGTTTTGACAGCTGTCAATTGATCACAACACTGATGTGCAATTAGTTTTCTCTTGGGCTCCCAAACTAGCTAGAAAGTGTGAGAGAAAACATTGGTTTCCCTGTGGTGCGGACGGACGGTCGGGCGTACGGTCACGTGATTACCAAATTTTCTCGGATGGGTAGATTACCACATTTCCTTAGCTATGGAGCTCCGTCCACACGCGCGCGCTTCGCGCGCGGGTGGAGCTCCGCTAATACATGCAGGGGGGCATTACTTTTTCATTTCTTTTTGCAAACTGGAAGAATAGTGGAAGAGTTATTAGAGTTCAAATATAAATACTAACATTGGAATAAAACTGACAAATTTATCAACTCTAAGGTGTTCTGATCTATGCACTGTTGTTTTCCTAGTCTTTCATGCAGTAGGAAAGGGATGCCTCTGCTATATATGTTAAAACAGAGCTACTTTATTTGCACTAGGATTTAAGAGCGACGGTCAGGAAATATCGACCATCGAGTGGCAAGAGTTGAAAAATCGATTCCCTTCATTTTTTGTCCATAAATAGCGTTTAGGTAGATAAGTAATCTGAAGTAAGTTGTTCTCGCAAAAAGCCTTTTATTTTCGAGAAAAGTAAGAATATCAGTTTTCGTGGTCGGAGTCTCAAAATGGCCGTATTTTCAACCCGAAATTTGCTAACATCGACTCTCCTCGCGTTCGCAAATAAAGCCGCAAGGACAAATTTGGACACTTTCCATCAATAGAACAACTCTTCTTCTTTCACTAGAAGATACTTTCAAAGCAATATCAAGACTCGTTGAACTAACATAATTCAGAAACGAAGAACAGGTTTTTACGGTTACAATAACTTTAATTTAGTAGTTGTTTTCTGTAGCATTTTTCTTCATGTGGTATAGCTCCAAATTTTCCCGGTCCTCGTTTATTCACACATTTAGACATTCATCTAAAGCATACCTGAGAATTGGCTTGGGTTCGTTTAGGCAGCCTCCAAACGAAAGCATCAAAGTCCGGTAAAAATAGTGAAGCGTGACCAAAATAACTTATTTAACGGCTCCAAGTTTCCTCGATCGTAAAGTAAGAAAACGAAATATCTTCCTGTTCCGTCAACCTTAGCAACTTACCATTGTTAAAGTCCATATTTTTCGATAAAAAGTGGGTACCCGAAAAAGCGCGTTTGACTTTTTCTTCTTCAAAATACTGTCGGGATCGAAAATGTTGCTCTTTCAAGAATTGCGTTGACTTACTACCGTGATTCCGTGACTGTCATTTTAACGGATTCGTCTCTTCAAACGTACGTTATGTCACGTGCAGTCACGGAACAGATTGTCACGCAGAGTCGCCGTCTGGTAGGGTTCAGCGTTTCAAAATGGCTAAAATTGACCCAGAGTCACCTTGTTACCCCACTCTTTGATTGGAAAAAGAAATTTTGCAATGGGGAAACCTACAAGAAGCACAAAAAAACGAGCCTTTAGGCTGTAAATATCTACTTTTGTGCGTTTCGAAGTTGGAAGACTTTACACAATTACCGCCGGCCTACCATGAAAATTCCTGAACTTCGATGGTGTCTTACGGAGATTACATTCAATAACTCAAGCCAATTCCTAGGTATGTTTGAAATGAATGTCTACATGTGTGATTTAAATAGCATTAAGAGAATTTGGAGTTATACCACATGTTAAATATTGCCGTCGAAAATGAGTAACGAACTTAAGGTTTTGTTATCCTGAAAACCAATCCCTCATTTTTGAATTATTTCAGTACGACGAGCTTCGCTATTGCCCTGAAAGTATCTCTTTTTCTGTTCATGGAAAGAGTCCAAATTTCTCCATGCGGCTTCGTTTGCGAACGCGAGGATTGTTAATGTTAGTGAATTTCAGGTTAAAAATTAGGGCAGTCTGAGTCTCCGAAATCGAAAACCGATCTTCTAATTTTTCTCACGAATAAAAAGCTTTCGGCAGGAACAATCTACTTTAGGTTTCTTATCTACCTAAAAGCTATCTATGAACAAAAAATGAAAGAAATTGATTTTTCAACTCTTGCCACGAAATTAAGATTTTGGTCGATTTTTCCTGATCGGCGCTCTTAATAAAACAGGAAACTTTAATTAAAAGTTGCAAAAGTAGCACTAAAATGTTATTCAATGAAAAAGAAAGATGCCAATGTTAGCACACATGGCATCATAATTTAGCAGAATGAAAACCCAGCTGTTGAAATTTTGATAGCAATACAAATTTAAAGTATGGTAAATAAAACATGTAAAAGATGTAAAAGAGCTTACCAACAAACTACCGAAAATGTATCTAAAGCAAAAAGGTCTTACGCTAAGTGGAAGCAAGGCGAAGCAAGGCTGAGTTGATCGATCAAGTTTTCACCCACGCACGTGGGAACCTTAGTGCCAGAGATGCTGTAGAAGATGAGGAATCTCCCAATTCATGCGAAGACGACACAAGCTCAGAGTTCAGTGACTCTGATGACTCCTCATGTGAGGGAGGGGGTGGGGGGGGGGGGGGTTGAAATTAATTTTTGCTTAATGAGAGGGGGGCATGACTTAGTTCAGGGGCATATTTCACCCATTTCCCACCCCCGCCCCTCCAGGTAATTATTGCACAGTCCCTAAACCTCTTATTTCACTGATCCCCTTTAATCTACACCTCCATTGTTTTCAGGGATAGGGACATTGTTATTTGACAATCCCTATTGTTTTCCCACCTAATCAAAAACAATCTTTCAAATAGGTGCGGGATCAAAAAAGACAAAATTTGAGAGGATATAGGTGTAAATACCTAAATACATATATACCGTGACCTAATAAACGCCCACTTCTAAATAAAAGCCTCTTATCTAATAAACGCCCCCTCTACGCTGTTAAAATTATATTCGACGCCCGTATCTAATAAACGCCCGCTTTCTCAATAATAAAATTGGAAATTGCAAATGTTGGTCTTAAAGGAGAGAAGTAACAAGAGATAAACCTCTTGGAGCAAGCTCGAGACAACAGCAAAATAAACTGACATATGGTGTAGCCCTCGGAAATCGATCACAGGCCACATGGGTGGGAAGCGAGAGCTGTTACCACTGGGCCACCCATGCGTTCTTAACCTCTTTAGCAGACTGACAATCAGTTAAAAGAGTACTGTATAATACACCCCACAATTGCTAAAGGATGGTTTTGATCCACTCGCTAAGGGAGTCATTAAGGACGGCGTGTTACTGAAGAGAATAGGAGCGAAGGCATAAAAGAGAAAAGTAGACGGACAGCTACAATCGAAAAGTAAAAAAGCATGATCATCGTGATGCACCATTTGCCATTTGCCACATTTATATTGTCACAAATACTCAAGACTCAGTATGGGAGGGACTGGAAATAGGGCTGTACTGACGTTGCACAAGTGCAACGCAGCAATGATTTGTTTAAAAATATTATTTGTTTATAACACTTTTCACATTTTCGAATATAGGTTTGTTTCCTGGAGCCCCGCTTATCTCTTCTCCCGAAGTCTCGGTGACAGCCTTCAACAACGTCAGCTTAAAATGCCTGGCTGGAATAAGACCAAGTGACTGTTGGGACAACGAATTACAGTGGTATTTCAGCAACAGCGCGACATCCTTAAAATCTGGTGAGAAGTATGAAATTCAAGAAAGGAAAACCAAGACAATATGCGAAACAGATTTCATTATCACCATTTTTAACGTTACTTATGCTGATGAGGGGAAGTATAAGTGTCAATGGTTATGCGACAAAGACTATCCCTCCCTTTCCAGGAGTTCTACAATCCAGTTGAAGGTATTCCCTTCACTAACAGGTATGAATAATTGTGTGATAGTTAGCAGTGCATTCTCAAAAGGTGTTAGAGTAGGCGAAATTTTTCGTTACAAAGAAGAGGGGGGCATAAAGGATAAATCAATTTTAACTCTTATTGCTGAGAAAATGTAAATTAATGACAGATGAAATTTGCAACTTGAGCCTATCCAGTGTGTGCCGGTTACAAGAAATCTTTCTCTTCATTTTGAGCTATTATTTTGCAAAGAAACGATCCTGCAATGTGTAGTTCCAGAAAATATCCATACCCCTCACGTAGGGCAACTAGGGTTTGATTGATTTTGCCAGCATGATGTTTGGCATAATTCGTCATTACGAGCATAACTTTCAATGCATGTATTTCCCGAAAAAAGCACTGCTAGAATAATTTACACTTTTGGCTAGTTTTGGAGCGCAAAATTGTCATTTATTGACCGTGCAACCAAATTGTCTTTGACCCGAGATAAGCATTACGGGCAAATTTAAGTGACAAAATTAATTTTTTGTCTGCTTATTGTCGCATTCACGGGACCTGGGTCCCAAAGGTAATGACTTAGGATCTTTCCACAGCACCCAAGACATGTGCATAACTGACTAGCTCTGTTATCCAAGATGGCGTCTGTGTGCTGGTATTTTCTTTGAATTTTTATAGTTTTCAGAGACTGAATTATGCACTGTTAAGGTTCCTACATGTAAATAGGGTAAATTTTTTTCCCATTTACTTGTTTGTTGCATTGCTATTGAGGTATTTTTACCAAATTTGAAGAAAAAGGTAGAAGCATAATTTCCGCATATTTAGCTAAAATTAAGCATAATTTACAAAGATTAGCTTAATTATTGGCATAATTTTAGAAATATAGGAGCACTGCTAGTAACATACTATGCCACTTTTTCGAGTACAATCTCAAAGCCTAAGGGCAAGGGAAGTTCCCAGGGGAGGGAAGAGGGGAAGGCAGTTGAAAAACAAGGCAATTTCCGAGGGAGTTGGGGTGGCTTTTCGAGGTGTTTTTCCGGAGGTTCTGGGTAAGATTGGTGAGTTATTAAAAGGCAACAGCTGCTATGTTGAGAAAGCTGTCAGTTATTTTCGACGATCTTTTCTTTATGGACGGCTGAATGTGTTTTGAAACAATACCAATTTTAGCACTGAAGCACACGTACCATTCTCGTCCCCAGAGCCCGTCGTTTCTTGGCCACTGGTCGGTTACAAATTAAGCGAGTGGCTCTGAGGACGAGAATGCACGCGTACCAACTCCGCGGTTTCACCGGCGAAAAATGTCTGCGCATGCTCTACTAAAAATGACACGTGATCTATTTCGGGCAATGTCATTGGTTCTGAGGCTAAAATACCCGCGAAATGTTCTTGAGATGAAAGAAGCGATGGTAGCTATTTTGGCAGTGACAGCGTTGCAACTTCTTGCCACTGTAAGAGATCAAAAATTATTTTAGTCGAAGTTTTGACAAAAGTATGTTCTCTAGAGAATATAGCGTCCTGGAACTGGCAAAAAATCGCAGTGGCATGGTCTTATTCAGTGTTGTTGACGTTGAGATCGCTGGTTTGCATGTGGAAGACATGCCGAAAAGGTGGGTAATTTTTACTCTCTTTGCTTACTGCATGTTCCGTGCAACTCGGTACAAAAAGAAATTATAAAGCAGTGGAAGAAAAATTATTGGGCTTTGTTTTGGTATATAAATTAGCTTGTACCGAGTTGCACGGAAGCGACGGTTTTGTTAAATGTGTATCCCGTTTTTGTGTCAAAATTCGACTTTGTGAATCTAACATTCGACAACATTCGACTGCCGATCGAAGAGCGTATTTATTAATACAACGCTATCCAAAATGTTTTTGTTGTTTAGTTCAGGTTTCTTATCACGGATTCAACCAAAAAAAAGTAGAGGAACAGACATTTTTGGGCTTTGTTTTGTTAGTATGACTTAGCTTGTACTTTGTTGCTGGAAAAACTATATTTAGATGCTAAATCTCCGTGTGTTTACACCGTTTATGGCAGAAAAATAAGCTTACGCTTGGTTCAACGTCATCTCAGGTCAGTCGGTAGAAAAGGAAATTATAAAGAAGGTAAAGATATATCCTTAGCCATTGTCTTGCTGAGTAAATTGTCTTGTTGCTAGTGGATCGAAAGCGGCCGGGTTGCGGCAGTTTTTCTAAAGTGCGTAGTTCGAAACGTGATGTTGTCGATCGATGCACATTTCATTGTTGTTGCACATTATTACAGCTTTGTATGTTACAGAAATTTGAGTTTTATCCGAACTGTTGAATGAGAAAATGTGAGAGTGTTTTCATTAAAACGCTTAGACCGTCTTAGAGCTACATTTCGATAGGTCAGCAACATTTTGATTTGTAAAAAAATTCTGTTTACAATGTGCACAGCTGCTGTACATTTAGGCTTGCAATTTTATTGAAGGAACGAAGTTTGGATTATTTTGCTCATAAATTTGGCTTGGGATTATCCACACAACGAGTTACTTGTACCTTTCCTCGTTAGGAACCGCACTTACGAACATTTTTCCCCTGTGTACAATTTTTTAGTACTAAATTTTTGCACACAAGGGTTTCTGTGGGGGGTGCTTCTTTGCTTGAAAACTGGATCCTGGAAGGAGATGAACAGGGTAATTTTCCTGTGAATGCTTTTGTTTTTCTGTCCATCGTTTTTGGCTTAATTTTTCTGGAGCAAAGTTATGAGTGAATGATAGAGTTAACATGCCATTAAGTATTCAAAAGTCCTTTCCAAGAAAAAAAATAATCATCACAAATTAAACTTACAGGGGTTTAAAGGTTGGAGTAAACTTTGAGTCTTAATGAAATTTTAGCTGGATCATGTTGATGATGCAGTTTTGTAGGATATACAGTTTCCAATTTTGATCTTCTGTCAGAATTTTGAGAGAACACTCAAATACAGATCTCATTCAAACTTCATAGTTTCATTGTAATTATCGTTTGTTTCTATTCCTATAAACTCATCATCGGGTCTTCATTTTGCATGAATATTTGAAGGGGTTGTTGTTTCACAGTGAAGTAGTTTTCACTTTGTTTTTTTTGAGATGAAGTTCAGTTTCTTCTTAGTTGTTGGCTAAGGCAGTGTTGAAGTATCTGACATGTTAACATACATTATTGTTTATTTCTCTTCAGAAAAGATTGATTGATCCTGAATCAAACAACGTACAGCCTCACAAAAAAGATTTTTGACGAACAAATGTGTACTCTAGGAAAGCATATGTCCCTGACAGTGTCAATAAAATTTATTAATGGAAAGATCTGGGTTTTTACTCCTTTGTAGCACTTTCGACTAAGCATCACTTTTCTAACCTATATACTAAAACGATATAATCAGTATTTTTTCCAACTAACATATTAGCAATCAAAGTTCTCTTCTTTTATGTATAGTATTCCCCTAATTTTAAAAATTTCATTATCTTATTCAGATCAAGCACAGTAACCATTAAAAGAAAAAAGGAAAAAAAAACCTGCTCGGTCACTACGGCTTTAAAGTTTTGATATTGAAATTGCATCCGTTCACAATGAAAAGAACATGAATGCAGACACTAAAGTTCATTTAGCTCATATTCAAGCTTTTTTTTTTATAAATTAGAAAGTCTTGCTGGAGAAAACATAATTTTGCTTTATCTTTTCGGTAAAAAAAGTAATAAAATAACTTCCAGGTCTCTGAGAAATTACAAAGGACCCATAGTATCTTATTTCTCCGCTGCATTGAGCTGTGAACAAAGGCCATTCTTTCTAGTGACCCGGCTTTTTTCAGAAATATTGTCCTTCGTGATCGTGAAGAGTGATCGCTTAAACAAGTCCAAAGTTGAATCTGGTAAAACGGCCAAAACGTGAGCATCGCAGGGAACGAATCCCATAGGAATAGGTGAAAGAGGATAATAAAAAGTCTAGACTATGCTAAAAAAATCCGCACATGCATTTGCAACTCATATTAAGCCGCAATTAATCTTTTTTCCACTGGAATAAACAAACGGTGGAGGCATTTCCGCCATTTTGAATTTGGCAATGTCACGTGGTCGCTCGTCGACCAATCAGGCATTTTTCGCCGGTGAAACTCCGCGGTACGGCCAGTACCTTACGCATGCGCATAACCATATTACCCGTTTAGTGGCAGCCATGGACAGCTGTTTTGCCCTTATTGGGGCTCACCAGGGTTATGTTTTTGCGCATGTGTAGGGTACTGGCCATACCATACAACAAGAATTGCGGTCACCGGGCGCGTGACTCGAAGTTGCCAATTATTAAACATCCCCTTGTATAAGTCGAGTACCGGACAGAGAACATTCCACTGCCGCATGGTGCACATTTGGAACAATCTAGACAGTACTCTTAAAACTGCAAAATCGATTTCTACTTTTAAATTTTGTCTGAAAAATAAGTTGATTACTGACTTTTTAAATAGCACGTTATGATAGTATTTTAGTATCTTACTAGTATCTTATTTTATTTTAACTTAAAATATGCATATTGTATAGTACGTAGTGAGAATATTTATTATACGATTAATTCTTAAATAGGTATGTTTATATTGCTTTGTTCACCGCATTCTTTCTTTTTAATCGAATTGTTAACTACTTCTCTTATCTTAATTAGTTTTTTTTTAGTCGCATTGTCACTGAAAAGCCCCACCAGGGGAGTGTCAATAAACTATTGTATTGTATTGTACCATAATCTCGTTCCCAGAGTCCGCGCGTTACCCTTGTCCAGCGGAACAACAATTTAACAGTCAACATTAATACACAGCAATAGTAAAAAAATAAATTAATAAGTCAGTAAGTAACAAAACTTAGATACAGCTTCAACACACAAAAAAGAAAATAAACAACAAAAAATTATAACAGTAGAAATAAAAGGTATTGGAGGATAAAAGCCCGTCAGTTGCCAGAGATATTTTTCATTGCGATATTGTTCAAAAAGCTTAGGTAAAAATTTATCTTAATTAGGTTTCGGTTCTTGCAAGGGTATAAATATTTCTTTTGCAATAAAGCCAATAGAAGGAGTTTGCTTTGAGTTGAATTTGACAAATGCAATGGAAAGGAGTTTTCGAATTTATTAAATAAAATCTGCTTTTATGAAAGTTGTACGTTCTCCTTATGATATTCATTAAACCACCTTAAAGTTTTGGAAAAGTTTTGCTTTGGCTCTTGACAATTGTATAAAGGCAAGAGAAGATAAGAGCGTTATCCTCTCTTGATAAAGGTCGTGTTCAATTGAATCAGGATTAGTCAAGACAGAACGGACACTTATGATCAGAGGCTAATTTATACTTCAGTAGTTCTTTCTTTGTCCTGATTATTCTGTGCATAATCTTGGGTAAGCTTATTATCTTTCGTGGACTTGTATATATTCGCAAAACAATCACCTCAATCAGGAAATTCTGGAAAGCCTTTTTCCAACCGCTTACTGCGGAGGGTTCTGAAACATGTTTCTCGATGAACAGACTGTAATAATTTTTACAGCGGAATTTGGTTATAAGGTGTTTCGATACAGTTTTTCAGAGGCCATACCGATATTTTTCAATCGCCTTACAAGTGTTTTTTCCTTGTCCGATCGCTATAAAATCTTCACCCGTAATTGGCTATGGACAACAAAAAACAAAAAACTTTGAAACTGATAAAAGCTGAATTTTGTGTGATCTAGACCAGTTACTGAAAAGCCAACACAAAGTTTGGTGTTAAGCAAACAATCTCCGTAAGAAGTAAAAAATTCTGTATGTTTGAATTCGACTAAAAGGAAAATATATTTCAAACCTTAAATTTTCAATAGCCGTGATAGATTATTTAATAAAAACGTTATAAATGACTCAAATTATTCTTAAGTAGCGTCAGAATGATGATTAATATCATATTTTGATACTAGGAAATTTTGGTGTTCTTTCGTTCTTGCGATCTTGAAAACTAACCCGTTTTCTCACCACCTGTATAAGCGCAACTTCACTCAGAATTCGGACTTCTAGCGCTTTCTTGTATATCTCCGAAACGACTCGAAAGAATTTTTTTCAAATCTCTTCACATACTCTTCATAATGTATATAAAATTGTCTGAAACTTTCATTAAGATTGATTCACTGCAACACCTTGAAATTTCAAGACAAACCTATCTTACGAAGCGGTCAGAAATCTGCGTTACAACATTCACTGTTTTGACATTATGCTAATTTTTCCAAAATAATGCGCACTATACATACCTCCATGACTAGTACATTTTAGTTTGAATTTATCGTATCTTTTGAATGTAAAACATTGACAGTACTCACCCTGAAATGTACTAGTCATGGATATAAGTATTGTCTGGGAGATCACTTAAGTACTAGGGAGCCAAGCCTTGCATCGCCTTATATGTTAAAAGCAGCACTTTAAATTCAATACGCTGATCAACAGGCAGTCAATGTAACTGAAAAAGCAGTGGCGTAAAGTGATATGATTTTCTTGACATGGTGACAAGCCTACAATCCTGGACAAAAGTCCTTGGGACAGTACTGCAATATTCATATTTTTCTGTCTTTTCTCGGTTCCCTCTTAAAACAGTGCATACTTTTCAAAATTTTCTTGCAGTTCTCGCTCCCCCCCCCCCACCCTATACAAAGTTGAAACTCGGAAAAATTTCTGGATGCATGCGTGCAACACTGTTTGTGGGGTGAGAGGAGGTGTTGGACCTGTGTGAATTGGAAAACGCCCCAGAAACGCAAGTGTCCCAAGACTTTTGTCCATGATTGTAGGTTCAGAATTCAAAACATATTGCAGACGCTGTTATAAGTTCGTGGGGAGATCATAAAGCAAAGAGATACAATTATCAAGCTTTGAGGTCACAAATGCGTGAACAAGTAAGGATCTTCACTTTCTGGTGCGCGAAATGTTCCTTATAGAGTAAAGAGAAGATTTACAAATGCAGTTGTCATGGCCTCCATGTTCTCAGTGACTACCCTTTAAATATTAACTAAATTGAGATTATTAGACACTTACATTAACATGAATAAAAAGTTTTTTCGCTGTTTTATCGCATAAACAATTATCTTTTGGACAACAGTATGGTGCAACAGCAATTTTGACTGAGTAGGAATTCCAGGGGTGGGTGGGGGCAGTGACAAACATCCCCTAGAATGGAAATTCCAAGGGGGTGGGGATCTAAAGCAAAAGTGTCCTCCGTGGGGAGAGGGGGTATGACATTTTCTGGAACTACACAGTTCAAGAAAATCTAGAATCTTTGGGTAAACTATGAAAACGTTATAACGGCAATCAGACACCTGTAGTAAAGACTAAGAATTTTTTCTAGTTTTTTTTTTTCTTATTAAGAAGTAAATCTTGTCCTCTGATTGGGTGATTAATTGACTCACTAACTCACTTACCGACTGAGTGACCATCAGTAGACTGACAAATTGATCCGCAGGGTATAATTTACCGACTAATTAACTTATTTAATGCGGCTAACTGACTTATTTGTGGGACAATGAGAAGCAATCAAAAGCGGAAATTAGTGTTAAGGGCATACACTAATTACTTGGGCAGAGCCTTAATAATTTAGTTAGTGGAGGAATGAATACATCGCTTTTTTTCACTTGGGTGGCCTCAAAGTTGGAATTGGGTTCTAATGCGCATGGATAAATTTTCATACCAGCCTGGCGGCTCGCCATGAAGAACCTCTCGTTAGTTTGTCCTCGCGAACGAGACAAAGTGCGAATTCTTTCAAGAGAGAACTGTTTACAAATTATTAAAAATATGATATTTTAGTGCAATTACTCAGTCTTAATATTTTAGTTTACTTCTTAAAAGATGTAGTCACTATCTTTTGTTTGGTTCTTGACAACAGCCTACTACTAACAGTCTCCCAGTCCATTAACCCCCTGTAAATATCAATCATAGTCTGGGCTGGTAAATTCACTCGGATAGTCACACCTCTGCACATTTCTGGAGGACGTAAGTGCCTTGAAAGAAAACTATTCCGAGACTGAAAAGTTTGACAAACGTCATGAATGCGGGCTCGATAAGTGAGTTCATTAATACGTTTTGAAGAAAAAAATTTCCTGAAGTTTTTCTTTCTTTCTCTCTTCTTTTTTCACACGATAGATATTGTCACCCAAAGAATTCTACACTGTGAAATAGTTGCGTCTTGCTCCCAGTCACGGAAATGTCAATCCTCTAATCGGACGACAATAGTGAGGCCGAAAGACAAAGTGACTTTAAACTGCTCTATCAAGACTGGTGGAAAGGTACAAGACATGACCTGGCAGGACCTTGAAAAAAACCTCAGTGCAAGAAACGGTCTATTCGTGCAACACATAGACTCATCTGATGGAAGACAGTCATGTGAATGTTATTCTATAAAATACACAAGTGAGTGGTTTCTTCCTTTTTCCTATTGGAATCGATGGCAATTAATGCTGCCGGAGAATCGAACTAGTAACGAAGAAGAAAAGACAGGGGAGGGGTAGGGGTAGGTGGCTAGCGCCCTCTATCGATCCTCATTAGTTTTTTTCAAAGTGTCCCCTTTGCTTTCTTCAAGAGTCTGCAAAAGGCTAGCATTCGCTACAACTGTCTTTGTTATTATTATAAGTAGTTTACCATCTGCAGAATATATCTATTTTTATTTGTACTGAATGACGAGTGACAAAGTGAAAAAGTTGATAAGTAGCCGGTGTTTAGCCATGTGGATTTTTTACTTTTTCACTGAGCCAACTCTTACTCTCAGGTGGCATTGAGTTGGTCAACATTACAAACTCTCCTGTTTGGTTCTCTGCTAACACGACACTGGTAGAACTGAAGTGTTCCTTTAAGGGGTGGCCTCGTCCTCGTATTTTTTGGCGTATTCCAGATCGTAAGAAACTAATCATCAACGGATCTGAAAGCTTTTACCTCACAGAGAAGCTGGTTGGAGAGGACACAATAACTTCTTTTCTTCGTAATCCTAATATCCAACAAAAACATCAGGGGATATACGAATGCCTTGCAATAACCACCGCTGATGTCGGCGAGCCACTTGAAAAGTCTCAGAAAATAGAGCTGCTTTATAACTGTAAGTAATACGATTACACATCCCTTATGGCCACTCGTAAAGCGAATGTCTAGAAGCAGTCAAAATTACTGTACCATCATTTCTAATTACATTTTGTGAATCAATGACTTCTTTTAATCATGATGATGATCAGGCAGGGAAAACTTATCCTCCTGGCAACAAGAGACAAATGAACAAATAAATAATTACTTAAAAGCAATTATTTATTTGTTCAAGCAATTATTTATTTGTTCATTTGTCTCTTGTCGCCAGAAGGATAGGTTTTCCCTGCCTGATCATCATCATAAAAGAAGTCATTGATTCACAAAATGTAATTATAATTTTCAGTACTTAATCTCGTTTTCGAGTAAACAGAGGCTCCTGTGGCTACACAAGTTAACTTTCCTCCTCTCAAATGACACTGTTATTGGAAATTCGTGGTCGTAGAAATGAACGTTTAACGAAAAGAGCGCTCATCATCCACAGGACACCCAACGTCAACTAGCTATAGCTTTAACTGGTTTCTGAAGCATGAAGCACCCAAGACGCACCCAAGGCCTGATTTTGCTGCTATCAGACCGAAAACGTTTGCAGCTCGATATTTTTGGCTTAAAGCGAAACTGACACAAAAGAAATTCATTTTTTAATAGTATTCGGTAAGCTCTACTTGGGAGATAAAAATCGGCCGATTTTATTTTTTAGCCGGAAATCATCGGTCGTTTCTTAGGCGCAGGGCCTCTTAAATATGGGGCCACGGGATTTTGATCGCCGAAGCGCTACCTACAAAGGGGTTTGGGGAAATGTTGCTTCGCAAAATGTCTGAAATGAAACCCTTTGAAATGCCGTTTTGAGCGCTCTTGACACAGTAGAGACAGCTTCCAAGGTGTGCTCAACACACACTGTCTTTTTTCTCCTGAAAAGTAAAATATACATAATATTATAAGTTACTTCTGTCGCTTGGCGGCAGGGGAAATGATGGGGAATCCACTTTGGTTATTTACTCAGCAAAATTTGGCCTTTGGTGTATGTTTTACGTAGTGAGGTATATAAAAGGCTTTAATTGAAACCGAATTTTTAGATCTTGCCTGGCATTTGATGCGGAAACAAACTGGTTTCCAATACCTGCCGTGTTCAGTTTTTTTAGGGGGAAATGCAAGGGGGTTATACAGTGATTTCATCTTTCTTGTGGCATGTTTGTTCACAAATATTTTTAGTGGCTGAGTGCTCACTCAACATTCTTAGCATGCTTTCAAGAATTTATTACAAACGGTTTTTCACCAGGGAGGTTTTTCAGATGTGCCTCAACATCATTAAGGGCAAGATCTCTCTTAGTAACAAGTTTCACCCTCAGAGTTTGTAGCTTATTTTTCAACAGGCTTTTGCGTTTTCAGTCGATTCTAAGTCGTCTCCGTAGAACTTATATACACTGTATTCTCTAATCTGTTTAAGTTGTCCTTGTTCAGCAGCATGATGCAATTAAAAAATAAAAAGCCTGGAAATATCGCATTACGAAGAATTCTTTCGAACCAAAAATTTGTATAAATAATGGTGTTTAGCTGCTGTAATACTTCATGAAAGTAAAAACTCAAATTAATCGATAGTTCCTTAGTTCCTCACTCGACTGGCTAGATTGGAGACAGAATTTCCTACATTTTCGACTCAGGACGAAACTTCACAAAGAGGAAGGAGCCGTGCTTTATTCAGTACTCCCATTTACACAATGAGAAGAGAAGCCGAACAGTTGGTCAAGTCCTTGGAGACGATGCAAAATTCGACGTGGTTTTGGCAAGGTTTGACGAGCATCTTATTTCAAATCGGATCAGAATTTAAAACGGACACGTTTTCACCAAAGGAACCAAGAGCAAGTAGAGACAGTTGCATCCTTCGAAACGAAGTCTTTATGAATTAGCTGAACATGCACTGCGATTTTGGGACTAGTCGCACTCGGCAAATACGGGACAGGATCGTCATCGCAATTCTGGATAAAAAGTGTCGAGGAAATTAGAGTTGATTTCGGATTTTTAAGGCGTTGGACCCCTTGAAGACGCAATTCAGATAGCTCGTCAGTCTGAAATGGTCAAGCATCAGGTTACAGATAAAAATTCTTTAGCATCGAAGGATTTGGAAGATGTGCAAAGTAAAAGTTGGAAAAGGGAAAAGGAGAGAAAGAGGATTCATCCCAAAAGCAAAATCAGACCAAATGAAACAGATGCGGTCTTCATCACTTAGGGCCAGAACACTTCAACGATCATACGGCTGCAAAACGAACCATTTTTTTCGACATTTCAAACACTTTCCGTCTTTTGGCAAAAGACGGAAAGTGTTTGAAATGTCAAAAAATGGGTCGTTTTGCAGCCGTATGATCGTTCAAGTCTGCGAGTAAAGCGAGCAGTGCAGAAGGTGTTTGAAAGCTAAATAGCAAAAAATCCAACTTATAATTAAATCTTTTCTTATGGTTTAGAATAAACTATTCTCGAAACTGAAAATGTTTTGATCAAAGCTGTGTAAAAAGAACTGAAACTGTGCATGGAACCTTTCGTTTCCTGTGTTTATCTCACCTATTGTATGGAATATGTGTGAAAATCTTCATTATGAATCGTTATATTTCAAAAAGCTACACAACGAGCAAGAATACTATTGACCGACAATGTACAGAGCGGGGGCAGCTGTAATGTCAACTATTACTAGTTTGTAATTTGTATTAACGCTTTGCCTAACTGTCTATCGTTTAGCGTACCTAGACAACCTCGTCACCACCTCCAAAGCCATGCAGGGAAAAGCGCCCTGGGGACGAAGTTGGGTACCTAGAAATAGACTGAAAACAGTCGTCTTTTTTTCTCAAAATCAGACTGCTCGCGCGTATTTGAATAAGCAAAAATACAGACTGTTTTGCAGTCTAACCTAGAATTTATGATGATGACGCCCACATTACTTATGCTGGTTCTGATTTGCATTTGATTCATTCTAGTCTATCTTACGACCTCGAAAACTTAAGCAAATGGCTTGTGTCTAACAGACTTACCTTGAACGCTACAAAAACTGAATTTATGTTGATCGGCTCCAGGCAAAGAAAAGTACTCTATCTGATACATTCGAACTTTCCATTGATAATGTTCCGATTGAACGATTGAATGAGGTGAAATCACTTGGAATATATATCGATGAAAATTTGACGTGGCAATCCCAAATTGATAAACTGTGTAAAAAGATCGCTTCCGCAATTGAAGCCATGAAGAGAGTTAGGCCATTTGTGCCTCAATCCAGCCCAGTCAATATATACTACTCACTAGTTCACTGAATCTCCCTTTGATTACTGCAGCCTAGTCTGGGGTAATTGTGGCAAAACATTATCTAACAAGCTACAAAAACTACAAAACCGTGCTGCACGAGTAGTAACTTCATCGAACTATGACGTAGATCAGGATTCCTTGTTTCACAAACTCAGCTGGAAAGACTTGAAATCTCAAAGTCGAGTTCAGAACGCCTTAATGGTTAAACGGTCTGATTCCCGAATATCTCACTTCTAAATTTATAAAGCGAAATGAATCAAACTGTCCTCTGACGGACTCGGTAAAAAACTTGTTTTTTCCAAAAACTAACTACATTGTGAGAATTCGTAGCTGTATACTAGGATGCCATGGAATAAAAGCGGTTGCACTAAAACCTAAAATTAGACGAGGTGACAAAGAAGATGTCATTAAAGACTGGAGTTCGGGTATTGAAGCAGAGTTGGGCAAGTACGAAAAAGTGGTCGAAGAATTAAAAGAGCTGAAACAAAAGTTAAGGGAACAAGAAGCAAGAGAAACTCAGGAAAAGAAGGAGAAAGCGAAACTTGAGATCAAGACAGACAATAAGTTGTGTTTTAACGGTGCTGGCATTAGGCATATAGAGGCAGAATGCAGATGCACTGCTACTTGCCAGAGGTGTAATGGGAAGAACCATAGTTCTATTTGTGATAAGCTTTCAAACCAGCTGATGCTAGGAACAGGTGGAGGTCAAGAGTTATATACCCAGTAGTTGACGTAGAAGTGGATGGAATTAGGTGTAGAGCATTATAGGACACGGAAGCTGGAAGTTCCTATGCATCAGCGGCACACATTAGCAAACTGAACAGATAGCCAGATCGAAGAGAATGTAAGAGAATCGAAATGATGATGACGTGGACAAATCAGAAGATAAAAATGTACAAGGTCCAAGTGTCTAACGTTAAAGGAGTTTTCAGCTTGCCCACTACCCTGAGCAAAGTGGACAAGAAAACTTTGCTAACTATCCCGTACCCGAGATATGTATAGATATAATCTCCAAGTACCAACACCTCAAGGGCGTGGAGATTGATGATACCGACATCAAGCCCGAGCTGCCTGCACACGTGATACTGGGGGCTAGCAAGTATGCCAAGATTAAGACAAATTCAGCACCAAGCCTGGAGAACCAACAGCAGAATTCACATCGTTTGGCTGGACCATAAGGTCCCCTGGAGCTGAGACAAACCTGAGCAGTGTGTACCTAACTAGAAGTTCTTCCTCAAACTACGAGCAGTTGTGCAGCCTTGATGTACTGGGACTAGAGGACAGACCAGCCGGCGATCAATAGGTGGTGTATAGCGAATTCCAAGAGCAACTGGTGCGCCACCCTGAGGGGTGGTACGAGACTGGTCTACTTCGGAAAGCTTGACATCCAGCCCTCCCTAACAATCAGAATGGCAGTCTCGCACGACTGTCTAACCTCGTGAAGAAATTGCAGAAGGTACCCCGTCATTTAGATAAGTATAACAAAATAATCCAAGACCAACTGAAAGAAGGTATTGTGGAGAGAGTGAGCGATGAGACTCAAGGGAAAGAGAATGTTTTCTGCCGCACATAGCAGTCATAAGAGAAGCAGTACGGAGTACCAAAATGCGTAAATCAAGTTGACCCTTCAATCAACGATTTCTTAGAGACTGGACCACCTCTACAAATTTTCTCTGCAGTGTGCTGGTTGGGAACCGTCTCAAACCAGTTGCCTTGTGTGGAGACATTGAGCAGACCTTCTTGCAAGTGCGGATTCGAGAAGCAGATCGCGACGCACTTCGATTTCATTGGATAAGGGACTCATCACAAGTTGAGACTTTGAGGTCCACGAAGGCTTTATTTGGACTTGTTCAGTCGCCGTTTCTTCTTGCAGGGGCCTTAAAACAACATTTAGAAACTTTAAGAACTGAATACCCAAAGCATGTGGAGGAAATCATGAGGAGTCTCTATGTTGATGACATCGTCGCTGGGAAAGATACGGTTGATCAAGTGCATGAGTTAAAAGGAACTGCAATAGGGTTTTTTAAAGTTGCAGGTTTCGAATTACATAAGTGGAACTCTAATGTACCAGAACTGGAAGCAGATAATCAGTAGACGGAAAATAGCCAGACGTATGCCAAGGAATAGTTGGGGCTGAAAACCAATGAGGGATGCTCAAGAATCTGATATGCACCAGGGTCTGTTAGCAGCAAAGGCACTGTTAGCAAAGAAAGGACCTACCATGCCAAGGTTGGAGCTCATTTCTGCTCACATGGCAGCCAACCTTGTAGGAGCACTTTGGAAGGATATGTAGTGAGGTCCGTATATGAATGGACAGACAGTACAGTAGTCTTGCATTGGATCGCTGGTCAAAGGAGCTACAATCAATTTGTGTCCAGTAGAGTTGCACAAATTAATGCCGAGGCCTATGTGAAGTGGAGTTTTGTAGGTACAGAGCAAAATCCAGCTGACGTGGGGGGCATAGGCACCCTGTCTAGACAGCGTCTTGAAATCTGGCTAAAGGGACCAAACTGGCTGTCTAAACCACAAATGTGGCCAGCGGTGATCTTGACTAAGTCATGTAAAGAGACAGAAGCCGAGGCCTAGCTAGTAAAGGAAGTGTTTTCTGGGGCCACAAAGATGGAGGACACCGTACACCAGGTTTTAGAGAAACATGGATTCTGGCAGACTATACGTATCACGTCATGGGTAGCAAGATTTATCCAAAACTCTAAAAGGGCGAGAAGTACCTGTTATCTGGTACATTGACCACATGTGAGACTGACAAGCAAGTGAAATTCTTGGTAGGAAGAGCTCAAAACAGCAGGTTAAACACAAACAAGTTCCATGAAATCAGCTCAAACTTAATTTGCAGAAGAATGAAGAGGCTCTGTACGAGTGCAGAGGAAGAATCCAGGGAAGCTACCCTATCCACTTACCACCAGATGCCTTGTTAACAGAGAGAATTGTCCGTGATAAACATGTGCTAATTAAGTGTCCGTAGGGGAGTGAGACTTACGATGAGTTTTGTTCGTCAATAATATTGGGTTCCGCGGCTAAGAAAGCTCATAAAGAGAGATTGCAGAGGATGCTATGGATGTAAGAAATTCCAAGTTACCGCTTTCCCAAACCCACCAGCTGAAAAATTGCCAACAGACAGGACAGAAGGATCATCCGTTTTTGAAGTAGTTGGCCAGGACTTTGCAGGACCTATAGGGTAAAAACTCAAGACAAAGAAAGAAGGAAAAGCATATATTTTGTTATTTGCTTGCAGCTTAACCAAAGCTGTCCGCTGGAGTTGCTGCCAAACCAAACAGCTGAGGAGTTCATTAAGCATCTCAAACGGTTCATCGTGAGGAGAGGCCGCCGCAGGAAGATTTATTCGGATAACGGGCGAACCTTTTGTTGCCGCAGCGGAGTGGTTGAATGGGTGGTAAAACATGAACAGCGTCAGAACTACCTCGCTGATCAGAAAATAAGGTGGCATTTTAATCTAAACAGAACCCCTTGGTGGGAGAGGGGGGGGGGGGGGACAATTTAAGAGGCTTGTGGGCGTTGTAAAACGGGCATTGTGTTGGTATTGGTCGAGCTCACCTTACGTGGAACGAGCTTGAGGAAGTCTTGCTGGATGTAGAAGTAGCACTGAATAATCGCCCTCTGTCATATGTGGAAGACGACGCTCAGCTACCAGTTTTGACTCCATGTGCCATAATGTACGGTCAACCCTGACTTGAAAGCACAGAAGACGGGGATGCTAACCTGAGGAAGAGAGTGAAGTATCTACGCCGGTGTGTAAAGAGGTTTTATGGAATCGGTTGAGTGGGGAGTATCTGAAGTCTCCGAGGGAAAGACACAACATTAAACACAAATCCAAACAGATGATCAACGTCAAGCTAGGAGATGTGGTCCTTATCGGGGATTCTGAACGCAACCGAGGGAAAGGGAACATGGGCATAGTAGTCAAGCTTTTCCAAGGCCGAGATGGGGTGTTATGAGAGAGGAGAAAATCGTACCTTGAACGGGCAGTCCAGCATCTGTTTTCTTTATAGCTTTCCTGTGATCAAGAGCAGCGAGTGAGAGAATACCCTGTCCCTAAATCTCAGAGCAAGGGAGTTTCGCCCCGTTAGGGGGGCCGCAGCTGTAGCAGCGGAGAGCATTCGCCGCATTGCGGAAGAAGAAGCAGTTGAACACTGAACTTACATTTTATTTGATCCCAATTACTTGTATCAAATAGGGGAGAGTGTGAGAATTTGTAGGTTGATATTAGGATGTTAAGAATGTTTTTTTCTTGTTTTTGTTTTTCACTTTGTCAACTATTCAGGCGCTCTCCAAAGTCATCAGGGCTTGGGAGCGAGGTTTAAGGATATTATAGGATGTCGCTTCAAGAAGTGATCGATCAGCAAAAAAAAAGCACATGGCGAGAGTTTGTGATCTTTACCGAGAGAGAGTTAGAGGCAGTAAAACAGTTCTGTTATTTATCCTGGGCCTGGGATCATTGTTTGGAGAAACAGTTCCGACAACATGAAAAATAGTTTTGGTTACAGTGTCGCAACCGTTTGGAACAGCTTACCCTGCAACATTAGAGGGTCTGGTTCATTAAGTCAATTTAAACGTCTTCATAATTATTAAAAACCTGGCATTCATGGAAGTCAGGTTTTTAAGTGGCATATTGTTGTAAGTTAATATAATGTTAGGATTAGGATTTTTAGGTTTTAGGATCTTAGTCATTGTATTAGAATTTATGGCACCTGATGAATTTTTTACCGTGTTTAAATAATGGTTAATCATAAAGATTAATGGATTATATTAAGGCTGTCTCAGCGAGCGGGCAAGATAAAGTGGCTGGTGGGCTGTCAGATTGACCAGCTGGATACCTATAGGCCTGGTTCAGACGCGGTCTTTTTCATGTGCCGACGGAACCTAATTGAATAAGAGCACTATGGAGCGACATCTGATTCAGACGGTGTACCGTGTGTCGAGTCTAAGTTAAGTTCGACAAAAGGTCGACAGACTCTGTCGAACTTATCGCTTTTGCTGCACCAAACTAAAACTTCCGTACCAAATTGATTCAGACGCCGCTCTTTTGCCGTACTTAATTCATCAGTTAGGTTCGATTCATGAGTGGAGTGGCTTCTGAACCAGGCGTTATAAGTAGGGCCGATAAATTGCCTATTTAGTGAATACTTGCTAAGAAAACGAATTAAATTGATACACAAAATGTTCGTAATTTAAGCGACCACAGACGTATCTGCAAAGTAAAAGGTATTGAGAGTCTATTAATAATTCACAAATAACAGTTTCAAGTCGACAAAGAATTTTCTGAGAAGTTTTTACTTACTTTCTATTCTTTTTCTTTTCTGTGTTTTTGTTTATAGCTTACCCAAACAATATGTCACCCAAGAGAAGACCGGACTGTGAAATAAGTGCCTCCTGCTCGCAGTCACAGAAATGTCAATTCACATCGCGGACGAAAACAGTAACTCCGAAAGACTCTAACATAACTTTAAACTGCTCTATCAAGACTGGTGAAAAAGTACAAGACATGACCTGGCAGGAGCTTGAAAAAAACCTCAAAACCAGAAACGGTCTATTCTTGCAGCAAATCGATTCAGCGGATTCATGTGGATGTTTTCCTATAAAATACGCAAGTGAGTATTTTCTCCCTTTGTCTTTTTTTGTTGGATTAACCCTCGGACGTATAAGGTTAGTCATAACCCCACAGTGGTACAAGGGGAGAGTTTTCGTAAATGTTGCATTATTTCGAAAAGATTTGACCTTTAGTGGAAAGCCTTTAATCTTCTCCACAAGATGAGGTATATTTCATAGATGGTAGCGCTGCTGGAGGCCTGTGACGTCACCAAACAAGGTCGCCATCTTGGATTTTACCAACAATTAGAAATCAGGTAAAAACGGCGAGAATTGGTAATTCTTTCGTGCTTGATGTATAAAATAATACATAAATAAGTACTTTGCTTCATTTTATTAACAAGCTTTACTTTTATCTTTGAAAGAAGTTGAAAAAATGTGCATTTTCATTCAAAAATGGCTTGATCTCTTGCAACTTATGACGTCATCTCTTGTAACCATAGTAACTGATCATCACTAATTTAGTCTCAACGAACAGCCACTGAAAATGTCAGGTTCTAATGTTTAATTTTAATTGCCTGGGAAAAAAACTCAGAAAAACCTCAGAGGGGGGATGGTATCCACCCCCCCCCCCCCCCCCCCCCTCTGTACGGCCGGGGATTAATTTGTGGCAGAAACGTATAGACGTCGAAATTGCCAAATAGCAATTGCTACTGTTTTTAATTTCAAAAACAATAAAAAAATTAAGACGGGCATAATGCGACAGTTTTTCGCGCATGTTCATGCCAGTTCAAGGCACGCTCTTATATTCAGTAGGAGAAAAAAACGATGAAGGGGGGAAGAGAGGGAGAAGGAGATGCCCTCTCTCAGTCCTAACCCGTTTTCTTTCTTCTCTTGGTTAGCTTCCTTTTCGTCCCTCGGAGTTCGGTAAAAGCCTGGAACAAGCTAACTTTCGTTTAGGAAACGTTTTTTCGAACTGTTTGTTTAAATTTTTGTATCACACCCTTATTCTTTTATTTTTCACGGTCGCAATGTTGATGCTCGTTTAATGTGAGTAAAGATTTATATGAGGGTAACTCTTAATCCATGTTTTTAAGGGTAAGTTTAAGACGGATCTGCACTACTGAAACATTTATTACTGATCCATCACTCCCTACCTACAGTACAGAAGCTATGAATTCCTCGTAAGTGATGAATGTGGCCTGATAATCTGTTTCTCTTAGGTGGCATAAAGATGGTCGAAAATGCAAGTTCCCCTGTTTTCTTCACTCCTAACACGGAACTAATAGAACTGAAGTGTTCCTTTAGGGGATGGCCTCGTCCTCGTGTTGTTTGGCACAGGCCAGATGGCAAACTTATCACTCACGGATCTGAAAGTTTTTACCTCTCTGAGCAGCACGATGGAGAGGATGCCGTAACATCTGTTCTTCACAATTTTAATATCCAAGAAAAACACAAAGGAGTTTATAAATGCAAAGCAATGAACAGCATTACTGGGTGGTCGAGTGAGCTATCTGAGGATATTGAACTGATTTATAAGTGTAAGTGTTAAGGGATATGCATATGATTAATGATGGCCATCAATTAACCGGATCTATAAAACCAGCTAAATAACTGTACCGCCAGTTGAAACTCTCACGTGGACTTGCTTTATGATCATGTTCATGTAAGAGTACCAGAAACGTCTTAATGCAGTGGTAGCGCTGCAATGAGCAGCCATTCATTTCAGAGGAAATTAAAAATATGCTTGAATGGGTCACCTTTATGATTCCGCTTTATGAAAGCTATTCCGGTCCTGGGTGATGTTTGAGTGTGTCTTGTAGATGATGAGCACGTTCTCCTTTAAAAATTCAATCTCTATTCTATTCACTTGTGTTTTTGCCACAGCAACCACTTGCCTGCCACCTTCGATCTTTTACTCAGAACCAACAGATCTTGTAATGTTTGTTTCTTCTTCATTTTCCTTTTTTATCTTTCTTTTGGTAAAATTGACATTACATCATTTGAATGCGTTCTTTTACTTTTGTCAAGGTGCTCATGCACAACTAGAAAAAGCCTTAATATAGTTTCCTCAGTGAGCAACAAGAAATGAGACTGTGTGATAAATGAACATTGCAAATGAAAAACGATTAAGTGGTAGCACGTATATCCACAAGTGAGTTGATCAGTGGTTGATCTTCAACCATTTGAATAGCATGCGCAGCATGGGCCGGTTTTGTAAGAAAAAAGAGAAAAATTTCGATTACGCACTCGCGCACGAGGGGAGAAAAGGAGAGGAGGCATCTCCCGTGGATACTCTTTTTTGCTATTTACGCCCCCAATTTAATTACCTGACAGTGGTACATCAATTGTGAACAAAACAATGCTTGAAACCGGACCGTCTTACGACATGAAACCGACATCAGACCTAACGGGAAAACAACCTTATGTACTTGGTTAACGATATCGTCGACAAAAGACGCTGCCATATTCATGTAGTGATAATGATTTTACGTATTTCAATTTCATCTTTGCTCATCGTCGCCTCAGCTAACGCGTTCGCGATGTTATTCTTTCTTGCTATATTTGCATAAAAGATTATATTTTGACTCACAAGATGAGCACTTAAGGCATTTATTTGTAATAATTATTAGTATACTCCAACAGAAATCTTGCGAAAAAGCCTTTTAATATTCAACATTATTTGTAACCTTCCGTAATATTGATTAGTTTAATTTTCCACCTGATATTATTTTGTATCCGTCGCCGTAATTTTTAATTTTATGCCACCTTCGAAAAATTGTAATTGAGGAGGCCTAATTAACATAAGCTCTATAGTTTCCTTTAGGCCTCCTCGCCATTTCTTCCTACATTTTTTTGGCATTTCTTTGTAATTATTGTAATCGTGTGGCAAATAAATAAATACAAATACAAAGTTACCTCCTCTACTTGATCCTGAATTATGCTTTGCAGTAAGGAAATAACGACATTGCTTAGCTTGTGTTTGCAAAGCCGGTTCCAGTCTACGCACCCCAATTAGCTGAACAAATAACTAGAAAATGAAGAGAAATATAATGAGACCTTTACCAAGGAAAAGTAACCTTTCGGACTATTAATTGACCAAGTTTTATTGAGTGACTGAGTAACCAGCTTATTAACTGACTGACGGACAGATTTTCTCACAGACTGTCTCACCGACTGATTATTATAAAGTAATAAAGCCTGGGGCCTTTGAAGCCCTCCCCGGTCTCAGGAAGCAAAGAATGTCTGTTTGGGTTGCACCAAAAGGAATTTAGCCACTTTTTGTTCATACAATATGATACCCAAGTCATGAACAGAGATCAGGGAGCGCACCACGCGCAAGCGTAGTGGACAACTCCCCTATTCCATTGTAGTTACGTCGCTGCGCTGTTTGACAACACAATAGAAAAGACTACTGATCGGGCATGATTAGACCTCTTCAGTGAGATAAATAGTAGCCTCATTGAAAAAAAAAAAGGTAAAATTGTTATTTGTTTACCCACAGAGCACTTAGTTAATAACTGAGAACTCGTTGAAACGTGTCCATGCGTTTCAGATCGAATTAGAATTTGTTCTTTTTGGCAAAACCTTCCCATTCGCCTCTGATTGATAATACTAGTTTTATATCATTTCCTGTTTAGCAACGACGAAACCGTCTTCGAGAAATTCAACCTCCATTAATAAGATTATTTACACATCACTTGGTGTCACGACTGCCATTTTGCTGTTGGCCATAGCTATCTTTGCGTCGTGCTACAGAAGAAGGAAGACTACTGAAAGGTTTGTGCAGTTTGTGCAGCTCTGATAATTACTTTGTACCACGTACGTATTTTTTTTGTCGTTGAAGGCATACGACAAACACAGAGGCAAAAGTTTACACTCGGGAATGCTCATCGAAGCCTGGTTTTGGACCGCGTAGGGTTGGTTTTCTCTAAAAGCGGATCAAACAAACGCGGTTGCAATATTCATTTTCCTTGTTAGTTACTCTATGTTATATTTATTGTAGCTTGGCGATGGAATTGCTTTGCGCTTGGGTTTCATTGAATAAGGCTCTTTAGTTTAAGTCTACTTAGGAGATGAAGGCGTACTCCGTATTACGTACGCATAGGTCATAGGTCTGTATGGCAACAATTAGGCTCCCTCTCAGATCACCTGATGGGGAACCATGCACCAACCAGCCAGAGAGAAAGGCGCCAGGGAAAGCAGCAGATGAGATGGAGGATGCAGTCACTAGGAACTAAAGGGGAACGGCAGTTTCCTTCGAGAAAGCAATGAACGGCCAGGATTCGCACAATGAGGGCGCAATTTGGGAACACGAATCTTTTCAGCAATGGGGAAAATTGAAAAGCAAAAATCAGGCCCAGCCTTTGGGCCTGAATTTTAATCATCCTTATTATTTTTCATTTTAATGCGCTTTGTTGGAAATATTAATTTACAACACGTGATTACAACTCCGGCTGGTGCACAGTTAACGCCAAGAAGGCTACCTTTTATTAAAGATAAATCAAAGAACGTTTTGTTTCTTCAAGGACGGAAAAAAATCCTAAGAATATGCGAGTAATAAATGATTGCGTCTAAGAAATCAGTATTACTGATTGCTTGTAGATCGAAGGCAGGTTCCCTTGGGGGCTAACCTGTGGACTGTCCTTTTAAAAACATTTCATAACTGCCCTTATCCTGCCGCTCAGCTGGCTGTTTATAATAAATTTTCACGGAAAACAGTTTAACTTCGGCCATCTTCCTCCGATGCACCAGTGCTAGGTTAACCATATTAACTAAAGATAATGATAACCAGACCAATTACAGCGGTCTTGCCCAAACGAGTATTTATGGTACATACAGCCTCGTGTGTTCATTATCATCTTCCAGAGAAGACACAGAGGTTGTTATTATATATGGCTTGAACTTGCCTTTCCCGGCACCTCTTTCGGATGGTTTGTTGTTTCTCTTCCTGCCTGATCCCACTTCATTCTGTCTCGAGTCTGTATTCTTCATCCGGAAGAGGCCGCTAGATTTCGAAAGGCCTTATAGAGGAGCTTGGGCAAGATCGCTGTAGCAAAAATACTACACTTATATACTTGTACGATAAAAAGACCAGGTTACCATAAGCTTAATGATTCATATTTATAAGCACCATGTTTTTAATTGTTGGTAAGGTTTACGGTATTCGAGTAATTTAATTGTGTGAAAGGTTTGAACCCAGGAGTCATTTCAAAAGTAGGTTGAGTTTGATCCTCCGGGTGAACGTAGTCCTGAATAGGACTGTTGTTGTTGACAGTGACTGACGTTTCGACAACCTGTGCGGTAGTCATCTTCAGAGTCAAAGTGAGTTGTATCGCGTCAGTTGATGGTATTATACTCTGGTTATTGATTTGATTGGTCAATTACGTCGCGATGTTATTGATCGTCTGTCAGTTAAGCTGTGATGTTATTGGCTATGAAGACTCGTAATCAGTAATTGGTGCGTTTCGATCCGTCTGTTGTCACAGTTAAACAGTGGTCTATTGTTAGTCAAATTGTCAGTTCTTCAGTCGTTCTCTCGTAGTTAGTTTTGCTTGATCTCGTCAATAAGTCGTTTGTACGGCGCTGGTAACTGTTGGCTACGATTCAGTGGCGTTTTTTCTAAGTTAGTAAACCAGCTTTCTAAAGTAAGACGTTGATAACAGTCTGTAGAATACGTTATACATATCGCACAGTCCCAGTCAATTTGATGTTTCGTCTTTACATGGTGCTCAGCAATGTGATTGTTGACGTCACCACCCCTCGTTGCTCGTTTGTGTTCGGTCAGTCGCGTGCTTAGGTTTCTGCCGGTTTCACCAATGTAAGAAGCCTGGCAGTCGCAGCATTTGATCTTGTATACTGCTCCCTGTCTGTCCTCTGGTTTGTCGTTGTCCTTGACATTAGTAAGCAGTCACCGTAAAGTGGTTATCGGTTTGTGTGCAACACGTATATACGTGTTGCACACAAACCGATAACTGATTACGAGTCTTCATAGCCAATAACATCACGGCTTAACTGACAGACGATCAATAACATCGCGACGTAATTGACCAATCAAATCAATAACCAGAGTATAATACCATCAACTGACGTGATACAACTCACTTTGACTCTAGCTGAAGATGACTACCGCACAGGTTGTCGAAACGTCAGTCATTGTCAATAACAACAGTCCTATTCAAGACTAAGTTCACCCGGACGATCAAAATCAACCTATTTTTGTAATTTAATTGTGCTCAGACTATTAATTCAGCCTTATTTTTCCCTTTTATCTAGATTACCTCACTCACAACGCGAGATCATTCCTCTTGACAAGTGGGAAATTCTGCCTGAGCAAATAGAATTTGGGGAAGAGCTAGGGAGAGGAGAGTTTGGCGTTGTTTACAAAGCAACATTTAGGAAGAGAGTTGGGATGGAGGTGTTTAACACTGACATTTCAAAACGGCCCTTGTTATCCACAAAAGAGGCACCTCAGGTGGTTGCTGTCAAAGTCTTACATGGTAAGAATTGGTCATAAAAGACAGACAAAGCCATGGAGTCTTAAATTTTGTGACTGCTTTTAGTCCTCTTCACATAACAAGAAAAGCTGAGGGATTTAAGTAAACTAATTATTGCACCACATAAAGGCACTGAACTTTTTAGCAAGAAATTGCCCGAGAATTTACACAGTCTGTATTATACTGTATCAAGAGAGAACTTTATCCTCTCTTGATTGTATAGATAGCGATCAACGGTAGCGTTGTTTTAATACCCGGAAATGATTGGAAAGGCAGGGGTTATTTTGGCTTCATAATACATATAGTGCACGTCGCGAGAATTTTAAAAAATGTATCAAGATAACCATTTTTAGGTTTGAAATTTTCGAGGTCAAGAACATTATCTCCAGAGCAGGTTTAAGCCAGTCAGCTCTTAACGCATGCAAAGTCCTATAAGGTACTACACACAAACTAGAAATTGACCAAGGGATACAACTGAAGCACAACACTGACATATGTTTGGTTTTAAATAATGCAAGCTCTAATCAATAGACTTTGTCCACCCCCCCCCCCCCCCCTTCCCCCTCATTCTTTGGTAATCCAAGTTACTCGGTTTACACAGCAAGTCTTTTGAGGCAAGGACAATGAGGATGAAGGGCAATAGAACTATGAAACTGAGCTACGACATCACCGTGATGGCTGCCAGACCCAGGGAGTGCTTTCTTAGAGCTATACAGGGTGTGAGCGGGACCAAAGGGTATCAACGGTTTTTGACCCCCTTTAGGTCTGAAATTGGGTAAAGATTTCCACGATTTGGGTCAAAGAGAAAAAAACTGAAATAGGATAAGGTTTTGCTTTCCATGGTACGAAGTCTGTTTTCATTTTATGTTATTCTACTATTCATTTATTTACTTAGTCATCTTTTTCGTTCTTCATTTAATAACAGCGGCAGGTCTGAAATAGGGTAAGGGAAATCACGTGGTCACATCTCACCCATACCAACGCCCAAATTTTCCAGGGGCAGGTACCTCTCAGGGCTGCTGAGAGAATGCAGTGGTAAACTGAATAGTATAATACGAAATGCCTGAATATTTCTCGACATTCTGTTACACTGTGGAATAGATCTGTACTTTGTGCCTCAAAGCATGCGTGGGGTGTGATAAAAATTGGACGAAGTATATAACTTCGCAAATTAAAAATCTATCACTTTATAATGCTGTCACTGCAACATAAAAAAGACAATGTCGTATATTCAATTGCCTTTAGATAATCCATCTAAAGCACAGAAAGCAGAGTTCACGTTTGAGATTGGGCAGATGAAACTATTGGGTTCACATAAGAACGTTGTATCCATGGTTGGATGCTGCACAATTCAGGAGAAAATGTCCCTAGTAATAGAATACGTTCCTTGTGGTGACCTGCTGACGTGGTTACGCCGCAGAAGAAAAGCGGTAAGGAGATGAACGAAATTCTACATTTACTTTAAAACTGAATTATTGTGAAACAAATACAGGGAGACAAAATTTCGAATCTGTTGTGCTATTAGGAATTGTTATACAACTTATATACTTGATTGATTAATCTAGATCATCGAAATTCAAGCCTCCCAAAGATCATATGCTGACAAAGAGGCTCTGACAGATCATGGAGAGGCCAGGGATCAAGTAGGCTTGTTATTAAATTGTCTCTAACTTTCCATACTAGCTGTGTTGTAAAACTTTTTACTATTCTCCAGACTGCTTGTTTGATTACTCCGGTTGACCTATCTAACCTACTCATCTGATTATTGCTCCGTGGTTTGCACGTGACGTAATCAAAATTCAAAACAAAGAATTATTTAGCCTTTTCTGAGTTTTAAGTTACTGAGCTATTAGAGCAGCTGAAGACATATAATTTTGCAATGTTTCCGGTCGAATGGTTCTTCGTTTTGTGATAGAACAAGTTTGAATTTCTTAACTATTTCATGAGGCGACATTAATGGCCGCTGTCCTGAAAGCTTTTACCTTTTAAGGTTAAAAAACTGACTTATTACTTGGAGATTTTGCTATAGCGAACATTCCTTGTATTTGAGTAAGTATTGAGTTTAATTTTTACGAGCTCTCTAGAGATGTCTACTTGGTCTACTTGCTTCATGGCAAAACTCAGTGACAGATGTTTCTGTTATTTTCCGGCCGCTATATTAGCGTTCCTCATGCAGAGGGACGCCAACATGGTGTCTCCATACAATTGCAAAGCTCTATAAATATGGGTAACATAGTTAATGAGAATATCTGTCACACAAAAAGCCTCTCAGACATGAATCTTTGCAAGAATGTTTGCAGATTCATGTCCTTTCATCTCTTATGAATTGAATGGTTTTGGCTCTATTTTTTGACGGCGTGTCTGTGAAAGGTTCATTTTCCTGCTTCGCTTCACACAGGTTAGCAAAGTGGCTAAGGAACAGATTAAGCAAGCGGAGAAAACACAATTGCAAGTGAGCACGGAAAAGACTCCGTTATTACAGGATACCAGTGAGGACACAGCGTCTACCTCTTGTTATCTCGACAACGAAGTAAGAAACTAATCAGCCAGTTAACGGCTAAAATATTTTAATTCTAGTTTATTTGTGCTTAATATGTAAGAATTGCCTCTAATAATATCACTTTTTGGGAACAGAGCATCACCACTTTTTGAAAAAAGTCAACTACGAAGACATTTTGAAAAATGAAAGAGAGAGTCGTTTTGGGATCAAGTAGGCTTATCACAAAACAAAAATTTGATCGAGAGAGAGAGAACGGCCAGAAGTAGACTTATATATGAAGGTATTTTTTTACTTTTAATTGTATTTTTCCACGCAGGAAAGCAAACAATCACATGAAATATCAGAACTGACTCTGTTATCTGACGAAAGCAATGATGAGGTCCGACAAGAGCTGGCGTCGACTTTCCAAGGCCATCCTGTACTAGGAAATACTTGTCTATTTCCACTATTTCATTTCACTTTTCTTAAATTTAATTATTCTTGGTTTTCGCTCACGTGAGGAAGCAGAAATAAAAATGGAAACCTTTTAATACAGAAAGTCTAGAATCTGGGAAATGAAAGAAGATAAATATACAAAAAACCTTGCCAAGAATCAGGGCTATGCAAAAGTTGGTATGCGAGATTTTCGGAAAAACGTTTTACCCAAATTTATAAAGCTTTGTATGGAGACGCCATGTTTGTGTCCCTTTCAGGGGCACAATATGGCCGAAGGAAACCAACAGAAACATCTGTTTTTGAGTTTTCCTACTTATGCGTGAATTCTTCGCTCGAGGAACTCATAAAGAGTAAAGTAATATTCATTCTAAGACAAGGAATCTTTAGATAGCAAAATCTCCAAAAATCCGTAATGTTTTTAACCCACATAAGAGCTTTTCCAGCCGCAAGCTAAATGCTGCGTCACGCAAAAGCCTGGAAATTCAAGCGTCCTGTATCGCAAAACAAAGAACTTTTGAACCGAATTTTTTTTTGTATAAAGGTTTTAAGGTGCTCTAGTATCACATGAAAGTAGAAACTTAGAAGAAGCGATAGTTTCTTGGTTTGAATGGTGACGTGATGTGAAAACCAAGAATACTGAAAGTGGATAAGGTATGCAGACAATGAGGAAATTTGCTGAGAAATAAGTAACAATTTTCCGCGAAAGAAAAAGTCAACACCTTTATTGACCGTGCTCTGAAATAAGCCAACGAGAAGACTCTAGAAATCACATGCTGATCGAGTCATTGATTAAGTCCACAATACCGTCTGACAAAGAATTTTCAATGTATGTTTACAGTGCGACTGCTGTAACCAGGGCCACTTAGACAAAGTTGACCAATCAGATTACAGCAAAATAACAGTACATTCCAAGAAAGTTGGTTGTGGGCCAATCAGCAGGTCGTAAGGAAACAATAAGTTACTACTCGAAGCACTAAATTTAAGTACTACTAGCAAACGTTTATCAAGAAATCAGAATGTTTCACCAGACTATGTTTTTCAATCCGAAACTTTTCATATAACCCCCGGAGACGTATTTGTTTGACACAGGCTGTTATTTTGTCATCTCCCAGCAATTTCTTCGCTACCATTGCCGCTCTTTGCATTAAAATACAATATACCGGACGTTTACATTTTTCGCCTCCCTCAACACTCTAACGGACTCCTTAGTTAGAGTTCAAAACGTCACGTCATTAGGTTATAATTGGTTGAATTCGATCCATGTTGTTGATTTCTTGTCGTGGTAATTATGATTGAAAACTAACTTTCTCGGAATGTATTGTTATTTTCCTGTCATCCAATCGGTCAACTTCGTCTAGGTAACCCCGGTTATAGTAGTCGCCCTGTGTTTACTGATGAGATGAAAGGTTTGACCAGAGCAATCTCTCTCGGTCATTCCTACACCAGAATATAATCAATCGAAGCACCCAAGCGTGCAACATTCGATAAATCTTGGCACGTCTGCCTAATGAGTCCACAGGTACATTTTGTGATCTTGTTTAAATTAAATATTACTTTTGAGCGATTTTCAAAAACTGGTGAGTATTTTCCGGAAGGTGGCACAATTTAATTTAGGTGTTAAAAAATGGGTACCTACTTTTGGGCACAACAAACATGGCTTCCTTTAGGGGTGTTTCTTAGTGTTGGTTAGCTATTGCTTGGTGCTGTGGGTATTGCATAGTGACGTTTAGTCTTTTATGTTACGTCATTTGGTGATTGCACCTATATCCTCAACGCCAAGAAACTACCACTTTTAGTTATATTATCCTTGACAGGACAAACGCTTTCGCCGAAAAGAAGTGCGCATTAATCTGCATATCTTTCACCTACAGGAAAGAGAGGAAAGTAAACTATCGAAGAAGGCACAAGTGACCATGGAACTGGTCTCATTACGCCAGGGTGAGGTCACACAGGACATGGCGTCGGCCACTCATAGTTTGTCTGAAGTAAGAAGGAAGTGCCTAAGCCTTAGGCGGCCTTTTGTCATGTATTAATAAAGAAGGAAATAATGTTATACCTTTTTTTTATCTTTTCGTGCCTTGGGTGACGCTAAACGTGACCTTTATGTGAAAAGATATCGCGTTACAAGCGACTGTTAACTGGGGAATGGAAAATTGGGGTTTGCGAATTGCGAACGTGAGATAAAGACAAATTTCATCTTTTGCTGCCCACTAAATTCCTGTTCTAAAGTCTTGTTCTTGGGCCAGTGGAATTTCATCGTTTTAGCACATATGCCCCAAGCTAACGAGTGAGAATAATTCCAGTTTCAGCACTGAAGCACACATAACAACTGAGCGGTATGGAGTGCTCTTGCACACGCACTCGCCTCGGTAGTAAAGGACCTTTGATACACGGCTTTGTCCGTTCATCGGTTCGACTGTTATGCCATGCTGATGAGGGCCAACAAGGGTGAAGTAGTTGTTTATGGTGCCACTGCCCCGATGATATTGTTGTGCGCATGCGTAAGGTACTGGCCATGCCGTGGAGAAAGTACGTGTGCTTCAGTGCTGAAATTGGTGATGTTCAGGAGTGAGAATCGGTGTTGTGGAACCTTTCATAAAGGTTTAATTTGTATGGGGGTTCGAGCGATTGCAATTTAGGACACACAAATAGTAATAAAGATAAAGTAGTCTGTCAAACCTTGACTCCATGTTTCAATGATTGCGTTATTTTCAATACAGGGTAACACTTTTTCTACTTGTAAATGCCATCGCCATTTTCTTTATCGTTTAGCAAAGTTTCGCCATTGAGGATGAAGTAAAGGAAGATGAACAATCTGCACACCTGGACCAAGTAGACATTGCAGTTTCTCCGCCGCCAAACAACAAAGATGCCGTTCTTGAAGTGATTCCATCGACTTCCACGGAAGTAGGTGTAAGACGAAAACAAAAACACCATAATGACTTTTCACTAATAAAGAAAAAATGCCACTAGGGCACCTCATTATGTTAGGTTTGACGTAAGAAGAACACAACCTGATCTTGCTTTCCCTGTGCCACTGAGGTTTTTTGTCGTTCGTGTACCCATCCTGTGCTGTCTTGAATTACGTCACAACGTCCCACTTTCATTCTCTTGAGGTATTTCAGTTTTGGGATTGTCATTTCAAGAACGTTAGCTGGTATAAGGAATCGTCTAGATGCTGTGTCTGTTGTTTGTAAACCAAACCCCAGTGTGTGCCAGGAGGTGCCAGAGGTTTTCCCGTGAAAATAGTGCGCTGAGGCCACGTAAAATTTTTCAAATTATGGGGGGCAGGGTTAATTAGTCCTTTATATTTTGAGAACAGACCCATAGAGCCAGGGTACCTGTTATCTCGCTCTAAACTTGTCACTTTGAAGCTACTTTTAATAGATAATACCTAGTGTCTGGCTCCAACAAACTATGTCAGTTTTTTTTAAGTTTTCTAACGGTTGGTTACTTATTTACTAAAAAGGTAAGTAACTTGAAAGTTGTGCTGTTTCGAGCTAAACCAATATTTGATAGTTTCCTTTTTATCAATTTAACTAGACTGAGCAATTCAAAGTAACCGACAAAGAATTGCTAACCAGCACATCAGCATCACCAGGAAAAAGTCAAGCTTCCTCGATGTCCCTTTCAATCCAAAACCTAGACGGGGATCTAAGTGACGAAGAGGAGAACTTTACTACGAAACAACTGTTTTTATTTGCCTGGCAGATAGCTAAAGGAATGGTAACTACTCTTATTTTTTGGATAATGTTGATTTGATTCTGATTCTGAGTATAACTTGGAAAGAAGAATTCAAAAGTCAGCATTTTATAAGCATGAAATAGATGGGGTAAATAAATTGGCTGTTTTTCTAGATATAAGTACAGTTATTTGTTTCATTAAAATGGAAAATTCTTCTTAGTCGATCGGCCGGCCCAGTTTCGGCTAAATTCGTTTCTTTACGCATCTGAACGTAAATATTTGAGTCAGATCAGTGCCGATATTTTCTTTTCATTTGTCTATATTTAATTACTTAGTGTTCGGAATACCACCGTTATTATGTTTTCACATAATTTTAATTGTTCTTTCGTTGCTTATTTGTTGTTAGAATCATCTCGCCGAAAACAATCTTGTTCACAGAGACCTTGCTGCCCGTAATGTCCTTGTTGGCTATGACAACCAAATCAAAGTGTCGGACTTTGGGTTGATGAGACAAATCTATGATGAAGTGAGCAGCTCAGCGAAGTCCAAAAAACTTCCTGTGAAGTGGATGGCCCCAGAATCACTTTATAAAGGCGTTTACACCACCAAAAGTGATGTGTGAGTTCACGATTCCCGCTCCCTTGAGAAGGGAACTATTGAAACTTTTCTACTGAATCACTTCTCAAAATTGCAGTACTCGTAAAAATTAATTACAGAAGCATATAAGTCCGATTAAGCGCCTAAAATATAAATTCCCCTTATTTGTTATAGAAAATGGCATGCTAGGGTTTTTAGCCGTCCAATTAGAAGCACGGAAAATTGTTTGCCCAAATATGGAATCATAGTATTGAAAGAATCCGTGTCTTAAATATAGCTGCTAAAAACGGATTCTTCCAGTCCTTAAAAGTTTTCCAATTATATCCAAAACTCAAGAGATACACGTATTTTTGGGCTCGTCCATGACAAATAAAAGGAGACAAGAGATAAATAGGGCAATAAACAATCTAATACCGTGAATCTGTACATATTTATAACCCCTTTGGTTTTTCTCATAGTTGGTCTTTTGGTGTTGTTCTTTGGGAAATGGCTACCTTAGGTGAGTGGACGGTATAATTTTGCAGTTTATACTTGTCATGTTAAATTTGAGGTTAAATGACAGATCAACAAAAAGTATTTCATGGTCCATGACTCTTTTCGACCGTAGAAATGATGTCAAAATGTTGAAAACTCATCCACGATCCGCAGGATAATTGTTTCACTTCAAAGTTTTCAGCCTTCCAAGGGAATCAAGGCGACAGTGCCTGAACCCACCTTCCCCCTTTTGCCATGGTGGGATGTGGCTTAACTCTTACGATTGTTATCGAGGCAACTGCCACCAGGAGGGGCGAAAAATTGTTTCTTAAACGTTCCATTTGCGGCAAGTTGGAATTTTTTTGTCTGATCTGGGCTCTGTCTTAATTGATTAAGTGCTGTGAGACATCTCCTAGATGATAATTAAAAAGCATATTTAGCAATTATTGAATTCGGCTTTCGTAGGATATGTAGAATTTTGCAGATCTAGGAGGGTGTAGGAGGGTGTTATCGGCCGAGGTGGATAGTTTCAGTTTCCAATCTCCCGACCAAATTCTCATACATTTTCTATAAAAAAGAAAACCTCTATAATACGGACTCTCTCTAATACGAACAATGGACACTAAATGTCGGCCCCTGGAGTAAATTCGTATAAACTTAACCTCTTTATTACGGACACTTCGGAGATCAGGCGAATGCCGAATACCGATCAGGTAAATCTGCACAGGGTGAATCCCGTCTAGTCTGGCTGATGAGCTATGCAATGTGATATAAAGCCCAGTCGCTGTATACCAAACAACGATTTGTGAAAGGTGTACAGAGGAACATGATCGACTTTTTGAAGGCTTGAATAACTACAAATAGCATAAAGATCTTTTCCTATTACATTTTGTACTCTAGTTACTGTTTTCAACACGTGCAAAAAAGCGAAAGACGCTTTCAGAACTGTGCTTTAATTTACGTTACGACTTTTAACATGCAGTATTGCACTTTAGCTTGTTTCGTTTTAAAAGAGGAATGTGTCTGTTGCCGAGATGTACTATGTTGTATGCTACTGAACGACAGTGTCTTTGTATTGTGAATCAATAACTTTAAATGCAGTTTAAAGACGACTGTAAGCCTGGTTTTAGCTACTAAACAATTAAAACTGTAAGTGGAGTCATAAAGGTGACGTCATCGTAGTGACCTCTTTTATACGGACACCTCTCTATTACGCTCTGTCCCTTCGGTGTCCGTATTAGAGAGGTTTGAGTGTAAGTTCAATTATCCATAATGCATCTTTATCGGGAAGGTCTGCTCAGGTCTGCAAATATACTCCAACTCCGTCGAGTTGTCTTCTTGCTGTTCTTGCGATGTTTTTAGATAACATTTCGCCATGAAAAAGTAAAATGCACGTTCCGCGACAGTTCTGCCATTTTGTTCTAACTACCAAACAACTCAACCTCGTCCCAAAGTTTTTCAGTAAACGGTTCAATAGTGCAATTTTGCTGCACTTTTGACGTCATTTTGACATCATTGATTCACTATGACAAAATTCTTCCCCAATTTGGTCAACAGTAGCTGTTTATGGTGAATTATGCGTGTGGTTCTAACCAATCAGAAACAGGGAAATGTTTTGAATGAATAATAAGTGACAATACATTTACTTTGTAAGCTTTTGATCACTGGAAACGAGAAGCGCCTTATCATTAATCACCCTGCCTTTTTTCATGACACGTTTAACTGCATTGGCTATCAGACCTTCATTCAATCACGATTTCTGCTAAATGGCCTTATTGAGTATATATGAGGAGAAGTGACAATCGACTGTGGCATCTTAAATAGAAATCTATCTAATGAAAAATTGCATGTAGTCAGTTGCTGATATGTAATCATTTGTCTTCTTTCTTGCAATCGTCAGGAGGCGTACCATACCCCACGCTGACCAACTCAGAGCTGTATCGACTGCTCAGTACTGGTTATCGCATGGAAAGGCCTGACATGTGCTCCGATGACGTGTACGTTTCTTGATCAGGGTCGTCTTAGAATTAACAATTACATTCAACTTAAGTTTTTCGTGCCTCTGTTAATTTAACACTCACAGCAAACGTTGCAACATACGAATTCGTCAAATATGTTAACCTACTCTATGATCATACCAAATACTGACCAGACGGACGGCAAGGGTAAACATTTGTTGGGATCCTCACTTTTTTAAAAAGGAAACAACTAGACCACATTATCAAAATCATTTGCCATTTCAGATAAAGCAGATAACACATTGTAAGTTTTTCTCGAAACCCTCCAAGCTTTATGGCCAATAAAAGCACTATTAGCAGTGATTAAGTTAATCCCTTTCCTGTGGCCGAGGGGAGTACTCCTTATGATGGCCTGTAGGGAGAGGCTCCGCCCGAAAGGGGTACCTTTCTCCATCTTCTAGTACAGGAATTTCGCTAGCCGAAGTATATGAAAGAAAAATCTGTCATTTCAGTCTGTAAAATGACTTAAGACGGCTACAGAAAAATTTTGGCTGTGAAAAAGTCGAGAAAATTTTCTATTTTCGGGATTTAACTCATATTTAAAAGGAAATGCTTTTACAGCTGTTAAAAGGGATAAAAAGTTCTCTGAACTAGATACGTCAAAGGGGTACAGTGCCACTTATCAGTAGAATGTATAGCAAAGGGGTACCTTCTCCGTCAAAAAATAATAATATAAAAAATGGTAAGGGGTTGGATCTCGGGACGGAGCCTTCCCGGGTCTCAACTCATGAAGCTAATCGGCCTTTCCTACTAAAAAATTTTCTTTCATTCCAATAGACCCCTTTCGCTTCTATGTTTTGTTTTTCAATACAGGTCATGTGATAATACTCCAAGGAACTCATTTCTTTCAAATTTCGTGTTATTCAAGTGCATATGTATGCATAGTAGACAAAGGGTCAAATTCCCCAGGGACCTCTATTGGGAAAACAAAACATACAAGCTATAAAGTGGCTTATATATTGACACGGTCTAATAATTGACTGGAGCTCTAGTTAATTAGCATTGAATGGTTCTATTTTTTTCCTATTCATAACAGATATGAGCTGATTTCTGACTGTTGGAACGAAGACCCTTACATTCGTCCCAGTTTCTACCGTTTGATCGAAAAACTGGAGGCGATAATGGAAAGGGATGCACCATACTTGGATGTAAACAAACACAATGAAGATCGTCCGTATTACAACGTACCTCCTTTAGCTAGTGCTGATTAATATGGAGAAGAAGGAGCATCCCCAATAATCGGACAGTTTAAGACGGAACGAGTATAAATAGTAAATGCATAATTATTGACTTAAAAAATAAGCTAAGAAAATACTGAAAGAATTAAAACAAACATAAAAAGAGCTTTAGGTGTAAAAAAAAAAGTGTAACAGTGAGGCCCTCCAGATCTAACCAGGAGCCCATCATCCAGGAATGTAAATCTCCCTTATAGCGTGTTATGATTTTTACTAGGCTATTTATAGACTAATCTTTCACGCAGAAAAAAAAAGCGGGACTGAGTAGGATTTCCAGCAATCAGCGGATGCGATCAAAGAAGTATAAAGCTATTAACGTAAAGGTATTAACAGTGATTAAGGTTTTAACTGAATGACGAGCCTTAAAAGTTAGTCACTAACTGAGAAGATAGCTGAAGATCAACCGCCATGTTGGATTTCACCGAAGTTGTTTTTAGTGCACGGCGAATTTTTCGTAAACGGTTGTATTTATTACTATGAGTAGTGTAAATTATAAACGGAGAGGTTTAAATAAGAATCTAGGGATTACATATTTAACTATTGTTTTAATGCTTTGCAAAATCCGTATTAGATATAGACTGGCTGAAATACCTGTAACGCTATCATTATGATTAAAATAACATTGTTCCGCACTTGACTTGCTTTATACTTTGGCATTTCTCATTTCATATTGCAACCATGTAAATGGTTTGACCAATGAGTGACTGCATGACCTGATAAGTCATTAACGTCGCGGTACTCCTTTGTTTGTTCGTCCTTTGTCATAGTTATATTTCAGACTCGTACCCAGCGCTATTTATGTGTTTTGGGGGTGAGAGAAGATTGGGGTTAGGTTAAGGCGCGCGCGGGGTCTCATGGGAAGGCACGAAGGAAAATTAGCGGCGCTATTTTTCCTTTGTGCAAAGTGCTAAAGTGCTGGCCCCAGTTGTTCAAAACGTGGATAAAGCTATCCACTACTAGTTATAAATCTCTATATAGTGGATAACGCAATCAGTTTCCCTAATACTTCCACTGGATAGTGATTTATCCGGTGGATAGCGCTATCCATCGTTTGAACAACCGGAGCCTGGTCGGTGAGAGATAATTTTTTTCTCGCAGCTTGGCTACTCGCTTTCGCGGGTTCCAATGGGAAAAAACCCCTGGCACCCTGTGTGGTGAAAGACCAAATAACGTTTTGCAAAGGCTTTTCTGGGTTAATGGCAGGAAGAAGGCGTTCTAACACGTTAACTATATTTACCTCTTTAAACTATTATTTTTAATAAGTAATTTTCCACTTCTCAGCCCTAATTCCCCGCCAATGCACATATGACTATATTTTGGCTGTCTTATGGTATTAGGGAAACTCCAAGGATTCAGCGTAGTCTAAGAAAATAGACTCAACGGAAACCTTCATTTTCCCAATTTTTTTTGCTTAACCAGGGCGGGGTTGTTGAAAGGTGGGTTAAGCGAACCCAGGGTTATTGCGAAATTTGAATTCAGGTATGAAAGCTTTAAAAGTAATTCAGTTTAACCCTTTTTGCATGTGATTTTTTAATTGGATGCTCTAAAAAAAATAGACTGAGGAAATTAACCCGTAAAATACTTTTATGACTTTCAGAAAAGTCCTTTGTCCTCTCGTGACTTCGTCGCTCGCTTGGCCGTTTCGCGGCCTAAAATTAAGCTCGGTCCGCTCGCTAAGAAACTCATGAGGTTGACTTGTAGCAAGTCTAAATGCTTTCGAACAAAAGGAAAAGAAACGCGGATTAAAAATGAACCCCGGATTAGCACTAATCGGCCTTCGAAGAACTGGGCCCAGAAAATTAGTGACGGTTGTTTTTATTGAAGAAGGTTAAGAGTCCTTTTCCAATTGTCGTTGCTTGTCAGTACGTCCTCCATAACACGTGGAATTAGCATGAATTTCTTTTAAAAGGTGGTTGACTGTCAATGTCTATTACGTCAACTTTATTCGCAACGCAATGAAAATTGTCAACCAAGGTCCCAGGCCTCCAGCTCCCAAACTTGGGTATCCTTCCACTCTTGAAGTTAAGACTGAGTAAAATTGTGTCGGTGGATGGAGGTCGTACCATATTAGACGAAGACTGTGGAAGCTCTCTTTTGACAGCTTTAGATTTGGCCAGAAAAAAGCTCGGTTGTTCATTTTCAGGGATGGATGGACTGGACCTTGCAGAGGATATACGGGATAAAGTCGTGGAAACAAGTGTTGGATCCGGCAGCCTAGAAGTTACAGGTCAGTTTCTTAGGTTGTACAATTTTTCAAAGTGACCCTCTGACAAGAACATCTAAGAACCTCGCTCCCATGGCTTTTACCTTAGAAAATAGGAGATGGAGAGAGAAGGGAAGGAAACAAGGCCGGGGGAGAGGTTGGAACACCCAGTACAATCTATCAAGTGAACGCTCCTCCACAGAGGAACTCTATTCTTGAAAGAAATCTCTCTATTTATTTTTTGTTACTTAGTAACTTTTTTTCTTATTTATTCCTATTACCCGATTCCTTCTCACGCACGCGATATCGCCGTGCAGTGAGGGTCTCTTGGTTCGGACCTCCTACATTAGCCTGCGTAGCAGGCGCCGGTTTGTTTTCTAGGGCGAAGGAAGAAATCTGGAGGACGCGCGAGGGGAGAAAAAGATAGGAGGCCTCCTCTCCCCCTCGCGTGTTGCCCTCGCGCGGCCTTTAAATAAATAGGGACTTTTAGCATCGACAACGGCGACGGCAGCGAAAACGTCAATTTTAGAATGAATTGGCGTTTTTTTCAACTTTGTCGCGTTTATTCAAATTCGCTGAAAATATCTAATGGAGGCAAATTTCCCTGGAGTTGATTTCTTGGGGACCGCACTCAAGTTTAGAAAAAGAAAGAAAATCTCGTCGTCCCTTGTTTAAGTCTTCTGTAAAACGTGAAATTAGGCATTTTCACGTCTTTTTTGACGTTCTCGTTGCGGTCGCCATCGTTGTTGCTAAAACTCCCTAATAACGGGCACCTGCTACGCAGGGTACCCCTAAATCCACCCATCAGTTTTGAAACGTTTGTAGAATAAGTGAATGATTGCGCTAAAATCTGGGGTCGCAAGTTTAATATAGCTAGAAATTAGCTTGTAACGATTGGAAATCATTAGCTGCGGTAAACAGGCTGGCTCGACAGAGCGAGTTCAAACCGAATCGCTCTCCGTACAAACTAATTAAGGTCAACTTTACACCTTTAATACGCATATAGGTTCAAAGTGCATTATTATGACAAAAGTACCAACGGAGACGGGAAGACTAAGGTTGCTGAAGGTGAAATACTCTACATAAAGCCCAGACATCCTGATAAAGGTGTAACAACCATACGATGCGAGACGTGGATGCGTTGACATCGAGAGGAGTCTGTGAGGAAATGGGCCTGAGTTATCCGCGGAGGAAGCTGATCGATTGACGTTTTGTTGCTGTGAATGTTGCCATGGAGACGCATGTCGTAGTTTGTCACAGGCGATTTGTGGAGCCTTCCCACAGCATTTGACGATCAATCAGTGTTTTACTCCGACGATGTTCTCAGCCTACTACAGAGAAGGTTACAGAGCCAGTATGGAAGCCGAAGTAGAAGCGTTTATGTCCGATGAAGGGAGTGATGCCACATCAGTGGCATTCCTAGTCTAGAATGAAAGAAGTACATACAACCTTTACCCTGGGTGCCAGAGACATTTTATGCGCGTTTTCCGGTTGCGGTTAAGTCCTACTAGTGACACCGAAACATCCAGCTGAACGCCAGAGAAAAAGAACATCTGGTACCCAGGCTAACAAGCCGTCGGAAATCTGATTGAAATTCAAATCGCCCTGGTCATTGCTAATTTGTCTCTTTGATTTTAAATAGATTGTAATTTAGTATTTATTGATTTTTATTAATATTTTTTTAGACTCACACAGTTTTATCTTCATTTTATAATAGAACTTGTAAGTTTTAACGTTTGTTTAAAACCTTGAATAAAGACCTTTATTATTATCATCATCATCATCATCATCATCATCATCATCATCATCATCATCATCATCATCATCACTATTATTATTATTATTATTATTATTAATTTCCCCCGGGGAAATAGTTCCGTTATTAAAAGAGCGGTGATACTGGTCGTCTCGTCAAGGAGTCTAAATTGCGGATACAGGTTCAGCTTGAGGTTTTCAGCACGAAACGCACATTTCAGTTACCTTCGGATGATGGTTTCGCTTACGGTTGTGCGTGAAGAAATAAAGAACGAAACAGACGAAAAGAAAAAAGAAACTTAACACAGAAGAAAGCATTCAATGACATCTCCTCTATTCAAATTCATATGATAACAATTTATCTTGCTTTTGTTTCAGAGCTCTATCTTTTAGGGGTCAAATAAAGATTGAGCCACGCCCAGTAATTCTAATTTCCCCGACGATAAACCCCAACCCCCTTAAAACAGACTCGTACCTAGTAGCTATTTATGTGCTTTGGGTGTGAGGAAAATAGGTAAGAGAGGGTGCCGGGGTTAGGTTGAGGCGCGTGGGGACTTATGGGAAGGGGGCGACAATTTTTCCCTCGTCTCTTTCACCCCTAAAACACAAATAACGACTGGGTACGAGTCTGCCCTTAGTATGGGAGTACACCCCGGATCGTTTCCTTACGAAGTTGCCGTCCCGGGAAAACAACGTAATAGGAACTTTTTACAGCAACGACGACGGCCAAACGGTAGCAAAATCAAAACTATTTACAGACTTACTGTTGTTGCAAACTTTGTCGCTATTACTCAGTCACTTTTGGAAAATGTCAAATGAAGGTGAATTTCCCTGGAATTGAATTACTCAGGACCGAACCCAAGTTTTGGAGGAAAAAGAAAGATTCGTGGCCGTGTGTTTACGTGCTCCATAAAACGCCGAATAAGAGAACTTCACGTCGTAGTCGTGCATTGACGGCAAGGAAATGAACAAAAAAGTGTGATGCTGTTTTGCTTATTAAATCTTTTTCTTCCGTTTTCTTGGCGTTCACGTTGCCTTCGCCGTCTTCGACGCTAAAGCTTCCTAAAGTCGAACCCGGAACGACGGAGAGACAAATTCAGCTAGATTTCTAAGCGGGAAACAAGCCCAGGACCTTAGGTTTGCGATTCTGAACCTCCTAGAACTAAACGGAGAAGGCAGGAAAGCCGCTTAGTGACAGACAAAGAAATGTACTCTTTGTTACTCTTCGACCGTGGCTGTAATATGCCAGTGCATTATTTGTATAAAACATATGTAAAAGTCCGTGTGAATTTATATGTATTTATATTTATAATTTGTCAGAATTCTATAGAAACCTTTCTTCTTTTCATGTACGAGTGAGTATATTCAATTCAACCCGCGGATTGTACGTCAATAAATTAATATATGAGAACGAAAGAACGTTGTTCAATGTGTCTGTATTCCCTGAGGTGGTTTTTCTTCCACCTCGGTTTAATAAAGCCTCTCTACCGTTATAGCAGTAAACCAGGAGTTGACCAGCTCCTATTGGCTTGATCACTTAATGGCACAATGTAAGGCCTCGTCCACTCGTATCTGGATATTTTTGAAAATTTATTTGAGCACGAAAAACAGCGAGGCAGCGGAAAAGGGAGTAAGAGCGAAGGAACGAAGAGAAGTTTCCTCCTCTCAACCTCCTTGCATTTTTTTGGATCATTATAAGTTTCTGGGAAACTGCCCACCCACCCCTCCCTTAAGCCAACATTAACACTTACTTCTCACTTAGGGCAACAAGTTGGCTTAGGGCAGGGGTAGGTTGACAGTTTCCCAGAAACGTAAAATGATCCTCTCTGATTTCGAGCCACACTCCACTATCTGCGTGAGATGGCTAGCCTGTAACAGGCTAGTGTTTCTTGTAAGAACAGACGGTGGTCTGCCTGTGTCTACACCACTTGAAGAGCTCCCGTGCACCTCTCATAGCAGTCATAAGTTACTCTGAAGTTCTTGGTAGCAAACCGGCTTTGATAATCATGAACAATGTACTGCTGAGACATTCTTTTCACAACACCTCTGAGTTGCTGTTGTTCGGCTTGAAGATCCACGTCATCGGATAAGACCCAATGAACAGAAAAAAATGGCCCTGTATTCAGTCAAATCTGTCCTAGGCCCGTTGGGCGGAGGGGACATCTTAACAGGGATGTTCCGCTGAACAGAGTAAGGTTATCTTACATCCTATATGACAGATTAGTATTACATCCCATATGACAGATTAGTATACAGTAATTATTTAGATTTAGATTTAGATTTCGGGGTCATAAACAGGGTATACAATTGCACTATTCAGGGTCTTGAACAACGTGCCTTGCTGGACCGGAAGCCTTTAACAAAGGTGCGCGATCTTCCACGTGTGTGGTACCAGACCAAACCTTTACACGAAATTTTAAGAGTTGGTTACGACCATTCAAAATTCAAGGAATTCTATGGGATACGCCTACCCTGGCTCCAGAGGTCCGTTCTCAAAATACCTAATATGAAATAAACCGTGCTTACGGTTTGATAAGGCTCCCGAGATATTTTTCTCTCGACTCTTTGCGCCTCGTTGACGCGGCTTCGCCGCGAATCATCAGTATCGATAAAAAAAAAATATCCTCTGGAACCTAGGGTAGGATACGCCAAATTTCATGGGGTGAAGTGCTGAAGACAAATATCACTTTGTGAAAAGTACTGCTGAAGAGGTTTCAATTGAATGGTGATTGATCACAAAACAGAGTTTCATCCACTGATAAGTTAGAACTACAATACATTTATTTCTTCGAAGTAATGACTCTAGGGGTAAAAGGTACAAGAAAGGAAGAATGATATTGGAATGGAGAGAAACTACAGTTCACTACACTTATTATAATTCCCTGCTAGCAGGTCTCTCGCAACAAGAGAATAAGGAGAGGATAGCAAGGCTGCAAATAATTTTTTTTCATAAGCAGGTCATTTGTCAGGTCAGAGACCAGACCTGACCTGACAAGGAAACAGTCTGGTCGGACAAAAGAAATTCCAAGTGAAAGAGCAAAATTAAGAATTCAACAAAACAACCTATTTCACTGCTTTAATTGCGCAATACTAATCACAGACAGGAGCTGTAACAGTTGTATCAGTTCACTGATCAGTCGTCACTGACTTCGCACTTAAAAAGACTCTCCTCAGAATTTCCCGCGCACATGGAACAAACAGCTGTAACGGGATATGCCGGGAAAAAACCGACTCAGACGTTTAGATCATGCAGATTTGTCACAAATATCCAAAACAACGTAAAAACTCTAGACTGTTCACAGTCCTCTATTTTTCCGTAAGATCGTCGAGATCGAGCACTTTGCGTTTCGGGCTGCATATTGCGTGAGTGTCAAAACTACTTAGGGGGTAGGGGGCGGTTTGGGAGGAAGCGAGAAAAATAGAGGGACTCAGGAGCCCATCAAATGGAGCCTCCATCTCCCATACAAGCCCTTGGAGTCAACCCTTTCCCGAGTAGATTTATAATTAGAACGGTTCCCAGGGGAGACTTCGCGCGCCGACGGTGGGAAGAGCCAATCACAACGACTAAATGACACTGCTATTGTACTTTATGAAACAGCATGAAATCCGGTGCTGACAGGCCAAACAAAATCATAAGCTAGTGAAACGTGACTAAAGCTTTTTCATCCCTCAGAGATTTTCTTTCTTTTCTTTCTAGCGGTCAGATTATACTGTGGAGAGTTTTAAACTCTGACTATGTTAATCTTAATTTTGGTTACTTGTCTCACATTTATAAGAGGCCATGAAGCTGGTCTGTTACATGCGTAATGATTAACTACTACCTGCAGTCTGTAGTTCTGACAGGATTCGTTTTAGCCAATGTTTTTTAGCGTTAAGGTTCTTATTTCGGCTAAATGACTCAATATTAATCAAATTTCTAGTTTTTCAAGTTTTTCTCCGAAATGTGTTTGTCTGAATAGATACTGTGGTTGTTGTGTCCGTCAGTTAGCTTGATGATTCCCTGCTATGTTTTGTAACGCCGAGCCCAGCCATTGTTTTCTCGCAAAAAAGTGATCTACAGATGCGAATTCGAAGTAAAGAATTGGCCTAAACTTCTACATTAATTGCTGAGAATTCTCCTGTTAGTCAGTCATAATTCTTTGGGCGCAAATACAATCCATTTTGTTTTTCCTGAGATAAGAGGGTCTTTGGACTGGAGCGCGATGTCACAAATTCCTCGGCTTTAGCAAATTACTTTTGAGTTAGCTTCACGGTCGAGCAACTGTTGTCTTCTGTTCAACTTTTCAAGTGCCAGTTTTATCAGGCAACTCTCATGGTGATACAAGTCAGTTGTAAAGGAAGACTGCAATTTTTCTGAAGCATTCCTCCTTAGTTGCTGCTTAGGTCATCGCTTTTGCACGCGGTGCTTAACTGGCGAAATCCACTCCACGGCGATAACAAAAATCAAATGATCCTGGCACTTTTTCGGCGCTGATCATCGAAAAGTTTCAAATCGTCCACAGAACGCTTAATCGTCGACTCTTTTCAAGGTGCATGCTTAAATGTGGGATGTATGACGGCAAAAAAAACAAAACAAACAAAAACAAACACTCGCAAAGAACCTTTTCTTGATCCTCAGTGCTGCCTTTGTCCCATCGCTTCATGCTCAGTCTCAGTCGGGTAATTCATTAACTTTTATTTCATCCCAGATCCCAGCGGCTGTAAAACTGTAAAAATGGACGTATAGTAAAAAAGGAAAACGGTCGAAGGACGGGCTTCTGAGTTCGACTTCATCCAACTTCATTTTTTTCACGGTGACATACGAGACTCACGGAAATATGACACTTTTCGCGGGAAACAAGCCGTTCTATTTATAAATCTACTCGGGAAAGGGTTGACTCAAGAAATTAATGGAGATGGAGGCTCCATTTGATGGGCTCCTGAGGGACTGTAATAACATCACTGCAGCTCGCGTTCAGGAGGCGTGACAGGAATTTCACGCCTTTTACCATTCATTAATTAAGAAACTCCGCTGGCGATGAAAAACATGCCAGACACATTTAGCATCGATTACGTGTGTTTACAAATATCTCCTTTCGAAACAGTGATTTTATAATGTTTCTAGGCCATTCCTACAAATAATATCGGCAAAGAGGCACGAAAGAAACATTTTCCTAATCGAATCGCTAAGCATGCTCGCTTGACCATAGACTAAAACGGTTAAAACGTTCCGATAAAAAGCCAGGCATTTCTGACAGGTCATCTTTTTTGCGTCGGCGTTGCGTTAAATTTCATTTCGTTTGGCAGAAACTGTGTTACAACATTCCCGCGGCCGGGCTGCTTCCAAAGCATGTTGGCTTACGTGATTCATCCGCAAAATACCAAAAATCGTTCGTGTGTTTGCGCAAGGTGTACCTTATGGTATGAAAGCGTGCATTTTACAGAAACGACGACTTGTCAACGACTTGTCAGTGTCTGCAACTTAAACTAAACCCGTTGTCAACGCAAATTAACATCTATTGTCTAATGACCAATCAAACGCCTGCGTTGCTGGTACAACGCGCTCCGTGAACACAAACTGCAGTTATGTTATTACAGTCCCTCTATTTTTCTCGCCCACCTCCCCCTAGAGCTATAATCCCCCACGCCCGCTCCCTCGGTACATTTGAAAATCAAGATGGCCGTCATTAACGGTAAGACGTGCTATATCTCAACGATCTCACGAAAAAATAGGGGACTGTGAACAGTCTATAAAAACTCACCCTGTTACTAGGCTGTAATAGTTTGTGTATGCCCTTGGCGAACGAAATCTTCAGAGTTTTGGCTTTGTAGGGTTGGAATGTCTGTTTTACGATTGAAACTGTAAACTTGGGACAGAAGTGAACGGTGATGCAATCGTGACCACGAAGTGTCTAATTGTCGTTCGTGTTTTGACAAAAATGATTGTCTGTTTAGGTGGAAGCAATATTATTTCAAAGCCTCATGAGCGCTCTGAACTGCTGTTCAGGTTAAAATATACTTTGGAATCTTTTATAATCTTTTTGTCTTAGAAATCTGCAACATTGGGCGTCTTTATATACACATTATGTAAACGGGACTGATTCGCGAATGCAGTTAATTCTGAAAAAAACTTGCTGATTATTGCTCTGAATGGGTCTTGTAGTCAAAGGAACAAAATGAAACAAAATAAATGAGAATATTAAACCTGAGTCGGGTTTCGTTTAATGAAGTTCATAAATTTGGAGTCTTGATAGTTTTTCAGAAATGTGACTTCACAGAAACCAGAGCGCCCGAGCCGGCATGTCTACAATTCGTCGCCTCGAAAATATGCGATAGGCGTTAAGCCGAATTCTTTACCAGTACAATTAAACACAAATTTAATTCTGATTTACTTTTCGATAGCAGATTATTATTTTTTGATTATCAATGTGTGTGTTTAGCCAAATAACGGAACACTGTTTTGCCACAAGCGTAATTGAAGTATGATAATTAAAAGTTTAATTTGGATCAAAAGTGCCTGGTCAGAGTGACATACCAGACTAATATTTCGCCGGTCAAAACGTCAAATTTGCCGGACAATTGTCCGATGACCGACTGTTATTTGCAGCTTTGGATAGAGAAAGACCTCTGTCGGCTCCCGACGTGTTCTTCCATACAGCCGCCGACCACATTTGTGGCCGAAAATGACTGGTTTTCAGAACTGGTTTCGGTTATTGTAGAATGCGCGTGTCCTGTTGAGACTCCATGCTGGATATTTCTGAGCCCACAGTTGTTATTATGGAAACTGGTTCTGTAAGTTGTGTCGCACGTGATTAAAACTTTACTGGTTGTAAAGGAAACGCCAGTAGACGCCAGTACAGTACAGGCGGCACATTTTTTTTTTCACGCCATGAGAGACCTCTGCTAGCAGGGAAATATTTTTGCAGAGGAGACAAAAGAAATCACTGCCTACTCTCCCGAATTTTTCGTGTTCTGCATAGTTCACCCTGTCCCCCGTACAGGTCACTAAATCTCCCGGATAAAATAGCATTTTTCACTTTACTGTTTAAGTTTGGAATTTTGCGCCATTTTTCAAAAATTCAAAAATGCTTTCGATCATAGGACAGTTTCCACGGCCTCTTTCATCAGTACTTTTAAGAAAATTTACAAATTTAGAACACTTCGTTTGATGTCCTGAGTCACACGGGTGGAGAGAGGTGCTTGGGGGGGGGGGGGGGGGGAGGGGGTGTACTGCAAAAGAGACAGTCTCCAGATTTTATGTCTCCTGAATTACTGACCAAAAGCTTTTATTTGAATTCTACAACTTTTTTTCGAGTCTCTCTCCTGAGTATGCAGTGCACCCATAATCACAAGCCAGCCACGTAAAATTCACCTGTAAAGCTAGTTTTTTCAGCAGAAGTTGGTCCCATCTTGAGTTTTTCTGTGTTCTCCATTGACTCATGAGTTAACATAAGTCATGTCTCTGAGAGTGACAACGCTGGCAAAACATTCTGAGCAAGATCTAAAGTTTCTTCAGCCAAGGAGTTGTTTAATGAAGCTATTTCTACAATGTTCTGTTCGTTTGCGGAGGACAATGAAGGAAAGGATCCTTGAAGAATACCATCTGTGCTTTTCAGCATTGAGTGTAAGGACTGAATACACCTACAATGTAAAAAACTAAAAAATCAGTGAATTTCTTAAGAGTTCACTTTATTATGGGAATCTACTATGTTATGGGTTATACATTGAAAAAATTAAAAATTCTCCCAACGAGGTATAGTCTGCTACACAGCTGTGTTTTGTGTCATCACACAACGCTCCTCCTCACAAACAGGAGTGTTGTGTGATGACACAAAGAACAACTGTGTAGCAGACTAAAAGAAGTGCTTCAATTAAAACTTAAACCCACCGATAAATTTTTCTAACCGTGTGTCTGTATGTAATTTCACTGACAAGGAAAGAGAACAATATCTCATATCATCTCAGGCTCCCAAGCTGTTTTTGTCCCATCACGCAATGATGTTCCCCAACAAGGAGCATTGTATGATGACCAAAAAATGGCTGCGAGGGAGACTAATCAACTTAAGCTTACAGGACAAATCGACAGATGACAATAAGGAGTAGCTCACTTTTTTATGTAAAGCCCAGCCCTACCACCCTCCCTCTAGCAGAGACCTCTTTTCCCTGGTATTCGGCGGAAAAGAGGCCTCCCCTAGCTGGGAACCTACCACATTAATTAAAGATGCAAACTAGCTAAATGTTTAAACAATAACTAAGCACATAATTAAGAGCAGCTCGATGCATTTCTATTAAAAATAAAATAACAAAATAGAATAAAATAAAAACATAGGCTAGGACAAATTCTTTTCAGGGCCAAATGTCCAAGTTTTGACTGAAAAGAACTCATTAAAATCCTCACTTAGGATGTCCATCCATTTAAGTCTGATTTACACTGACAATGTAAGTATAAGCGCAAGTGTAAGAGTCTTGTTTCAAAAGAAAATGAATGCTTTTGATGCATGTGCACAATTTAAAAGCAAACACTATAATAAACGAAAAATATTTTCTCTTTTTTTCCAGATCCTTGTGCTTGTGCTTATTTTTTTAAAGCCAATTTACTAGCAAAGTTATAATAATCATATTGTTATTATTGATTACTATTATAATAATTATTATTATTTACAACTGTTTATTATCATAAAATTAGTATCATCATGGTGATGATGATGATGATGATGTCAGTGAAGATAAAGAAGATGCTGAAGCAAGGATGTAGGTCCCATACGATTTATGTCAATAGAAGCCAATTAAGCTTTTTTAATTGTTACTTGCCTCTTGGTATCAATCAAGTACTGCTGCAGCTGAGCTCTCTCGTCCAGCAATCTCTGCAAAGCACTCTGTGCTTGTTGGTATCTGGCATAGAGTGCTACCTTCCAACTTGATAGTTCATCAGACATCATTCTTAAGGCAAAAACACTACGTTTTACTTTAACATTTTGGTACCAAAGGGGAGTTAACTTGTCTAGATTTTCATCCTCATGAGAAGCTCTGCAGGTTCCTCAATTTTTCGTAGATGATCTCAATATATTCTTTAATAGGCATCCGATGATTTCTGAAGACGTTCAAAAGAGTTCTGAAGTTCTCGGAATGAGCAACAGTGACTTTCCTACTAACATTCGGAGGTTTTGGGAAAGTGCGATCATTCACTTGACCCTTCTTTTCTTGAAGATTGGTTAAGGTTTATTTCATGTTAAAGGGCTGTGACTATTGGCCGGGGGCTGGGGATTTTCCTGGGCTACTAAGAAAAAGACCCCTGGCTACCTTCAGAGGAAAACAAATGGGAAACAGATCCAATCTAACCTTCTAGCTGTTCAATTCCCTACTTTAAATCAGCATACACCTGACAACTTGAAATCTAAAGTTACAGCCCTGGGCCCAGTTGCTCGAAGCATGGTTAGCGTTAACCAGTGTTTAATACCTTGACAACGTATTGGTTTTGATACTGCTTAACCAATGGTTAAAGCTAACCATGCTTTGAGCAACTCAGCCCCGATGTCATAATAATTCTTTTTAGATTGTATCATTTAAGGCTGCGATAGCTCACATTTAATCTGCCAAGCATGAGAAATTGGGCCAAAAGCATTGAGCTGAGATAAAAAACTTCCACCTGTATGTGGGACCCACAACTAAGGTGTAAACGCTGCAGGGATACAATATTACTATGGAAGAATTTTTTTAAAGATTACACACTAGGTAAAATAATGTGTGATTTTCACTGGCGATAAAAAAAGGACTGAGTTGATCACTCCAAGTACCAGTATTTTTTGGTTGACAACTTTTTACTGTTCCTGATGAGCAAGATGTGAAGCTTGCATGTAAGCAATGAAACGGTAAAACACCACTCTTACCTGCTTGCAAGAAATTTTGTTCTCCATACATCACATTCAATCTCAAGCCTGTCTGACTCCTCAGAGTATTCTTCACACATTTTTTTCCAGTGTTTGAGTTCAACAGTTTGCTGGACATTTCTACTGACCAAGTCTTCCAACCTGAGTTTGTAAGAACAACAAAATTTTGTAAAATTAGTATTACAGTTTGCAATAGCTGAGGCAGAAAATCCATGTACTCAGTTCTGAGACAAAAATGAAAAATAAACTCTTTTTGAAAAAACGTAACACAAACAAATGAAACCTACAATGTATGTTTCCATCTAATTTGTGAATATTTCTTTATGTTTTTCCCAACCTACAGAATCAGTTATAGAATTTTGAAATACCTTTGCCCAATATCTTCTCCAACTGATGCTACTAGTAACCTCTTTATCTCTGCATTTACCTGTTCAGAAGAGAGAAAAAAAAAAGATTTATGACCTATTAACACTTTCCTTAAGACTTTCCTCTCATTACCTAGTGTAAGAAGACAAACCTTTCTCTTGTGATGTCATCACAATTTCTTTTTGAATTTTTTCCTCCGATGAAAGGCATAAATGAAAGGATGCATGAAAAAAGCTTTAAAGGGGTCAGCTTCTGATTAACTTCTACCAAACTTTTTGTTCTCTTTCCAATTTGCCTTGTATTTGCTTGAGAAACTAATGCTACATTCACATGGCACAAGATGAATTTTCAACCAGCTGAAAAATATGACTGGACAACAGAGTTGTCACTAAGATTTCAAGTTGCTGGGTAAATACAACAAGTAGGTGGGAGATCAAACAGCTACAGGTTTTTTCTGGTTCTATTTTTCTTCTATTTTCATTTGAAAGTAGATGGGGGCCATGCTCATAGTAGCGGGGGAAATCCCTGCCCCCCATCTCTTAAAGACAACCCTGAGACGATATTATTAGTTCACACGTGACAGTTCAATATTTTTGCTCTGTTCACACTGAGCTTTGAATGGCTAGGCATCTAGATTTTGGTATGGTTAAGGTGGTTCTATGTGAACAGAACACCTAAATGCACAAATTTTCAACTGGTTAAAAATTTGCCCGGTGCCATGTGAATGTAGACTAAGTGAGACTTTGATATTGCATGTCAAAACGAATTTGTCAAGAGTAAATTTAAAACATTCCATATGAAAATGAAGTTTTGCTTACTTGAGAATAAAAAAGTAGCTTGATATCAAAGACTTTGCACTATTGAAACCACTATTTTGAAAAGGAGGAAAAAATGTCTATTGTATTATCATTTGTGTTCCATGGTATCATGTTCAGTTTGAATCCAACTTTGTTGCCAGTCTTGTGTCACTGTTTCAAGCCCTGTGACACCAGTCTTCATTTATCCTGATCGGACCTCACAGTGATGCAAATAATTACACCTTGCGTTGCAACAAAATTAAAAGTCTGCTACTTACTACAAATGCTTTTTTTTGTCACTTTTAACTCTTTGCTTGCTAAAAACGTTTTGGTTATACTCATCAACTGCTACTTCACAAGTGCATGTACTTGGCATTTTCTCTTTTATGGTAGAACATTTTTACAATCAAACTGGGAAAACTGTGAACACCAAAAATATTTCTGGAATGTTATTGTGTTGCAAGATAAAAGCCAGTTGGGCATGAGAAACTAAACTGCAAGCAAGAATATTAATTAGTTTTTGTGGTTTTGTAGCTGGTTGGCGTACCCTGATCTTTGCTGTGATTGGTCGTAACACAATAAACATTCCTGAAATATTTAAAGTGTTCACGGTTTTCTTGGTCACACTGTAAAATTTGACAAAGAAATTGTACAATAACAAATAAAGATAAAAAATAAAATATGTTCCTTATGTCATCAGAGTAGGGAACAAAAAAGAGTGGCCTGATCATGATCTTGGGGTTCAGAAAACATATTTTTTAACTACTGGTAACAATTAGTTATTATTTTTTTGTTCAAACCTTAGTCTGGACACCAAGCTGCACAGAAAGCTTTGTTTTCTCCTCAACCAAGTTAGAGTTTTGTTCCTCAAGGTGATTAATAACTTTCTGACTATCCACAAACTCTGCTGTGTGTTCCACGACAGTGGTCTTCAGAGCAAGCTCTTTATAGCTGAGATCTGCGACTGGCGGAGTTAAAGATGGAACTTGATCATTTCCTTTTAATGATATTCCCAACTGATGGTCTAATCTCGGTAACTCAGCCCCTTGAAGTAAAATATTTGTTGAGTTTTGTCGATAAATTGCCGCAGGTTTGGGGTGTTCATCATTTTCTGCATAATGTTTATTTTCAGTTTTAAAGACAGATGTTGGTGAGTACACCATGTCCACTTTTAATCTGGTGGTTAATAAAGTATCTCCTGAGTATTTGTATTCCTCTGTTTTTCTTGATAGTTCTTTGGTTGTGACATGGTTTTTCTCCCAGTAGAGGAATAAGCTGCTTTGTCTCCAAACATTTGGCTTTTTGTAGTTGTTGGTAAAGATGTAATTTTTCTTTGCGACAGTTCACTCCCCTCAGAGATACTTCCATCGCTGGAATCACTAGAAGAATACTCCATGCCATCTCCACTTGAACGTGGTACTTCACTGTAATCCACTGTCAAAAAGTATTATCATCATAACAATGAAAATAATGAAGATGATGTTAACAAAACAATAACAATAATCGAATAAGGTCATAAAATACTGTATATTTTAAGACAACAAAATCCACTTGTTACTCTGAAACTGGTTGAAACTCTTGTAGTTTTACAAGAGCCATTATTTTTGTGTATTTATCATTACTGTAACATTACCATAACAATTAATGAATTTCAATAAAAAAATTAAATAAAACACAAAAACACAAAAACACAGTCAACATTGTCATGTAATGCTATATAAATATGTACTGTTCCCATCACCATGACAACAGTACAGCTTTTATCAAAGAGTTACTATTTTGTTTCAGGAACCATCACTAATTTTTTTCTGTTCTGCTTTTTTTTTAAACATACTTTTTCTCCTTGGCTTGTTCCCTTTCATTCTTGGCCCTTTACAGCTTCGCGAGGTTTTTCAAATAAACCTATTTCTAGTTATACATCAATACCAGCTATAAGATTGTAAGGTACATGGGTGTATCATATCTTTAGACTCCTCCAGGTTCACAGGTCTGGTAATTGGCACTACAGTTGATAGTTTTACATAGGAATGATCCTTGTAAGCGGCCTCTTATGACTAGGTTTTATTCAGGTGGCCATAATATTCAAGCTACCTGCTTAGAAGATGTTACAGATGAGTGCGAGTATGACCGGGGTTACCTAGACAAAGTTGACCAATTGGATTGCAGGAAAATAACAATACATTAAGAGAAAGGTAGTTGTCAATCATAATCAAAATAAACAACATGGATCGAAATCAACCAATTACAGCCTACAGACCTGACCTTTTGAACCCGTTATAAAAAAGCTTGTGTTTCCTGAGAGGTCTGTTAGAGCGAATGTAGTGTTATTTTCCTGTAATCTGATTGGTCAACTTTGTCTAAGTGGCTCCGGTTACAGTAGTCGCACTGTAAGAGAGCTTATTGTGAATCTTATTATTCTCACCTAATGTATGCTCGCCATCCTTTTCACGTCTTTGTAGAGAGAATCTGTTTTGCAAAATAACACACCATCACAAACAAATGTATGTTTTTTGTTTTTACAGAAAAGTAGAATCGGAGTAGGCTAAGACAAAACCACATGGTATAATAACTTGATTTTGGAAAATAATTAAAAATAAATCAGTGGTTAACTACCTCTCCATCTCCAATGGAAGTGGCTCCTGTGAACAGCTGTGCCATGTTTTTAAAAATTTAATTGAAGTAATCAATGTTCCTTATACTGTACTATGCTGCTGTAAAGAAAGAAAGCAAGAACATGAGACAATAAATCAAGTAGACAAGACAATAACATGTACATTGACTTCTCATCTGTCAACAGTACAGCTGATCTGAGTTGACTTAATAATTAATTTTTCTCAGTTCAGATTTCCGAGAAATCAACAAAGACAAATTTAATAGAACATAAAAAAGAGATAAAACCAATAGCATCTAACTCCTAAGTAGGGAGGGACTTGATCATCCAATTATCATGATCAAAGGCTAATCCACGGCCAGTAGTAGTGTAATGATGTCAAAACTGCACTGCAAAATTACAAAGCAATAGACAGCTAGCCCTTGTAGAACCAGACATATGCAAAACCTATGCTCATGCTATTTGTTTACTATGTTGGACTATGTTTCAGCTATGTTATGTTCACTACTGCCTATGTATTAACTATGTAACACACCAAACAACATAGTCCAAAGTATGCAAAATCTGTGTTAAAACTATGTTTAGGCTATTTGAAAAGCACATAGCTTTTGAATACCTATGCAAATACTATTCAAAACCTTTTCATAGTCTTGACATAGCGATGTATTTACTATGCAATAGAAAGTTCTGCTTTTCCTTCCGATCAGCATCCTATGTATTCACTATGTATCAAAGTAAAATAGCTTTTACATAGCATTTCGATCTTCACTTTTATTTCCAACAAGTTTCTTAGCTTTTACATAGTGCTATGTATATTCTATGCTATGTGATGAAACATATTTGCAGCCTATGTATTCACTATGTGACATTTTCATTTAGCTTTATCATGAGATAAAGGCTACATAGCTTTTACATAAACATATTTTTTCCTATGTCACTCATATGAAAAATATATGTAGTCTATGCGTTTCCTATGTGATATTCCAACATAGCTTTTAAGTGACTAGGCATGTTGATGGTAGCGCTTACAGAAGGCTAAGCATACTTTCAAAGTAAAAAGCAGTGTTTTAAACTAAAACACTGAAAAATCATGTACTATAATCTTTTTTTGTGCTTGCAGATAGTTTCTTAGTGAGAAGATTTTTGTTAAGCATTGAATCGCTACATCCATCATCCCTGTCTTAACTTTCCTTTCTAGCTTTTCCCTAGAGTTTCTTCACTTGAAATGATACTGCCATGCATCATTTTCTTCTTTCACATTGGGTTCGATCCTTCGTCTTGATTGTGGACGTCTCCTGAATATAACTGCATGGTCAAAACTGCGAAACGCTACCTGCCTCGGTGGGTGTTTGTCCGCCATTTTGTTTCCACTAGTTCCCAGGGAAGCCCGTGAGTTCAACACATGCGTATTTTGCGTTTTATCGTCACGTGGGCCTTTTCAACCAATGAAAAGGTGTGAAAATTGTCTGTTTCCACGCGGGCGCTTTCAAGTCAAAGAAGACGAGCTGTAAGCGTGCGTTTTTACAAGAAGACGCTTCTTTTTTCTTCAATTTCCAGTCTTTTTCCTGCCAGGTTCAACAAAAAGTATTCCTAACGTTGGTAAGTGATGTTTTTCTCAATTAAGTTTCGATTTGCTTGCGTTGTCTCCCCTTTTCGCGTATCTGAACAAGGATCGGTCCATCACGCTTTGATACTCCTTCGTTTCAATTCTAAAACGTCGGGTTGTTTTTATGTTCATTTGCCTTAAAATCTCCACTTTTCTGTTTGCAGATACTTATTCGTTGCAGTCAAAAGGAAACTGTATGGCACTGAAGAGCACGACATCAACAAAAAGTCTACACGATAAGCAAACTTAAACTTGGGGTTTCGATTCTGAAACCTCCATGAAAATACTGCATTTGTGTTACTACGTTCGTGGTATTATATTGCCATAGTTTTTCAATTTTTTGTTTCAAAACCTATTTCTTACCAATGTAAAAGGTATTGTAATTCATATGTTTATACTATTTTACTATTTTGGTGATTTTTTCGAACGTATTTTAAACACTACATTTGCTTAAGCAGATCGAAACCTACATACATAAGAGACTATGTCAATTCTATGTAATTTCTGTTTGAACTCTAGTTAAAGCTTGTGTATGTGATATGTTTTACCTATTCAAATACTATTAAAATCCTATTTCAAACCTATGCAAAGACTATTTTGTTCTGTGTTTTCCCTATTTTAATGCTATGCAAAGTATATGTCACCTTTAAAAAGGCTATGTTTTTCATATGTTTTTTCTATTTCAAGGCTATCTAAATTCTAAGCAAACCCTATTCAAAAGCTATTTAATCAACTGTTCTCTGTTCCATTTTACTATGTAAACTCTATTTCAGTCCTATGTGAAGGCTATTTATTTTCTATGATTTTTCTATGAGGTTGACTATGAAGTCTAAAATCTCTTTCCACAAGCTAAGTAAACTGTATGTATAGGCTATGTGGAAACTATGTCATTTCTTCCTTTATTCCTACCTTTAAAAACTGCATAGCTTTTAAGAAGGTTCCGTTTGACTAGCGAAAACATAGCATTTTCGATACAAAAAACATAGTCCTGGCATAGAAACAACATAGGATCTGGTTAAAGCAATGTATGACTGATTAACATAGGTTTTGCATAGCTTTGTGACATAGCATTTGCATAGATTCTACATAGTGTCTGATTCTACAAGGGAGACGCAAGACCACGTCAAGCGATGACAAGAGTGAAGACCCTGTATTGACTATTCTAATTCAAATGACATGCACACACACCAAAGGATCAATATATACCTCAAAAGTCGATAACTTAGCTCTCATAAAATAAGCTAATGTGAACCCAATCACCAAAATTTCCACGTAGCAAAAGTAAAACATTGCGCAACAGTAAAATGATACCTTACTTCCGGGGTGAAAATCAAAAGGATCACGCCCGTCTATATGTGCAAAAAACTTGTAAAAAATAACAAATTAAGACAAGGCTATGTGACCTCTTCAGCTTTTAAATTAGATCTGATTGCACGCCATATTAACATCAATCTTAACTTACTTGCCCATAAATCCGCCATGTTTGATTAGTCAGTCCCAGCATTCTATGCGGCTTTGTTGGCTACCCTTCTAGGGAGAGGAAGGTAAAATCGAGGTTGTTCCAAATTTGACTGTCAAAATTGCATATGTTTTATCGTATACTGTCCATGAGAATCTCAGGTCTCATTTGGGGAAAATTGTTTGGTGCTGAATTAAATAAGGTCTCTATCATTATATGTTGTTTTTAGCAACAAGTTTGACTTCTCTTCTTACCCCTCCCTAGAAAGTGGAAGCTTTCGTCTGCAGGTGCTCGGATGGTGTTTTGGTTTTGTTCGCGCTTTGTTTGAAAATGTTGAGTTCCACCCGCTGGAAATTAGCTTAAAAATTCGCCTCAAATTACCTTTAAAGAGGCTTGTTTTATGGCGTCCAAGCTCAGAGCAAATGGAAGCAGACCCCGCAGAGGAAATGGGAAAGATTTCGTCGAAGAGGAACGCAAAGATGCATATTTTGACTTTGTGGTGGGCGGTGGAGAAATTGATTGTGATTTTCCCGTTCTCAGCTTTTCGTTTTACGTTGCATCTGTCATCGTATTCTTTGTTTCAATAATTTGCTATTGGAATTCCTGCAATGCAGGATTTGTATTCGACGATTCTTAGGCTATTGTGGGTAACAAGGACCTAAAAGCCGAGGTCCCGCTTGGAAATCTGTTTCTTCATGACTTTTGGGGAACAAACATCTCTTCCAATCCGGTCATGTTGAAACGCAGACCATGCAGACTGCAGACTGCAGACTGTGCAGACCGTGCAGACCGTGCAGACTCTGCAGACTGAGTGTTATTTTTTTTTACTTGTACCTTAATTTTCTAGTAAAATTTTTACTATAGTTTCCCGAAGGAGCGAGCACGATGGAGGAAGGTAAGCTGTTTCTTTCTGTAACTGTATTATATTGCCACGATTATTTAAGTTTTTTTTCTAGAAGAAGCTTTTCAGGTTAAGTGACTTAAAATAAAACCTTTTTCGGCTTCCTACAACGGCTACGAGGGAGACATTTTTTCAATTTCCTTGATTGTTGATGATCATCTCTGATTTCATTCAGTAATTCAAACCGGTGACTTGCCGTCATTTCTTCAAATCTTACAGATATATACCGGTCGATGTCATCGTTGTTACCTCTTAAGATTCGGGTAAGACTTTTGTTTATTTATTTTTTTTATTCGATTCTCAAGAGTGTCCTTCTGGGCGGGTTTTCACTCGGGGATCGACAATTGTATTTGCTCCATGCATTCGCGCCAATAAGTGGTAGTGGTTTGAAACCGACAATCTTGTTCGAGTATCATGGTTCTTGTTTATGCAGCTCCAAAACTAAATAGTTCATTAGTAACAAATGTATTATTTGTACAACTCGAAGATGTGGAGGGGGTTTTAATGCGCATTGAACTAGATCCCCCGTCGTGTATTTTACGTATACTTTGTCTTAATTTTCATTGGATATTATCTGTGAGAAGTTTCAAGTCGCTGCCCTTCTTCTCTTAATTCTGACGCTTACGGAACCGCCAAACACGTGGAAATCAGAATATTTACTTTTTGGTAGATATACCGTTGATTTATTTACACATTTTAAAGCAAGGCCCATCTCTCAAACGTCTCGGTTTGATATCCCGCAGGACCTGAACAATCGATGAAAATCGATGATCGGAAAATCAATCGATCAATCGATGACAATCGATTAATTACTGTTGATTAGCATCGATTAGCATCGGCCAATCGATGATCAATCGATAATCACACTTAGGTGGTCGCGAACTTCATCGATTGACATCGATTGGCACTAAATTCATGTCTCCGTATCTTCAGGTATCGCGGGAGTGTACTCAGATCGTATATTATTTTTAAACCTCAGTAGCAAAGTTTGAAAATTGTTCATCGATGTGGCTCTGTGAAAAACAGCACAAATATAAATTAAGTCAATTAACATATGTCGTTATCAGTAGAACAAACTTGATCGATTTAGCTTCGAGTTCATTGCAAAGATTCAACTGACCTGGGACGCAGTCGTCGTTCAAAGATGATTAAGCCCTGATTGTTTTTTTTTCTTATTCTTTCTTTATATGTCTGTGCAGACGCCCACATCACGCATAAAATATTTTACACCTTGCCTAATTTGCCAATCCGTAGTACGTTTCTATGAATTTTAAACTCGCGCGAAACGTGTGGGCGAATAAACAAGTTTACGCATTGCTACTCGCTAGTTTTAACTTAAATAAAAAGCAATGATATCAAAATGTGTAACTTAATTAGTACTCGTGAAATTGACAATTGAAATGTTTGACTGAATAGGTAATCGATTGATATTGCATATTAATAACAATCTATTATGTTAATTGATCGATTCCCATCGATTATCGATTGATATTGATAATCGATGATAATCAATAATCACAATAATTTTCGTGATCGATTGTCCATCGATTATCAATATCAATCGATTAATTGATATCGATTGTCATCGATTGTTATCGATTATCATCGATTATCGACTTCATCGATTGTTCAGGTCCTGTATCCCGAGCTAAAAACGATGACATCGGTATCTGTAAGATTTGAAGAAATGACGGCAAGTCACCGTGTGGGATACTTCGACGAGAAGATCACACTCGGCAGAAATTACTAGTCCACGCGTCGTTCGTAAATTCTGTTTAATCCACCGTTTCCTTTTTCGCCGCTCCTTCACGAGCAAATACAAATTCCTCGACGATACTCGATACTTGAAAAAACTTGTTCATGCGACCGCATCAAACTGAACTATCAAGTTACAAAGAAGAAAATAGAATCCACGCGAAAACATCGACGATTAGGCTCTAAATTTTGTGACCGACTGCATCACAACAATGTCACATGCTCGAAAACAAAGAAAAGACATTAACATAATTAAAATTCGCGGGAAAAAGACAAGACACACCGGTTTGAATTACAGAGTGAAACCAAAGACGATCGTCAACAATCAACGAAATTGATGAAATGTCTCTCTCGTAGCCGTTGTAGGAAGCCGAAAAGGATTTTATTTTAAGTCGCTTAACCTGAAAAAGCTTCTTCTACTAAACAAATAAATAATCGTGGCAATATAATACAGTTACAGAAAGAAACAGCTTACCTTCCTCCATCGTGCTCGCTTCTGCGTGAAAGCGGCGCAGCTAAAAGCACGCGAAACTGCTTTTATGTCTGCCAGTAAACATGAGCCCGTTATTTTCTCATTTCCTACCCATGACCCTTGCAGGTACACATCAGTGCAACATATGATGGTGATGCACAGTGCAAATAATGAGAGGAAGCAGGAAACTATAGTAAAAATTTTAGTAGAAAATTGAGCTACAAGTAAAAAAATAACACTCTGCAGTCTGCATGGTCTGCGTTTCAACATGACCGCTTCCAATCTAAGCCACAAAAGTTATCGTCCACTGACTATTTTGACTTTTAGATTTAATTACTGGCTGGCTGGTGGGCTAAAACCTTGGGAATTTCATCTCTTCAATGTCATACTTCATGCTGTGGTTTCAGTGTTAACTTTGAAACTTTTTTCAGTTCTCATTAGCACCAGAAAAAAGACCTCTAACGAGAATGAGATAAGCTTAACTGGCAAATCCACAAGCATTCAATTTTCTGCTCCTAATTAAGGCAAGTTTGGTTGGCGCCCTCATTTTTGCGGTGCATCCAATACACACGGAAAGTGTAAGTTAAATATGAGTATCTCTAACTTTAATCTAAAATATTTTTTATATCGCTGACCTCAGTTAATAAGCTCCTTTGCTTAGTTACCAACTACCTAAGCTTATCTATTTTTTATGCTTGTAAAATTATTTACTTTTTAAGGTTAGCAGGTAGTTACAATAATTTTTCGTTAAATATTTGAGTTGTTACCATAATAACAGTTCAATAAATATTTAATTACGATATTTTTATTCAAGGTTGGATCACCATTTCAAATTATGAGATAAAAAATTTAGAGTTGATATTGGATGTTTTAAAATTGAAAATTTGCCACAAAGATTTATTGTCGGTAGCACGTTAATTTTTCAACGGTTTCTTAAAGCCAATTATTCTGGCTCCAGAGGCCCATTCTCAAAATGCCTAAGATGAAGTAAAACGGTGCTTACAGTATGATAAGAAAAAAAATAACCTCTGGAACTCAGGCTAAAAGCCACATGCAATTTACACTGAACAACTTTGTCACATGTGATTTGCTTACCACAAGCCTTCCGCACGAGTTGTAATATTCGTGTAAATCAAACCTACCACATACTTGAGATTTTTATAGGTTTGATTTAAACAATACAAAATGTGTCATAAGCTAGCACTTGACATGCAAGACATGCAAAAACCTGTATGGTGTAAATCAGCCTTAATTTCAGGTTATATCATGCTTGCTCTGACTGTATTACAGAAGGAAATAATAATATTAGCCACCATTTAGACATGAACAGGGAGGGGACACTCCCGTACAACTGCGTAATCTACAATCACATTTTTTCTATTTTGTTCAGGTTGCAAACAGTGTATGGGCTGCAAGTCAAAAGTCATTTTGAGAATGTTGTGTGCATGATTTCTCAATAGTGGGTCAACCTACACCAGTATCTTTTTGAGATATGGGAGCCTGCCCCCCCCCACCCCTGCCTCTATTACTCTCAGAAATTTTAAAATGGGAACATGGCTGGATTTCATATCATACAACTGGACTGGGTACTAGTCTGTAATTATTGGATTACTAACACAAGAACCTGGTAAACAGAAAGATAACAGCAAGATTTACAAGATACCTATGTTTGGTTAATTTTGATCAGGCTGAAATTACAAGATACAACCATTCAAAAACTTGAAAAATAACTAAGAAATGTGTGGATGGCTGTATCTTGTCCCATATCTGCCCAATAAATGCCAAACTTGAGGATTCTGTTGGTCTTGGATTGATATTATCCCATATTACATGGACTCATACCCAGTCCCCATGATATGAAATTTGGCATTTTCCCGCATTTTTGACCCCATTCTCGGGTCTTTGATTTCCCTTCTCAGAAGACCTTTGCAGCATTTTTCTTATAATTATTTTCTAAAAAAAATTAAGGTGGGAAGAATCTCATATAAAGGGGGTTCCAGGGTCCCAGTGGCACATCCCCACCCAAAAATTTCTAACCCCCCCCCCTCCTGGCATGGGGCTTTATTCCAGGCACCTCTCATTAATTTAATGCCCTTAATTTATTTAGGTTGCAGGCTTAGTTGGTAGAGCAGATCTTTTGAGTGCACTCTTCTTTATCCTTTCCTTTCTGTTTTATGCAAGATGCTGTGACATTGGTAAGTAATTTAATGTCTAGGTTGATAAAAGTATTACCACACAGTATCAGAAACCCTGATAAGTTAATGTTTGTCAGGCAAATTCATTTACAAATGAGTGGCCAGTGAATTTTGGACCAGCCACTAGCATGTCTGATCTGGAATGGATCTTTGAATACATTTTCCAAGGGAGATAGGTAAGGTTTTATTGTCATGAAATGGAATAATAAATTTTTGTCTATCACAGCAATCATCTCCCCTTTATGCCTGGATACATCCAGTTGCTGTGTTTATTATACTTTCAAATTATCATTTACAACTTGTAGCCTACATAAAAAATCTCTGTCCCTGAGACGAGCTGCAAATTGTACATGTGCTCCTTTCTCGTGTACACAATTTCTCTTCTGTACATTCCAAAAGTCAACTGCTGTTCTCTTGGGGATCACACATTTGCACATGTTATGGAACTGTACAGTCCGCAAATGATCCCCAACCGCAAATGATCCCGAGACCGCAAATGATCCCCAAAATGGACCGCAAATGATCCTCGACCGCAAGTCACCGGATCCCCAAAGTTGACCGCAAATGATCCCGTGAAAACTTGAGGAATGGAATGGATTTTATGGGACTGATTACAAAAAAGGACTGATTATAAAAAAGGAATCTTTTTCTCGCGCCTTCTAAAGAAAAAGGGAAGAAGGACGCTTCGTCTCAGGTCAATTTATACAAGGCCAAAAAAAAAATAGAATAAATCTGAAAACGATATGGTATCAACCGTATACTTCTTCCATTGTCAATTGCTTCAATTTTCTTTAAAGAACTGTCACTGAAAATTTAAGACAGGCAGGACGTTAGCAGAAAAAACTATATTATTTTAACGCGCAAGCTCAACTTGTGTAGTGAGGAATACAAAGCCGGGCACCCTCTACATAACAAGAGCTTTATTGACTTTACTGATCTTTTTAGAAGTGTCCAATTAATTTTCAGAATATTTAGTTTTGATTTTTCTCTGAAGTGTTAATTTTAAGTGATAAACAGCAAGACATTGGTTCGTAACTTAGGAGTGTCCCAGGCCTGGGAGTGCCCGTTACGAAACAAGACATGATTTGAAATAAACACACGTCAAAATGCCCCCGAACTTATCAATGTCCACAGGTTTCGGTTTATTTTGAAAGAGCAACTTGCTTACAGCTCATGAACATGTTGCGAATAGTTATACTGACGCTTATATGTATATCCATTTGTTGTGTCTTTGCTGGAGACAGTTACCAAGAATCTAAACCTGGTAATGAGAAACGACGCAAAAGCAAGGTGCCCAAGCGGTAGTTATCGAGTGACAAAACATCGTAGGAACCGTCACATTCACGGACTAAAAAAAAAGTCGCTTATAATTATTCGGATCCATCAGGCACTTTAAAGAAAATTAAACAACCTAAAACCCTTATTTAGCCGCAATGAAAAGCATTGCATTTGAAAAGAGGTCAAAGGAAATGCTCTTGCATTAAAGGACAAATCATGCCGACCAGAAACAATAACTTCCGAAAATGCGTAGCATGACCTCGCTGTATGAAATAAGCGCAAAAATCACATTTGCTCAGACAAAACGTTTTCCTTCAGAGGTATAATCTACCCGCCAGAGAGAAAATTCATTGGAACAAGCAGCATTTTAGCATGAGGTAAAAGTCGTGTGTTGCCTACCGGCTTCGTTTTTACACTTGAATGATTTTTTGATTTAGTTTTTATTCATGTATTTATTTTAGAACTGAAATTTAGCGTTTAATCTTACTTTTTGTAATAATAATAAAATAGACATGATGATCCGCTAACTTGAGTCTAAGCCATTCCTATTTTTCTTTCGGGATCATTTGCGGTCAACTTTGGGGATCACTTGCGGTCGAGGATCCTTTGCGGTCCATGTTGGGAATCATTTGCGGTCTTGGGATCATTTGCGGTTGGGGATCACTTGCGGTACTGTACAGAACTCACTGCTGTTATCAATGAGAACTAGTAGTAGCCTCACCATTTTTAAAAAGTGTTGATATTAAGTGCTTTTAAATATTTTTAATATCATTCATTGGCACTATATAAATTCATTATTAATAAATTCATTATTAATTAATTAAATTAGCTAAAGGAAGAGCAACATTACCCCATATAATTTACAAATGTGATGTTTTCTTGTTTACAGATGCAGAAGATGGGTCTCCTGAATATTTCCCTTGGACATATCTTGCAATGAGTATGGTGTTTTGTAGTGTTGCAATGCTTTGTAAAGAGCAAGGGATCACAGTCTTGGTAATGTATCAAATTTTAAGTGAATTTCAATTATAACATCAGGTTGATATGATCTATATAAGCAGGACCAAAAGATTTACTTTTATCAACTAAATTGATGATGGGAATGATAGGTTTACCACTGAGTTTCAGTTGAGTGCTGATCCTTCATAGTGAATCAGAGGGTTGTCAGAAGTAGATAGGGGAGGGATTTGTGGTCTGTAAGAATTGTGTTTATGGTACATAAGATTGTAGGCTAGTGAATAAACTATCTGAACATGGTCCTGTATAGACTGCATGAGTAGAAAGTTCCAGGGACTATACAGTGGTACACCACTTCCAGAAAGTGTACTAGAATAAACATCTGCAATTCCCAATAAACCACATTTAAAAAGCATCATCTATAGTCTCCTACATGGCTTTTCAGTTGACTCATCATGCAAACAAAAACTTAATAGATCTCTTTACATTCTTGTTTTTTTTTTTTTAGGGTATTTGTTGTGTTTATGATGTCATTGTTGTGTGTGAGGTAGATCCATGCTTATGCTCATAATGAGAGCTACACCCACCAAAGGGGACAGAAATGGAACCATTTATTTAAAGGTGACTTCATGATCGAACTAAAAAAATTGTAAGCACAACCTCATTTCTTGCCTAATAGATCTTCTTTTTCTCTTTGTTAAACTGGTTTATAATAATCATTACAGCCAAAAAATACCTTTTTTTATTAAATTAGCCTTAATTTTTAATACAGAAAGAGGGCATGCACCTATATAGGAGGCTACAATAAATTGATTACCTTACTCAAAAAGCAAATAAGTGAAGAAGTGAATAATTTTTTGTGCCTCAAATGTGGCACTTATTCAAGGGTGCAGCCCAGTTGTCAGAAAGTTTTGAAGTAGACGACTGAGTTGTCAAAGTAAGCGGCCAGTCCAGGGATATTTTATTTAAAAAATGCAATCTGTAAAGAAATGCCAAACAGAGTAGCCAGCTGATACTAACCAAGTAGGTGGCAATTTTTGCCGGCAGCTGGTTACTTGGCTGTCACTTATTTGAGGGATGCATTTTTTTGAAAGTTGGACACCACAAAGAATTGTTTTAACTGGGATATTAGTATGTTCCATATCACGCTAACAGAAATAACTTCTTTTGATTTTGATTAACTCTTTTGTCTTAAATGCAGTGCTTATTTGAGGGCAGTACATAATCAGGGGTGGTGTTTATTTGGAATAAATATGGTTTGGTGTTAATATCAATGTTGATTAAAATTCTGACTTGTACATTCTTTGTAGGAGAAAAAGGCAGCCACTACATGGCTTAAAGGCCTGATTTTTAGACAAGTGGCTTTACTAGTCACTGGTATCCTCCTTCTGCTATGTCGATGGCAAGTCATGGGTTCTTCACCTCCAGTGTTCCAGGTCGTTGATAATCCGACCTCGTTTGAGAAGTCTCTTATTATGAGAGTGAGTACAGAAGAATGCATATTTCTGAATAACATTTACTGGATGAATTTTCAGTTAATATATCTTCAGTTTATTTATATTTGTTGCAGAAACTCATTTTGCCAAATTATTGATTATAGCACAGTTGTGAAAATATAAATTAAGGCATTAATCCTTTTGACATACATCCTTCTTAAATACATAGGCCAGAAAGATACAAATTTACTGGTTTAATTTCAGTAGTTTGCTGACTCATTAGTTCACTAATGTTATTATAATTACATTTAAGTGAATCAACTGCAATGGCTGTTTTATTTTTTCACACACAGATAATTAATTATAACTATCTCTATGCCATTAATGCCTGGCTTCTCATTGTACCTCAATGGCTTTGTTTTGATTGGTCAATGGGTTGTGTGCCAATAATCAACACATATAGTGATCCACGTATACTCTGCATTGTTGCCCTGTGGACTGTGCTTCTCCTGCTTCTTGCATACTGTTTATGTGGGAGGAATTTGCAAATAAAACGGTAAGGTTCTTTTAGGGGCTATTCACAGAATACTTTACTGATTATGTTTTTAAAATGAGTCCGTCCCATCTAAATAACTTCATTACTCTGTATTATTATTGTGTTTACTTAATGATACAAAGATGAAATTTCATTCCTACACAAGCCATTCTGGAATGAGTTCATTCCAGTTTTCAATACAAATTTAGTTCATGTGGTGTGATATTTCATTCTGGCATTGTATAAACTGAATACAAACTTTGTTCTGATTAGAAATTTAATAGCAGACCATGTAGTTGCAATGGGCCACCAGCACATATGTATCACTTTCAAGTTTATCTGGCACAAACACCAAGGGAGGGAGAATGCCTTAATTAACCTGAGCCAGTCAATTTTCTGATGTGAATGCAAAGTGAATTCTTGGACCAATATATATCAACATCTTGTTTTTTACTCAACTGTTCAACTTGTAGCTATAGGTTGTTATAAGTTTCACATGCATTTACTTAACAGTACTTTGGTCCTGTGGTTCTTGCTTTGTTCCTCTAAGCAGAAATTGTCTATGTGTTGGAATAATAGGCCTCCCAAGCAGACGTTCTTTTGGCTCGTAATGCAGTCCTGATCCCCAACAGTCATGGGGCCCCGTCTGAACTATCAATGTGTGTGGGAGAGATGGAAAAATAAAGTGGTCTATTAAATTCTACAAACAAGATCATAGCAACTTCAAATAATACAGTCTTGCAAGAATCAATTTTCTGTGCTTGATAACAGCATGTACATCTGCGACATTGCGTTTACAGTTCATTGCATTAGCATGAACATTAATGATAGCCTTTTGATTCACATGACATCTGGATCTGTTGTGTTTGACAAGAGAGATTATCTTCTTTTTTTCAGGAATCTAACCATGGGGCTTGCTCTCCTTGTTGTTCCATTCCTTCCAGCGTCAAATATCTTCTTTACAGTTGGTTTTGTTGTAGCTGAAAGGGTGCTGTATCTCTCCAGTATTGGATCCTGTCTGATCACTGTTCTTGGATTTGCCGCACTAAGCAAGAAATACTTTGGAAAAAAGGTGAGCAGAATGATATATACCAGTATATATTCACTTGTCACTCTTCAAAGACATGCTGGTTTGAAATTAAGACTGCTTACATGTACATTTATGTTATTTAGGTGCCATGCTCTTTTTAGCAATGTGGCTTGACCTTAAGGGAAGCGATTGTTTTTCTGCAGGGGAAACACTCCATTAGGCAGATTATGGGTAGTATTTATCCTTTGAATTTAACTGACCAAAAGAGGAGCACAAGGAGGGGAAGTACCTAAGAGGCTTGTGGAGCCAAGAACTGCAGCTGAGTGTACCTTGTAACCATGACAACCCTGTCAATGGTGTGCAGGGCCCAGGCACCATCACATTGCGTACTAGTACATGGATTAACCCTTTAAGTCCCGATGGTGACCAACATCGATTTTTCCCTAATGATATCCATCCATTGTCAAGAGAAATGGTTATGAGAATTAATTAAATGATCACCAAAGAGAAAATGCTTTGATCTTTTATTTAACTCTCTCAACGTATCTCTAAGTAAATGTATGAGTATCAGTGTGGAGAATTTGTATGTGGATATTGGGGCTTAAAGGGTTGAAGGGTACGCTGGGTACACAGTAGGGAGCCGAAACCTTCACCAGCATAAGCAGTGTATAGCAATATACATGTGTAACACGCACAGGGCACAGAGGAGTTATTTGTGACCTTGGTTGTTGTTGTAGTTAAATTTTACAGTTGATACCGCACATTTCCTTTTGACTCAAGCAAACCGACATGCGATCGTCCTACAAACCTGGTTAAATATTATCCAATGCTCCGGAAAACCAATGAAGGTAACGACTGTGGACGAATAACAGCAGCTACACTGGATGATATAATAAAGAGACAAATAACACCTCTGCGCCCTGTGTAACACCCTGACAAGAATTAATTATTTGATATTTTCTGCTGCCCTGCACCTGTAGGTTTTAGGATTTACTGTTGGTGCACTGATAGCTTTGTACATGGCTCGAACAGTACAGGTAAGAAAAATGACCCTTGTGCTCGTAGAGCCTCAGATTATCATATCAAAGGGGTGCCTGGAATTAAGCCTAACGTTAGACAATCAAAGACTGAGGGTGTAATTGCATTGCAGTCTCCCTTTCATCCATGTTTTTGCCATCTATATCACCGTGTTATATTCTGTACCAAAAGTTATTACGTAATTTACTTTGACTTGCTTCCTATGCAGACGTTTCCAGGTTATGCAAGGGACTTGTGGCAAATTCCTAAGAAATCTTCATGGGGGCCAGTTCTTCTTTCCCGTTCTGATACTGCTATGATACAGGCACCCCCTGTCAAAAGACACTGAGCTCAGGGTTCTCACTAAGTTTTAAAGTATACAGCTAGGATGTAAATGTAGGCGGCTTAGCAATCAAGTTCTGTAGTTAATGTCAGGCTTGCATTCGGCCTTGCTTTACCCTTTTTCCCAAAAAATACATGGCTCAAACCTAGGCGGTTTTTTAGCCAGTTGCCAGCACTGAAAGAAAACCCTGTAAGATTAAAAAATATGAGCTTCTCCATAATACAGATTTGTCCCTCTGGTGTTCGCCTGAAAACGTTCTTGGAGTTGTGGCTGTTTTTATATTGCCTTCTTCCTTTTTTCAGAGATCCGCAGAGTGGCTTGATGAAGACACTTTATTCACCTCTGGACTCACTGTTTGTCCACTCAATGCCAAGGTAAATGAAATAGCTGAAGGGATGTTCTCACAGTCATGATTGCAGCTAGCAAGACCTCCCATAAGGGACCATTTATGCAAAATACTGTTAGTAATCAGTCTTGCCAGTCAAGGTGGAAAACTCTAGGAAGTGACCTCCTCCAGAAAAAGGGGGCTATGTCAGGTGGATATTGTTGGACCCTGTTGTGTCAGGACAGAAGGACAATTCTGTGCTTAAGTCACAGGTCGAAGTGACTGTGCCTAACACATCCACTTTCTTGTCTTTTTTTTATTCACTTTTTTTGTTAACGTACATCTAGGCTTTGAATTAATTTTTTTTCAAGGGTAAAATAAGCTATTCATCAGCATTGTAATTGTAAGTAACAACAGGGCAGTGCCTTGCATGGGTCTAGGGTCCCGTTTGCACTTGCCCTTTTGGGGATCAGCAATTGTTTTTTAATTATTCTTGTGATTATAATTAATTATTTTTATTTTATTTCTTTAATCATATATCTTCTTGTTAGTCCTTTCATGATTGCAGTTTTGCCCCAATAAAGTGCCCCCCCCCCCCCCCCCCCCAAAGAAAAATATATATTACCTAGTTCCCTTTCCCATACACAAAATGCTTCTTTAAAATTATGACGAGGCACAAACCTTAGTAATTCGTCTTGGTGATTCTCGCGGGCATGTCATTAGAGCTGGAAAACAGACGACAGGAAACAGCAGTCTTAAACAACAAAACGGGACCTAGTGAATTTTGGAATTCAATTAATGCGAAAAACGTTTATTAGCTTTTTTTTTTTTTGAAAGAATAGCAAATAGCGTGAACTAGCCCCTGTTCCCTGTAACCACCTATTCCTGGCATTTTGACTTGGTTGCGTATGAGAGAATTTCGCTGTAGCTCTTTTGGACGTTAGTATATTAACGATCAGTTTTGTCCCTTCAACAGGTTCACTACAACATTGGCAAGCTGAGAGCTGAAAAAGGACATGCAGTGATTGCTGAGAAGTTTTATAGAGAAGCAATCCGGTACCGTGTAGAAATCAGTGAGAAATGATAAACACTCATTGTACTGGGTTATTTCTTGTTAATTGACGTCGAGTCAAATGATAGTTCTTCCCTGTACTTAAATGAAGTTTCCTTTGAGTGGTTTTAACAATAAAAAAATAGCCTGCAGTTTTATCCAAGCATGAAAAGGTTTCGGGAACAGCCCGTACCGTATAGAATTGCGCCAATACACAGGATGTACTGTGTTTGATTCTTGGAAGAGCTCGTTTTTCTTTTCCTTTCTTTTTGTTTTGTTTTGTTCGCATTTTTTTCATATATTTTCTCTACCCTAATGGCTTGTTTTCCCTTAATTTCCCCCCTTGCTGCGCGAGGTTATGCTATTCACGTATTTCTAGTAAATTTTTGTCGTTCTAAAGTATGCAGGTTCTACGACAATTAATTACTACCTTCAACAGTGCATGTCTGAAAAAAAAAATACTAGAATAATATCAACTGATTTTAATTCCCTTAAATGGCAGGTTAAACCCAACATACGATCAAGCTTTAAACAATTTGGGAAACCTTATCAAGGTATGATATCCTTGTACAGCATGTTACGTGTATTTTATTTGTGACGCACATGAGACGTTCAATAACGGAGAGGCAGTAAACATGTGAATACTCCAAAATATGCGTACTTAGTTTTTGTGGCAGTGAGCATTTTAATAAAGAGTCCTTTCAAAAATGATCCTCTGACGAGAAACAAGATCACACCAAGCTCATATTTGTCGTTGTAATGAACGCTAAAAAGGCCCCATGGCGGATTTTTGCATCGCAGATCAAGTCAATCGTAGCAGGTGACTACAGAATGATTTTTTGGGGATACAAACCCTACAAAAAGAATGGATTCTCTTGGTTTTTGAATTTTCGGCCCTACCTATTCGACCAAAATGAAATGAGAATAAAGGGATGGGAAACTCATCTAAAACCCGAAAGCTACAAATGTTCGGAGGTGATCGACTTAATCAAGAAACAGGGTACAACTCGCGAGGTTGTCCTTTTTTAAAAAGTTTTGTCAGGACTTCAACGGGATTTGAACCCGTGACCTTGCGATACTGGTGCGATGTTCTAACCAACTGGAGCTGGTCAATTGTGTGTTCAAGAGATGAATGTGATAGATGTATATGAAATAAATCATATAAGAACTGCGAAAATGAAATCAAATGAAGAGTGATCCTCGCAGTTGGGAACGCAATTTATGCAATTGCGTAAGAAGCCTGAAAAAAATTCAGGACTTTTGGAACTTTGTAGAGCGCTCCATAATAATCACTGTTTACTCGCGTTGCATTTAGGAGAAGGAGGCTATTTCTTGAATTTATTTTTTTGGTCTTGCAAAACTGTGTGAAGTTGTAATTTATTAGTAGATTTAAAATGGGTTAGTTTTAAAATTTTAGTGTAAAAAAAATGTTTTTTTTTTTAAGGATGATGGAAGATACCTAGAAGCTGAAGCACTGCTAGAAAAAGCTGTAGAAATAAGGTTAGTCTTTTTGCAATATTTTACTTAAGCGTTTTTCTCTCTAATTTGAAGTCATTTGAAGTTGTAAACGCATTAGTGACCTTAACATTTGTACTAACGGGGGAGGACAAGGGTTGGGAGAATTAGGGGGCGGAAGGGGTACGAGAGGCGGGAGAGGAAAGAGTGGGAAGTGTGAGTTCTAGAGGGCGGGGAGGGGAAAATATGGGGAAATTGTGCAACAATACTCAATATTTCCTAATCGAAAAGAGCTGGTGGGAGAAAGCCAAGAAAAAAAGTGGGGTGTGAGATTACTTATTAACGCAGCCATTCTTGTGTACAGGAATAACTTTGCGGCGGGCTGGATGAACTTAGGCACCGTAAAGGCAGCATTGCATAAAGAAGATGTGAGTTTGATAGCTTTATTCATGTTTCCACAAATGATTGATTACGATTTGACCTTCCAGCGAGCTTTGTTTTTCTGTGTAACAACCGGAGAGCGGCCAGGCGCGCAGGTGGTGGTGAGCCTATCTGGCAGAGAGAGAATTAAGGGTATACTCAAATCGAACTTGTGCCTCGTCTTGTGCCAGTTTTTCCTATTTCTTTCCTTTGATTCTCTCTACACGATTATTTCTTCCGCACAATTTCGAACTCTCTGATCCTACAAAATTTGTTTCTTAGGAAGCCGAAAAATGCTACAGCAACGCTATAAAATACAGACCAAGATATCCAGACGCTTTTTTCAACCTTGGAAATCTGGTAAGAAAAAAAGGACAATAGTTTTTAAACGTTCAAAATGCACAGTGCAAGCAGTGCAGATACAATAATCCTTTTACGTGAACCCTGGATAGTTTCCCATTCATTGCTTTTTCATGCGTATTTATACTGACCTTAAAATCTTCTCCTCCAGTACATCGATCAAGACAAAACTGTAAAAGCCATTGCCGCATTTAAAACAGCCATCAATTTAAAAAACGATCATGTGGGTGCCTGGATGAATCATGCTCTGCTCTTAGAAAAGTCAGGTAAATGTCTGCAAGGGGTCTTTTAATGGGTGGGGAGCAAGGATTTTACGGCAACTGAGCGATTTTTTGTGCTGATTGGTCGAGAGCTATGGTCGATAACCGTCGATAACGGACGGACCATCAGAATAAGTATGGGGAGAGTGGATGGGAAATTTTCGAGCCACATCAATTTTTTTTCGTGAACATTTCCCTTTGCTTGAATTTTTTTTAGGCCAGTGCGGGAATATTTTTTGGGGGTACTCGGCCCGCATGAATTTTTTCATAAGATTTTCCCTGGCACAAATATATTTTTATGATGCTTCACCAACACCCCCCCCCCCCCCCCCCCCAATAACTTTTCTAATGGTCCGACGTGATGGAAATTACGTGACGGTGGCGCAATTTGTTTTCCTCTTTCTCTTGCGCGCAATTTGTGGAGAATTATTTAACGAGTGGACTTCAAAGACTCTTAATGTTGTTGTACAAGACGAATCGACAATAAATTTCCATGGTCCATACTCTTATCGATCACAGAAATGACGCGAAAACCTTCAAAAATTGGCAGTGAAATCATTCGCGTGATGATCGTGGTATCACTTCAGTGCCGACCATGAAAATTTTTTTCGATTTGTATAAGGGAACGGAGAACAGAACTCACTTTTTTCGGAAAGCGAAAAAGAACTCAAGCAAACGTTTTCCTAGCGTAGGAGTAAAGATTCAGCTTAGTTCATGTTGGTTAGTGCCAGACCTTCTATGCTAGAGGTCCTGAGTTCGATTCCCATTTATGACTTCCGATCCTTGTTTGACTTCTGTCCTCTCCGTGCAGGAACTGAAATACCCGTAAAACTAAACGGAACACTGGTGTAGAGAGAGAGAGAGGTGTGGGAGGGAGGAAGCAACTGACATAAATTTTGGACCCATTAATCAGGGGCACCCAACGAGAATATAGTTCAAAACCACTTAAACATAGCATTGTTAAACGTATTTTAGTATTTAAATGGCAGATATAGGCATATTTTATCTCCTAAAAATTTTTTATCTGTTCGGATTTCCTAGCTGAAAGTCTAGTGATCCGAAAATTATAGGGATCAATACTTACCTTTTCGAAAATTTCAGGTAGAAAAAAGGCTCCCGAAAAGTCTAGGCGACCCGTTAAAAATGAAAATCCTAGGAGAGGCAGGCAAGCAAGAAATTTTACAAAAAATGTTCCGAAAATTCTAGATCTCAAATCGACTTCCGAACAGATATTTTCCGAAAATTGACGTTGGGTACCCCTGATTAATTACCCTCTTAACCCTTAAAGAAAACAGTAAAATTATTATAAGGTGTGGGAAAACTAGCAAGGGTTAAACTACAGTCTTGAAAAACGTTTTTTGCATAGTAGGGTATTTTCAGTTAATTACTCCCCTCCTACACCTACTTAGATCTTCAAATGAGTCAGTCCCTTTTCTAGCGGATCCCCAGTAACAAAACTCTCGCAAGCCTCCACCTCACCACACAATCCTGGCCTTTTAGTTGGTCGCTCACCACTAGGTATACTAAAAAAAATCTTGTGCGAAGAAACGTCTCTTGACAGGCGAGTTCATTTTTAAGGTAACGCCTGGCTGGTTTCCCTTTCTAGGTAACAGAGATGCGGCGATAACAGTGATCAGAGAGGCTAAAAGCCACATTCCTAACGAGCCGTCAGTTCATTTCAACCTTGCTAACATGCTCGGACAGAAAGATGAGTTTGTGGTAAGTGATTCGCTACAGAATTATACTAGGATCAGACAATTCAAAGACGCCGGTGAAGTGGATTTTAGGTCTGGTTCTGTGTTCTCCGTAGAGGCTTCCACCGGTATTTCAAGAATAAAATAAACAGGACACGGGTATAATGGGAGGAGAAAATAGGCGGGAAATCGTCCCCGCGCGCTTTCTTTCCCCCCCTCCCCGCTGGGGAGGTCAAGTGGAGAGAGAAAAAGGAAAGAGAGGGGAGGGTGGAGACCATAGGTTGGCATCTGGTTAGATCGCTGATTATTGACTGCTGCACACGATGAATGGTGGACAAATATGTCTATTTCTCAGTGTTCTCCCCATAAAACTCTCCAAGGAATCGATTCTCTTTTTTTCAACATGTCAAGGAATATTAAATTGCATTTAGTCAGTATAGCCTGCGTCGCGGATGTGATCTAACCCCAGTTAGTAACCAGACTTAACCAGAGTTAAGTTAGACTGTTCACAGTCCCCTATTTTCCCGTGAGATCGTAGAGATATAGCGCGTCTTACAATTAATGGCGGCCATCTTGATTTGCAAATGTACCGAGGGGGCGGGCGTCAGGGATTATAGCTCTTCCTCCCAAACCACCCCCGCCTGCTAAGTAGTTTTAACACTCATGCAAGATGGCAGCCCGTAACGCAAAGCGCTCGATCTCGACAATCTTACGGGAAAATAGTGGACTGTGAACAGTCTAGAGTTAAGTTTCGTCTGTGGCGCAGGGTAAAGTTAGGAACGCGAAACCCAAAGCATATTCAAGTTCGCTCATCCTGTTAGCCTGCATTTCTTTGCATACTTGACGAATATTTAATGAGGGAAATTAAAGTAAAGTTGAATAAATATTTGTTCTTTTGTAGGAGGCTGAGAAACACTTCCTAATAGCTTTGAAGCTAAAACCTAACTCTGCGGAAATTTATGGAAATCTTGGTAAGAATTCCTCGAACTTCCTAATAGCTTTGAAGCTAAAACCTAATTCTGCGGAAATTTATGGAAATCTTGGTAAGAATTCCTCGAGTTGTTACTCTTTCTGGTTATTTTGCTGTAAAAATGGTTCTAACTGGGGATGAAATCCTACAATGTGACCATTCAGATAAAAGCTATTGAGCAGTTCTTTGCTGTGGGTGTCTATTATGATGTTCAAGATAATACTAACTTCTGAGTCTGTGAGTTAAATCCTAAAGTGTGACCATTCAAATGAAGTTTCTGAGCATTATTTTCCTGTTGTAGTGTTTATTATGCTTTATGATATAGACACGAGTGTTTTACTGGAAAATATACCACTCGTAAAATTCATAAAAACTACATCCTGGACCCGAGTGGTTTATTTTCCATATAATCTCACACGTGAGGTTATCGGTGACGTAATTTTGGTAATTTCCCTCAATTATTTTATCGATGTCATTTTGTCTATATAATAAAAGAACATTACACGGCGGCTTGAAGGTATGAATTTTATTTTCTCGTGGCCAAAACAATATTTTACTCACTCGCTGCGCTCGTTCGTAAAATATCGTTTTGCCACTCGAAAATAAAATTCATATCTTCGCGCTACTGTGTAATATCCTCTATGTATAGGTCGATTTAACCTGCGATAAGGCGGTCCTTCTTTTTTTTACTTTTACCTGTCCGCCGAATTTCGTTCTTCCCCGTAAAAAAGAAGGCCTGATCGCAGCTTAACGTCGATTATAAAGTGTAACCATTGAAGCAAACGCTTCTAAGCATGTTCTTTACTGGACAAAGTTTATTATGCTTTTCAAGTAGTTTACAGTAATAACTAATAGTAATGAAAAAGCTAGTTGTACCGTTCGGATTATCCATTGTTGCTTTTAAGTAACTTGTATCTGTGCCTAAACGCAGTCTCAAATTAATCCCAAGATATGACGCTATCGTTTTTGTTTACTTGACAGGAGTGTTATATCACAGATGGGGGAAACACGAGCAAGCCGGTGTATACTACAGAAAGGCTCTGAAGCTGGATCCGCAAAGTGAAAATGTCCACGAGAACTTAAAAAAGCTAAAAAGAACCACACGGCAGGTCTCCAGTGACAGGCCAAAATAGAGCGTAAAAATGATGGACATATTTTTACAACGATGTATATAGTTTTAATAATAATTAATAATGAGAAGAAAAGCCGGGAGGAACAAACAAGTTACATTGTACGAAATACAAACGTTGTAAAAAGAAACATTCGATACTTTTCGATTGAATAAGCACTTTTAATTTAACTTTTTTTAGGGTGGATATTTAAATTTCTTCCTCGGCGCGTTTGCTCCATATCTAAGATTTTTGGCATAAAGTGCTATTTTATTTAGGTGCTTTTTCGAATAAATTGAAGTAAACAAGTTGCTCAGGCGCGAAGCGTTTTCAGCGATAAGAAGCTCGTTATTTTGAGAAAAAATATTAAAAGATAGTTACAATAACAAAGTATTCGACACATCCTTGCCGTTGTTTCCACTTTGCAGGGTTCGTACGCGTCTTGAAAACCCTTGAAAACCCTTTAATTTCAGGAGTCCGATTTCAAGGCCTTGAAAGTACTTGAATTTCGTTTTTGGTCCTTGAAAGTCCTTGAGTTTTTATTGAACAAGATCGAAAATGTTCTGCACTATCTGTAAACCCAAAACATAGATGTTAACACAAACATTTTTCTTGGTTTTGAGGTAAAATTGTCGTTAAAAAAAGTCCTTGAAATTCTAGTTAGGGTCCTGGAAAGTCCTTGAATTTTTGGCCCGAAAAAGTGTACGAACCCTGACTTAGTCCAACTGATTAAAACAAGAAACACTTTAAACGTTTCACCCCGGTGGAAGAGCGCACAAACGCGAAAGCACTACTCAAGCTGCCTCGTACCTAGGTGGTTCTTGGGATTTTCGAGGGAAGTGGCAGCACAAGGGGTTATGGGAAAGACGAAACACGGGAAGCGCTCTTCGCTTTTCAGCTTGAGCCTTCCCTTGTGCCTTTGTGTTTTCGAAGCTTTCCTATGATCCTTAACGCCGAGACTACCAACGTAGCGTCTGGGTACGAGGCGGTTACTCAAGCTGATCACTTATATCGTCACTATAGATCCCTTTGCGCTAAAACTACGGTAAAATTAATCACAACTATAACAAAATTTTCTAACCTGAGTGGTTATCAGCTGCCCTGATTTCAGCGTTAATAGGACAGTGTAACTGAACAATACGCGTCATGACTAAGTAATTGGACAGTGCGCCATCGTGCGCACACATTTGATTTTTTTTTCCCTCGCGCTACGCGGTCGTCCGATTTTATTGATCACTCGTGTGATTACAGATCAAATTGGGTTCCACTCAGTTCTATAGATCGTTTTGACATGACATCACGGTGGCTATATTAGTGTAGCATATGCTTCTCGTTAAAGAGAACTTGACGTAAAAAAAAAAACAAACAAACAAATAAGACTATATGTGGAAATTCAGTATAAAACTTTTCCATTTTTTTGGTGAAAAAATATATTGGTCATATTGTTCTGTTGTTCTTCTAGTCTATTATCGTAAAGTCTTGAGTTCTTCTCCGAACAAACCGTAGCAAAATTCTAATGCTTGTAGAAAGGAATACGAATGTTTTTTACTAGGTTCATGGCGTTTTCATTTGATCTTTCATGAGATCTTTTGCCTTTGGTCTTTCATTCTAAAACAACAGCTGAAAGAATAACAATACTACGTCGACGAATCAGCGCTCGTTGACCAGAAGCCGGACAAATCTGCGCTATGAGTATGGAATTTTTAGGGCCGAATCACAGACGTCTCTCAACTCCCCGCGAGACGTCCCTAGTGGCGAGGAGCAAGAGAGACGGCTGCACTCGCAGGCTATCTTTTGTTTATTGATTTCTTACGTTTTATCTTGTATCAGTTAAGGCTGGTACTGACTAAAATGCGTTATAAAAAAGCCTTGAAATTCAGCTTTCCTTTGTTATTTTATTGGAGTTTTCTTATTTAGTGATTAATTACTACAGACCTAACGTTGACATATCCATGTTACACGTACAGTTTATTCTGTGCTGTATAAAATTAATGTTTTTTTAGGTAACATTTATTTAAACTTGTATACTGTGCTGTTAATATTGAACTTTTCTTCAGATTTAGTATTTGCAACAACGAGGTAGGTGTGACCACCGTGCACAAATGACGTCATACGATGAGCCCCCTGAGTTGAAAGTTCTCGAAACTTGAAGAACCGTGACCCAATGGCCCGATACACAATTGACTTTCCATGAGCATCGACTACACCCAGGAAGTTTTGACTGTACATCACAAATGGATGGATGGCAATGGCTTCAGTAGTAAAAAGTGTCTGGTATAGGATAAACCCATATCCATCCCACTTCAAAATGTTGGGTTTCGTTCCATCTTCAAAGTTTGCAATTGCAAGGAATATTTGACCATTCATTTTAAACGACTTCACATCTCGTGCTCCATACGTCAATTGTATAGGTCTGACGGGTGATAATAGGCGGAACGCTCCCCTTAACCTCTTGAACACATACAAATGATTACCCGCGGCCATAACAATAAACGTTTCATTGTTAATTACAAATTCCGTGGAAGCTCCATAGAGCGCATATGCTCGCATTGCTGTTGCCTCAGACAGATCGAACGAGTTGTTTCTCCACTTATAGATGTCTAATTCTATCCAATAATCATGAAATTCATAGTACTCACTTACAATCGTTAGAAACGGTTCAGTCCCTATTTTGAAGAAATTCAAGTCTGCTGTTCCATTTCCATTCGGCGTAATGTTTTGAAATACAACAAAAAATTGTCCGTTCCACCGATAAATAACTAGCTTCAGTCTCGGTGTAAATCCAAATTCGAAATTGGCAACGGCAAGGTAATGTGTATCAGCAATTGTAAAATATTCCATATCTGTTACTCCCATAGTGTTGATAGTTTGGTAGAGGGAGAATTTTTCAGTAAAGTTCATCTTGTAGATGAATGATTCTGTGTTGAATCCATCGGTATCACTTCTAGAGTTGGCGAAGGCAAGAAACTGGCTGCCATTAATAGTGAACTGCTCAACATCAACAGCTCCACTGGTTGGTAGATCTTGGTATTTTTGAAAGTTATTACTGGAAAAAACTTGAAGGGAAAAATAAGATAGCAATAAAGCGTTGACACTGTGCAACAGAATTAATACAGGAATGGCTGCTTCTCAATCTTGAATACGTTTAGGGGGTCAGGCTATAATATAAGGGACTTTAAGATGCCACGAAGGCGACGACAACGAGAACGTAAGAAAAGCAATAGTTTGAATAGGCAAAACAACAATTCTGCACGTACAGCAGGCTTTTTTGTACATTTCTTTGCCGTCACTGCACGACTATGACGAGAAAATGCCTAATTTCACGTTTTATTCGGCTCAAAAAGAGTTTGCTTGCATTTGACAAAGTAAATGAGTTGAAGTATCGCGATAGAGATTAAAAGAACGCAAATTCACTTTTTGAGAGACTTTTTCGTGGCCGTCGCCGTCGTGGTATCTTAAACTCCCTATAATCAAACTAAGCACCATCTTTTTCCTCGCGAAGCGAGTTTATAATCTCGTCACACTTACCGACTCAGGTCACCCCTCCTATCATGTAAACGTGATCAAATTAAAATGAGAGATTATATGGACAGGCGGGTTACCTCATCTACCTGGGGTCCCCCACCTCCATGTAAACAGGCCCTTAAGTTAGATCGAGTAGCAGTATTTCATTTTGTATGATATTTCTGAAATAGATTGCCAGCGGAGTCTAGGCTTGAATACAGTGTGATCTAACTAGAACTACATAAAGGGATTTCACATTGCTAGGTGAGAGAGCTCTTGTTCTTCGTTATTATTTTTAGGAACTTTGCTTTCGGTGGGATTGTTTATCAATGTGATTGTTCCAAGATAGTCTGAGGTGTATAACTTTTCTGTCATTTCTTTTCAATATGGACACCGTCGAAACTGGCACTAAGTGTCCCAGTTTTAAAGGAATTGAGGAACGACAGAGAAAAAGAAACTGCAAAAATGTCTGTTTGATGGTGATTTCTGTTACGAGAGAGTTGACCGTACCTTTATCCTTCAAATATGCTCCCACGTATCACAAAAATTGCCAGTAAACAAACCAAGCCTTAATTAATAAACCATAACAGAGTTGAACTCTTAGCAGTTCGTAGAAGCAGAAACTCGCCAAATTGAAATTAACAACAAAAAAATCATAACATACCTCTTGTCCCAAACACTTCTACCCTGAGGCAGCTCCGGTTATGACGATTTGTAGGATGGAAACGGATAAATCTTGCATGAATTTGCACTGGCAAAATGTATTTGTCAACATCATCGCTGCGACCTTTCCTTTGAAATTCCTTTAAAAACAATCACGGGGTTATTGACAAGTGCAATGATAATAATAGGCTAACACCTATTTGATGTAATTGCGATTACTGTCGATCCGACATGACATAGCCTTGTCGAAAACACTAGAAATGCCGTCAACTCTCTCAGAACAGACACCTCCATAAGACGGTTACCTCCATGCAACGAAAAGCCCGTTTCTCGTTCCTTTCCTGATTAGATTTTCCATATGCAGGAGCCCATAACCCGGAGCGAGCAACTTCCACGAGTTCGTGTCACGGCGTTTTGACGGACCAGTTTATTTTTAGACACATTTTAGGACACTTTTTCCGCGAAAATAGAATTTTCACCATGTCTATAAGCGCATTCGAAGTATGAGATATCAAAGGTCTGAAGGTTTGCGGAATTTTAAACATATTCAAAATTCGCGCAAAGCGTTCTAAAAATAATTTCGGTTTGGGAGGTGCTTTATTTTTAGAACGCTTTGGCGCGAATTTTGAATATCTTTTGAATTCAACAAACCTACAGACCTAAAAATGATATTTTTTTCCTTTTAATAGCGTTTAGTTTTCCTTTTTGATATCTGATACTTCGAATGCGCTCATAGACATGGTGGAAATTCTATTTTCGCGCGAAAAAGTGTCCTAAAATGTGCCTAAAAATAAACTGGTCCTTAAAAACGCCGTGACATAGGCCTAGTATGGGAGTTGCTCGCTCCGGGTTATGGGCTGCTGCCATATGACGGTCACCTGCCTAGATCGGCCTAAGACGCAAACTTAGTGCCGGTCCCTACCATGACCGTCGTGTAGAAAGAGTTGACTGTAATTCTTGAATGTCATGTCTTCGAGGAAAACGTCAATCAGGTGTAAGATTCTAAACCGTAAGCATTACAGGTCAAGTGTTCTTAGTTTTGTATTTGCTTGGCGTCTTGGAGGTTTTCTGCACTAGCATACAAATATTAGGGACTTTAAGCAAACCGCTACGGCAACCTCTACTACGGAGGACGTGGATGCGGAGTCCTGGGGAGGGTACGTCACCGTAGACCGTCAAATTTCAACTTTAAACAATCGGCGTCCAGACTTAAAAAGAACGGACAAGATCAGGCGGTGTTGGACACGGTCTGAAGGGCATCATGAGGAAAAACTCAAAATCGGCTCATTTGCATCTGACCTTCGCTCTGTTCACATCTCTCGTTACGCCATAACAATACCGGGAGAAATAGTGTGATATGGGTATTAAAGGATCATTACAGGTCTTCTTCCGCTTTTAAAAGACATAACATGCGATGTTCACTTGAGATCTTTCTCCGGAAAGGTGGCCGCAATCGACGCTTTCTGCTAGCTTCACAAAACTGTTATTTTCTGTGTCGAAGCGATAATTTTAGGGATCGAAACACCGCGGTACGTATCAACACTTCGTTCTTACATGTGCTTAAAGTGCTTGATTTTGAACGTAAGCTTCTCTTTAGTGCTCTTCTCACCTCGGATTTTTTTTTCAGGTACATTGACATGTGCACGGATAATACTGATCTTCTGATCGAAAATAACGTGCAACCTATTCTGGTTTTCCAGAAAAAGTTGGAGCGCAAAGCAAATGTGGAATCCTCCTCCGGAAACTTGTTGTTGTTGAGGACAACAGCAAGTTAGCGGAGGTTTTGTATTCATTTTAGTCCGTATGAATTCAATTTTATCTGTTCGTTATTTTTTGTATGATTTATTAGGAATAGTAAAGAATCTCGCACAGAAGGTTTAACTCTTTGCGGACAAGGGCAGAAGGAAGACGCCAAGGAACTATTCAAAAAAGAGGGCCTAAGGGCCGCTTCGATGACATACATATTACAAAAAAATATCATATTTTTAAAGACGAATGAAAAGGGAATGAAAGAAAGTATTCCAAGCTGATCGTGTAGTGAAAGTATTCTAAGCTGATTCGATCGTGACCGCGCGAGTATATTTATAATACTAAAGATGCCGCGGAATGGAGTCACGATTCACTCACGTAGATAAACTTCAAGTGGCATTTTGACCCTTAAAACGGCGGGGCCCCAAGCGGGCCCCGCCGACCATTTCAGATACTTGAACAACAAAACTAATAGATTATGCTAAAAATGGAGGGTAGAGGAGAAGATATAGACTGAAAAGCATAAACAATAGCTCTTAACCAAGCAAAGGGATTATGCGCATGAAGAATTACAAAGGACAATATCAATAGGAAACAAACATACATTAGAGAGCTTAAGCAACGACGACAGCGACGGCAACGAGAACGGCAAAAAAAGCAATTGGTTTAGATTAACAAAATAACAGCTTTGCACGTGTCTCACGCTGTTTTGAACATTTCTTAGCCGTCGTTGCACGACTACAACTTGAAAGTGCCTCATTTCACGCTTTGTCGAGGACGGGAACTCAAGACAACGAGTTTCTTTTTCTTTTCCTGAACTTTGATACAGTCTTTTAGAATTTAGGTCCTGAAAAAGTTGCCAACATTTGAGGAACTGAACGAGATGGACTAAGCGCCAAACAGTCTGAAGCAGAGCGACTTTACTTTTTAAATGACGTTTTCGGAGCCGCCGCCGTCGTTGTTGCTTAAGCTCCCTATCAAATTGTTTTGAGAACTAAGGCTTGCTACATCTGTCTACTCAAACTTTTCCAAACAATATAATCGTAAATCACTTGATATACGGCGAAAATCGAAGAAAATAGAAGAGACTACCCGCACAAAGGTGAAAGAATCAGTCCGCCATCTGCAATGACGTAATTGGACAAAATTGGTCACGTGTACCGTGTCCAACACCGCCTGGGACAAGATTTATCAGAATGATTTTTGTCTGACAACTTTGTATCCGCACTGAGACAGCTAATATCCTGTATACACACGTGTAATTATCGTTCGTATCGTGATAGTCGCTTTGTTGTTGATCGCGACGTTTCGACCGCTTCATCTGGTGATGATTTCGGGGTTACTGAAGCACGATGAATGTTGGTTAATTTATTATTAATGGCTGTGGACTTTGATCCTCACTATTCATGCTTGAGTCTGTTCCCTCCGCGGTCCACTGTGATACCAATGATGGATCGGCTGTTGTGTTGCATGCTCTTAAGCAGCTCATTCCCTGTTGATGTTGCTGCGGTGATGTGTTATGTGGGTAGCCTCTTTGACCCTACGCGGAGGGTCGCCGGTACCAGTGCGAGTAACGGTTAGTCATGTTCTATCTCTACGTTGTGCCTAGTTCAACCGGTCTGACAAGTTTTTAGTTATTTTTTAGGTCGAAGATGTAAGTTTTGATTGGCTGACTGAAATTTCAAACGTGTTCATTGGCTGACTTATTTTGTAGAAGTAATCAGCGTCAACTTGCATGCTACCTAAAATCACTGAACCGTAACGTATTATAAAAGATTTTTTTCTATATTAACTAAAAAAACGTATCTCGCATTCCCCTTGCTCGCTGAATTTTGAGTGACCGTTCTCGTTCCAGCGGAGTTTCAGGGGCGAGGATTTCAAGCAGCTTATTGATCCAGCGTTGTTATGTCTGTAGTTCGCTGTTATTTGCAAGAGAAAAAGGTTGTGATTCGCCAACAGTAAACTTTATTTCACCGACGATGAATAAACCGATTCTAATCAGTGTAACTCATGTTGCCTGTTTACGCTTTGTTATACTAGGTAACTGCGACTACCAAGAAAATAAATACACTCATGCGTGCCACGCGTGACGCAAGGAGGGGCTTCGCGGGGAATGAGTGTGCAAGCGCAAACAATAACTTACCTTTTCAGTGCAATCGCCGTACTTGTAAAATTTCCATTTCTTTCCATCAGACGAATAGGACAGCTTAAAGGCTGTCCATGCTTTGCCATCTCTATTCCCCTGTGTGGCGACAGCACATACTACAAACGTGTCTCGAAGATCAATCTGTAGCCAGTCGTTACCCTCGGCAGTTGGACTAGGACACCAACCATCGCCTCTTTTGTCGTGGAGTCTACCGTAGTAGGGTTTGTAACGAGGTGAATCATGTTGGGAAGAGGCGTTCATGTGACCATCAGAAATTATTGAAGGGTCGGAAATTCCGATTGGAGCGTTACTGTCACACGGCAAACCTGCAGAACGGACCTTTCTGTGTAAATTACAGTGTTTTTAAATAACCGTAAGTAAAAACACATTTGCACATTGAGCATTTAGTTTGTCAAGTTTTCAACATCATAACAGGGCGATATTTTGACAAAGACGTAGATGAAAGAGGTCCATTGTCTTCAAACAGGTCATAAACATTACATAAATTATATTATAGTCAACAAACTAATGCTACGTTCAATTAGGCAGATATGATGCCTACATGGATCCGACCAGGTTGGCAGCCACAGTGCTCGTTCAGAGCCCTTTTATCTGACCAGCTTAGAAAAACTGTGTCCCTCTGGTAGACACTGACAACGAACCTCAAGACCTTGTTTAAGATGTTTCCCCAGTTCATAGGCTTTGTAGCAGCTATAAGGACCCTAAAACAAATTTGGTTTGCTACCCTAGCAGTAAAGCAATGGCAAATAAACAATGGTGTGTTATTGTTTTCTTCCACCAAAGAGGAGACTCATGAAAGCTATTGTATTGTACACCATGCGAGCAACTGCTACAGTACTGCTAGGAAATTCATGGACAATGGTTCAGTCGTTTTGCTCGAAAAAGCTTCAACGGCTAATTCTAGGTAACACATTTTTATGTCTTATTTTCGTTGCTGTTGCCACTTACAACAAAATCATTTGTTATATTCCTAGACTTTTACTCAACTAAACAGGGACTGCCATTGGTTGATTCTTGGTCACGTGCCTTGACTAATTAACAATTAGTTCATGCGTCAGCGTGCGTATGTCGAGATATTGAGCACGCGGGAAGTTTGGAGAGCACGAAAGAGGCGTAAGAGTTGCACGAGGCGCAGCCGAGTGCAACTCTAGCCTCTTGAGTGCTCTCCAAACTTCCCAAGTGCTCAATAACTCGACATACGCACAGCTGCAGCATGAACTAATTGTTTTATAACATCATCAAAGCGATCAATGCATCAGTTAACTTATAATTTTATTATTGTAGGGCGCGCTCAAAGCAGTACGCGTCAATGTTTACGTGACTATATATTTTTTTCCTCACAGTTAATCTTATGTTTTTATCCTGAAACTGAGAGAAAGTGTACTCTAAAATGATTATAAAATCCATATTTAGGTGCCGGAAAACTATTAATTTACCGAAAAATTGTTATTGAGAGAAAACAAGTTTGCAAAGAATGAACTCACGCCATAGCTCGCACAGCTCGCCGAGATGACAACAACAACACTCACCTCTTTTCCTTACTATCGGTTAACAAATTCAAACGTTTGCTCTTAAATTTCCTTATAAAACACATCGTAAACGCTTCCTTGTCTATTGCTGAGTTATGGATGAACTCAGGAGACTCAGGATTGCTAAGCTCACAACCACTCGAGGAATTACGAATAGTTTATTGACGTCATCAGCGTGCTCAATAGGAATATGAAGCACGCTCGCGCTATTGAATTTGATTAGGCGAATTTTCTAGCCATGTTATAAAATAAAATGTATCCCGATCGTGATACATTAAGCAATGTACCCCGGTCGGGCTACATTAAAGTACGTGATCAAAGCATGGTAGAAAGTGGTGTGACAGAAGGCGGGAAAAACACTGCCAGTTTTCTTTTTCGTGAATGAACACAACGACAAAAACACAAAGCCTCAAGCTAAAAAGCAACGATTTTTAAAGTCATCCCAGAAGAGAAACAGCAACTAGTGGAGGAAAAAGATGCTGATAATATAAGGAAAGTACTTTGAAAATCATTCATTCAGTGGTTTTGAAAATTAAATTTGTGTTTCCATAAGTACCTAGTCGATTGTTCTGTTCGCTCCAGTTATTCTTTTGTTGCTGTAGAAGTGAAAGTTTAGAAATAGGTTCCATGGACTCGGATTCTGGTCGATTTAACAATCAAAACATTCTGAGATTCGAGAATATTTTATTCTAAATGATAAGAAAAGATTTGTTTAGTAAGTGGTAATTTTGCGCTATTTCTCTGTCACTTTTTACTTTCAGTTCACTTTATTAGCCACAAAGTAAGTCAAGTAAGCCTTTGATCAATTTACGTTCGCCAGTTCTTTTTTTTTTTTCCAATGCAACTTTATTGAACATACACTTGTACAATTAGACAGTAGAACAAGCTTGTTCAGCAAACCAAACTGGCGATTTCAGTTAGCCTGCGTCGTGTTGTCAAACATTTTTCCGAGCGATAACCTCTCCGTTAGAATTCAAAATCATTACCGGTGCCTTTAAGCTGAGTGCTTGGCTTTCCCGTAATATTTTCCATATTACAATAATTCAACAAAATATCGGCATCTTGTCGAGAGAGTGTAAGTTTTACCTGCTTAGGCATCTGAGTATAAAATGTTTCAATACCAGCAATTCCCGATTCTGCATCCGACGAGTCCCTCACTGTCGAGCTTTCTCTAAAGAAGGTCTTTCTAGAATTAACCTTTCCAGGACTTTTTTCTTTCAGCTGTTCATCGTCAGATTCGAGACGTTTCTTTCTTACATCGCTTCTTTCTGGCGTGATAGTGGTGGGAAGCTGTCTTTTGCTTCGATCTTCCACAGCCTCTCAATGTAAATCTTCCTCGACATTAGTGTTGCTTACAGCTTTCTCGATGAAACTGTGCAGTTCAGCTGCGTTTCTAATTTTGCGACCACAAGGTCTGCAGACCCGTTCTGACAAGTTTTCGTTTCTGGTTAATCGCAACCCAATAGAGCCGCAACAATGAGCGAAAATCAGCCCAACACTTTCAACAATTCCCGACGGCGAAAATAAATTTTCAAATGAGGCTCGTCCTCCCCTAGAAGTAAAGTTAACTCCACAAAATCTACAACTGCTGTTTGTTTTTTTAAACGATTACATTGGGTTTCCGTCCCCTCTTACAAATTTTTGTGGGAGTCGCGGCGCCGACGTTCTGTTGCGAAGATTTTCCCATTTCTCATTTTCTCTACAGCTACGAAACCGCCTTTGGCGATACATTCCCGCGTGAAGTCAGTCACGCAGAAAAGCGCGCGCCTAATTGTGATTGGTCGTTGAAGTGATAGCTGGGATAATTGAAATAAGGGTCGAAATGCAAAAGACGCGGCTTTTGTAGTTTCTCTTTCTTACCCTTCCCCCTACCTTAACGCCTGCTACCCAGGCTATGTTACCACTACAGAGTCTACACAGGAAAACGAGGCCGCTCTATCACTGTTTTGTGAACTCTCGATTTAATCTATGGAGAAAAAAGGAAGGCAAATATTTTCGAAAATTGTACGTGCCAACAAGTTAACAAAGCAAAGAACACTGCAGATAAACAACGCTCATCTCGATTGTAACCGCTGTTAACAGCATTTGCAAGAAGCGACAAAAAACTTTCTCATTCATGGTGAGTTGACAGAAACTTATTAAGCCTCTACGTTTCTTCTATTCTCAGCAGGGGTAGTAATTTAAACTTTCGACGTTTTCTTTAAAACCATTGATCCTAAAGCTTGCAAAAGACTAAAACTATGATTTGCCGTGTTTGAAGATACCGTAAAGATCTAACTTTTGCGCATCTACTGTTTACGGCTATATGTCACGCATGAATTCACCTCTCAATCAAACTAATCGTTTTTTTAAAGGTTTCCTTTCTGATTCTGTTGAGATCACTTCGTGTGAATATACTATTTAAATGCAGTTATACGCTGCTTATAACTTCATCCGCGCTTGACGAGTGTCTTTTATGGTGCATAACTTTCAAAACAGCTGCTCCACAGAATGTCACTGAACACACGTTTCACAATAGAGTATCAACGTATACGCAAATTATAAGTGTCACAAAATCAACCTAAGTGGTGCCTTCGGGGTTTTTCTGTCTTACGTCATCCTAAGTAACCATCTCTTACTTGCAGGAGTGAAAAATCGAAACGTCATCATTACCAAACGAATTTCCATGCAGCAAATTCCAATGCGAACAAATTTCCATGCAGCCCCTGATCAAGCAAATCGAGATTGCGTATTATAACTGTAAGTATTTTTCCCTATATAAGCGCGAGGTACTGGGGTGCCTCCTCGGAATTTCGCCTTCTGGGCAAAATTCCTGCGGGGGCAATTATATAACTAAGATAGAATGCGTGCTCTGATTGGCCGAGAAACGTGCTGTAAACACAGGTATGACGTCAAGATTTTTTGCTGTGCGTGCGCTAATCTCGCAAGCATAAATTTGAAAGATGTTTTGAGGTGAAAACTCGACAAATTTGACAAATTTACTTTATTTACCCATTTCGTCTCGGGTTTGCATAACTGTATCGAATTATCCCAGCCCCTCTCATGTTTATGTCAAGCTATGCAAACAGGAAAAAGGTGCGTTTTCTATTGCTTAACTACAACCCTGTTGTATTGATACACCTCGTATTGCTACCATCTGACGTCCAGAGTTGAACTCCTGTAATCTCCCTGGTGTTTACTAGCATGAGAAGCCTGTCACTAACATTCACTAAAATTATAAACAATTATCCGAAAGGTGAATTTTTATTTTGAAGATCGTGTTAAAAACAAACAAATTAATCTATGGTATTGCATCGAGGAAGTAAGATACCGCAATAGTTTCAGTGCAATTATCAAGGACTCCTCACTACAAGAAACTAAACTGAAACATTTTAAAAATGTCTCCATCTTTGGAAATGCTATGTTAGTCTTTCAACAAAGCCCCTTTTAGTCAATTTACTTACTTAAAGGACAAGACCCAGCTGTAAAGGAGAAGTCGTCAATTGCTATGCCACCCCACCAGCCTTTTCCAGGGGAGGCTTCAAATGTTACCTGTCAAAGAAATAAGATTAAAGCTGTAATCATGCCAAAGAGTCTATTATGTATAATTTTGAGAGCAACTGGTGTCATAAGTACGGAAAAATTAAGTGAAGTCAACTAAAACTTATCAACTGAAGAGAGAGAAATCGATATTTTTGACAAAAAGTTTACCCTATGCGTTCCCATCAACGATCCCGTAATAGATGATGTATTTATACCAGCTTCAAGCCAAATGTTTTCCACGTACAGGTCACTTGCAGAAAACAGTAATTTTCCAGCTACGGTGACGTTTAGACTTCCAGCATTTGTACCATACAGGCGGTAGTAGAATTTCAAACACATGTTCCTGAGGAATTTCAGTGGGGAACTAGACAATTTTACATTTTCGTCGCACTGCCCTAGACTAGACGTGTCTATGTACATGTAAGAACCTGTAGAGAGATAAAGAATGAAAGCACGGAGAAAACTGAAACAATTTTTGAGGTGGGCTAATTTTAGACATTTTACGGGTGTCACTTTTCCACAGGTCAGAGTACAGGTCGCCATGATACAGATAAATGAATAGCATTAAAAGTGTCTCCTAGCCCTAATCTCTTAGTGACAAAATGCTCTATTTGATCGAGGGGAATGAGTGTGGTTTGGTAATTTATCGATGGAGCAGTAAGCTGTACTCCTTGACCTGTAGAATGTGACCTGTACTTTGGATCCGCGATGATGTTAAATAAAACCAATAAGTACAAACTATAAAAAATTGCGACAAAGCTTTTCTTAAAAACATTTGGAAATTTTTAAAACAGTTAAAATATATACGACATTTCGACGTTCTTGGACGTCATTATCGACAGTATGATATACATACAATTATAGTTCTTTAAAAAGAAAAGTAACATAAAATATGTTGCAAGTTAGACAAAGAGTTTAGCACCGATGGGGTCACTCTGAGTATTAAGGCTAGGCCTTAGTTCTTTGATGAATAACATTTTTGTAACATATTTTCATGTTACTTTTCTTTTTAATGAACTATTGTTTTTCTTGTATCTATAAAACATTCATACTGTACTTTTTGTATTGTTTAATAAACGAAGCGCAGTGTTTTATCGGGTTTAAAATCACGAGCCGAAGGCGAGTGATTTTAGACCCGTTAAAACACGTGTTGCGAGTTTACTAGACGACGTCAAAGGCACTTCTGGAAAAGCGTGTCTCAATGAACGTTGGAAATTAGCATTAAAAAAAATAATTACGTATGAAATTATTATGCAAGAAAATCAAATCTCACACGTGTTTAGAAATTTTCCAGTCTACGAACGACACTAAGAGAAGAAGACATGGCGCCTTGTTCCAGAGTTTTTTTGGAAACCTAAAAATGCGCCGAGGAGGAGAGGAAGTTGGTCGAAAATGGTACCCAAAGTCAACAAGTGCAGTGAAAAAGTAGTCTTTGAAAAAAATTTTCTGGAATGGCCGAATGGAAGGTAAACAAAATCCAGTACACGAGCCTTGCGTATTCACAACTGGCAGGTCTTGAAAGCAAAGCTTGGACGCTGCCTGCTGTAGGCAATATTACCGCTGAGTCACTGGACTTTTGGCTGATATAATTGGTGAAAGAACAAAGTTTACTAATTTTGTGCAATAATAAATTTACTGTGTGTGTTATTTTGAAAGAGCATTAAATATTCACTCACTTCTTGTTGTGTCAGTTGCTGTGCTGATAGTTAATATTCCTAAGTCACGTGCAGTGACATTAGATATATCTGATAAAACACCGCATGCTAATATGGGGAGGTTTTATCGATATTAAGTCTCTGCACGTGATGTATTATCGACCATTTGATAGATCGATGAGTTTATGAATTATTTAGATAGATAGATAGACGCCTTTATTTAAAATAAAAAAGTAATTACCCAGGGTAGTCCATTCAGGGAGCTTACAAAGCATACCTGCTATTAATAGGAGGCCTGACTTCACTAACTAGACTATAAATGATAATAATAATAATAGTAATAATAATAAAATATATACAAGGTAATATAACAAATGAACTAATAACAAGATCTTTTAAGATTAAGGACATTTACAATAACTATTAAAAACCATACTTCCATGGTAATAAAAGGATCTCTTGGCCACTTCTGTTCTTATAGCAGGCAGATGCAAGAGATTGCTCTGGCGGGTTGAACGAGCACAAATGTCCTTGTTAAAAACAAAGTAGTTCTTAAAATATTGAGGGAACAGGCCATGTATACATTTCCTTACAAGCTTTAGGATGTGTTCATCGCGCGTGGACCTAGTACTTGGCCACTTCAAAGCTTTCATCGCAGTGTCACTACTAGTTGTTTTAATTACAATTCTTCCAACGCGCTTCGGCAGAGTTTCTAGAGTTCCATTATTTACTTCCCACAGGCACCCCCAGACCCCAGCACAGAACTCTAAAGTCGGTCTAATCATAGATAAAAAAATGGCATTAGCACTATGTGTGGTGATATAACGGCGAACACGTCCTAACAGACCGACCAGCCTGCCAGCTTTAGATACAATTGCTTTAACATGTTCGTTCCAACTGAGCTGTTCATCAAAGATGACACCCAGATACGTAAACTAAGTAACACGCTTTATAGCCGACCCATTGACACTGACTAAAAACTGATGTACCTTAGCAAGCCTCTGCGATGTTCCAAAAAGCATTGCCTCTGTCTTAGTTACGTTGATAAATAAACTATTTAATCGAAGCTAACACTCAATAGCTTGAAGCTCCCTCACAAAGGTAGCCTCGATAGTAGACACTTCAGGAGCTCATTTAATGATAATGATAATGACGTCCGAGAACGTTGAAACGTCTTATAGTTTTTAACTTTTAAAATTTTCTGAAATGTTTTTAAAAGAGGTTTTTTCCCAACTTTTTATAGCTAAATGTTTTAAAAGGTCGCTTCTTTTTAAGTAAAAACTAATGAAACAACAACGTAATTAACAAGAAAAACAAATTTTTGATTATTTAGTCGGTTTTGTCCAATTTCTTTTTTTGAATCGCGACAAACCGTCTTCATTTGTTAAGCGTTGGTGAGAATAGAAAAATTGTTTAAATAAACGGCTTCTTCTCCAGTGTGGATGTGGCCTTAACTAATTATATTGCAATTCTCTTTGTTTGGCGGATTTTGACAGTGGTATTAGTAATTAAGTGTACGGTTCACCTGTCGTGCTTCCAGTTGTGTGATCAAAAGAAGGTCCTGTACAGGCAGACGGTCCACGTCCCTCGCGTCGAGTCCAGATAAACTTGCCACTTTTGTCTTGCTCGAAGTCACACATTGATTCATCGAAGTTGCATGTCATGGCTATGTTAAACAAAACAATGAAGGTCCACGTTACAAATTGCTCGACGTGCGCATTTTCATGCTTTAATGCGAACCAATGTACACCTCATGGGCAGACACAAACATTTATAAAGCTGAAAATTTGCTGTCATAGGAACAAAACGGCGTCATTAATTATTCATTTGCAGCTGTATTTCTCGGCTTTTCAAAACCGTTCACGGCAGCTTTTTCCTCCAATAGCTGCCTTAATTTTTGTGAAGTTTGAGCAAGATCTATGAGAGCGTTCTCGAGATATTTTGGCTGAAGTTTTTATGGTTAGAAATCCATTTAAAACTGGACAATATTGATGTTCAGCTGTTATCTATAGAAAGCCAAACGCTTTCAGTATAATTTCATTCTTTTAAAAACGTGTAGTGAGAAGATCATGGGGATAGATTTAGTCGATTGCTAGAAAGAGGCACTTAATTTGCATGTGATTGAAATATTCTTTTTAGCGTTTTTTGAAAATGTTTTGGTCTACTTTAACAAATAAGCAAATAACTTGGAAACCGTTGAATAGATTTCTTTAAAAATTGAATATCAGCTTGAGATTAATTGCTGTTTTATATGACCCTAAAGTTTTAAGATCATTTAAATCTTGTAAGGCAACTAAAGAAGGGCTCCACTGCGCTAATTGTTTTGTCGGTGTGTTTTTAAGTGAGAACCTCTGACTCATAATTTAGAGCTATCGTCTCCAAGTTCCATTTTCACGTGAACCGTGGTAACTAATAAAATATATTTGAAACACACGCTCTTGTTGTCCAGAAAATTTGATACGATTTTGGAAAAAACCGCCAGTGCCAAGAAATATCGCTTTAAGTAATATAGATAATAGATTCATTTCATTGCTATGACAACTCCTATGTCAGCATAACACAGCTCAAAACAATTTTTAATCTTTAATTGCCTGCAAAAGCTGTTATTTTCGTTTTCCTATATCTTTGTTGATGAATACCTAGTTGCCCAAACTGGAGAGGTATTCGCCCTGAAAAATCCACTCGAGCCACCGTAATTATAATTAGTATGTTCCGCTCCCAGAAAACGTGCCTCCGTTCTGCGTGCGTTGCGTGACAGTCCTTCTAGCAGCCCTTATTTCCCTTTTTCTCTTTTTTTTCTTTACGTCATGGTTAGTAGAGGAGACTGCTGGTTTTGAAAGCCGGCAAACTTTAAAGATAAAAACAACGGTGCCGCAGTTTATGTTAAGACTGACTTCCCCGACGATGCACAATTGTTTGTTTTTTGTTCACAAATCGTGACTGAATAAAATAACGCCATGTTTTTATTAGTGAAAACGATCAAAATGAAAAAGCTAACAAATGCATATATGACAGGCCTCGAAACCATTCCACCTTATTAACTATGTTTACGAGTGTTTCATTTCTCTGCTAGAGAGCTTAAGCAGCACTGAAGACGTTCTTGAGGTCACGAACGCCGACCGGAAGTCACTCGCGCCATTGTGAATATACTGCGTATGTGTTTACGTCCGTGAGGTCAGGTCGCCGACGCAATCTCGACCCAGAGCTCTTCTGCGCATGTAGAGGAGAAAGATCAAGAGCTCTGGGGAACCTTGGAGCAAGATTGTCTCTGATTAGTTTCAGCAAAAAACAATAAAGGTGTTTCTGATTTGTCCATTCAAGTTTGAATGAGAGCGGTTGAACGTGCAGCGTGTCTGGCGTGTGAGCGTTGAAGTAAACAAGACCGGCCGATGGGCTACTCCGGCCGATTCTTGATTTCAGCGATTCCACGACAACATTTGCCTGACTGATTAGGCAGAATTACTGGATTTTCCAATTTTCAAATAAAATAGCTTAGCAAAATATCGAGAGTTGATCCAGAAAAAGATTTGAATGTAAAAAAAAAAAATAATAAAAATACACCATCATCTTTGCCAGCTATAATTTAAGAAGCATGACACATCACTGATTTTTCTTTGACTTCCACGTTATCGTATTCATACGAAGAAGTCGAGTATGAATGAAACTTGAGCTTCATGTCGTAAATTGCCCACAAACAGACTTGCAAGAAAAAAAAAAAAACGATATCGCATTTCAAAGCAGCTTCGCTGAAGTGTTAATATTCATGAACAAACATAAATAAATGGACGCTAAATTCATATTTTGGAAAGTTTTATTGGAATTTCGATACGTTTATCTTAACAAGCCATTCGGGTTTCATTTACCGCCTCGTGAAGTAGTCCACACAAATATTTAATCAACTGTTATGTACCTGCAAACTTCAAGTCTCAAATCTCTGATTGGGAACGTTCAACGGCATTTTCTCAGCAGCTACCCCAAGAGCCTCGGATACCCGAAAATTCTTCAAGGGCTCCGTTAACTGAATTTCTTCAGTTCTAATACCGAAGCAGCACAAGATTTTCGCAATGAAGTTGATATAAAAGCAGGAAAAAGTTTTGGTTAGATCAAAGAGCATGCGCTGTGAGGCCCAGATAGCCAGATTTTGGCTACGCCGGCGCAGAGTTTCCCAGAGCTTACGCGCGCATTCTCAAAGCCGTAAGCACTGGGTCGAGAATGGTCGCCGACGCCACAACGCCTCTTTTGAAGTTCAAGATGAAACGCCAGATTCTAATACTCGACAGTTCGCGTTTGGGTAAGAATTATTTGATAATTTCCGATGTTGAGGTTAAATTGTTGGCCTAAAACCAAGGAAAATTCCTCTGCTATTCATTCGGCGTTCTCAGCGATATAAACATCGAGTAAACAGTCTCTAACTCTATTTTTTGGACTCGACAGGTTTACCCGGCTAGCTCTAGCTGGCTGCAGAACTAGAAGATGGCAAAATTTACTGGATTTGCGTAAGATTTACTTGATTTCTTGTCCACGCGAATCATCATCAAGTAAACGCGCCAAGAATCATTGAACCGGAACTAGGACAATCACAGCAGCAGAAAATAGAACTTGCATAATTACGTCACGGCTCAGTAATTTGAAGTCACCGGCAAGTTTGAGTTTACTCCTCAGACACCATGAATTAACCAATGAAAACGTTTCATATTTTCTAATCAACCAATTGAAATCCAAGGCATTTACCGACCTAAAAGCAACTTAAAACCTGTAAAACCGGTTAAACCAACTAAAAATAGCGCACGACCTTATCTTAATGAGATTCCTGCGCATTTTATTCACGAGATAAAGACAAAAGGTTTTGACGTCATCGGCGTTAATATCTTCCCCAGGAAGTTACTGAGATTCCCCCACAAGAAAACGGGGTAACCGGTGCCTACCCCACTACTCCTGGCACTCTGAGGATGTCCTTCTCCCTACCTTGGCAACTGACTTCAATGTCTTCAACAACTTCTTCGTTTAATTTCCTGACTCTTTCCTGCTTCTTATTTATCTCGTTCTTTTTTTCGTTTATATAGTTAGAGTAATCTGCAAAAACGTAGTAAAAAAGAAGGATAGGAATTTGTACTTTCTCCAGTTTAATGAGAATGTTAAACTCATTTAATAGACAATTGTCCTTAAAACAACACAGAAGACAATCCAAAATAAACTCCTTGATCGCTAACAAAGATCTCCGTAAAACTGGCTTCTTATTTCAACGCAACAGTGTAACAACAATGTAGTCCTTAAGCTACGTGCAAACGGACGCAACATTGTTGGCTAATAACTCCCAACATGTCATTGTTGGATGTTACATGTTGCGTCCGTTTGCACACCCTTTTGCATGCTGTTGTGTAAAATTTAAAACCCGTCAAACTTTTAGCTACGTGCGAACAGACGCAACAACTCTCAACAATATTAGGAGTTGTTGGCTAACAATGGTGCGTCCGTTTACACGGTGCTTAACAGTTCATTTTAGGAAATAAGAATTACAAATGAGTTATTCAAAAGGAAAAAATGATGTACTAGATCACTTATGCCGGCGTTGAACACCTTTCCTATTTATCAGCTTTTTTTCTGTACTGAAATTTATGAAGTGACTCTTATTTTTCATATATTTCCATTCATGTCATTTCAACCATCGGGTATTTAAACTCACAATAGCCTGCTCTCCAGAGCGTTGCGTCCGGTCATTGCAAAGGCCAGGGTCAGTGTGACTTGGTTTTTTTTCAACCGCTTAGGTTGTTTGTTCAACTGTGCGGATCATTTACGGTAATAAAGAAAAATCTTATCCACGGCTTTCGCTGAAATCGTTTCAGTGATTATTTTTAACCTTCATTTTCATGAAAAACATGGAAAACATCCACTTTTTGTTTGCAGCGCGATTTAATGAGCTTGAAAAATCGGGGGAAGGCTTTCAAGGGCACCAAAGTACACTTTTGTCATAGAGAATGACTTCAAACACGTATTAAAGCAATATAGGCGGCTTCATTAATATCGGAGTGCGTACAACTATAATTTGAAATTGCTCACTTATTTTACAGTTATGCTAGTAATTACCTTGAAGGTTTAGTGCCTGCTGTTCTTTTATCAGCGCGTGGAACATGATAAAGAGAACAGTAATCGTTGTTCTCATAACATCCATCTTGGGATCTGTAAAAAACGACAGTGCACTCGGTTTGTTTTCAAATGCCACTTTTTCTTGACAAAAAAGATGTAAAATGTATAATATACCATGCATATTATAGAAATAAGTGTCTGGCAAACCCTCGCGAAACTCGACAGGGCGGTAACCAGCTTTTCGACTTATTGTATTCCTGTTCCCTTCAGGCAGCTTCTAAGGAGACCCTTTAAAGGCTACAGCAAAATAATTCTCTTACACAGCCAGACCTTCAAACATGACTTTATCCTGATTCTTTTTATTTCTGTTAATTGTATGCGTAAATCGTCGAATAGATTGTACCTAAATCTCGAACTACTGATCAGCTGACTGATCTCAGTACAAACTACTTTGTACGAAAAGGCCTTCTGTTTCCAGAGGCTGCAAAATCATCTAACAAGCATCAGTTTCCTTTCTTAGAAAATGTCACCCTTAAGGTACGCTTGACTTGGAGGGTTTGACCGACCAAGCAGGTAAATGAAAAAGTCCCGGATTATTGATATCCGTACATCTGATCTGTTGCCCCCCAATTTCCGAGAGTCATATGTTTAATTGAATAGTTACTGTTGTTCACTTGAAAATGAAACTTGGAGACAATACCTTGAATAATAATAGACTGTCCCATTAATTAACACGAAATTTACGACAAAAAATAGCGAGTTGTAGCCCTCGTTTTACTGCCTTACAAGACATCAATAATCTTGATCCACGATCTTTCACCAACGTTTTTAAAAAGATCGAAACTACTATGAGGCGAAATTGCATTTCAAAATCGCTTCGATTTCTACGGATAATGGCCGAACATCAAGATTGGCCAGCTTTTATTGTATTTCTAACGGTAACAACTTCATCCCAAAATATCTCGATAATACTCTTAAAGATTCCGCTTAAACTCCCCTAACATCGGGACGGTTATCGGGGAGGAGAAAAACTTCGTGAACGATTGGAAGAAGAGTTCCCAGTGCCGAGAAATCCGACTGCAAGTACCGGTAAAATAGGTAATGGCGTCAATTCGTTGCTATGCCAACTCCAAGGTCATTGTAACCCTGATCATAACAATTTTTTGACTTTACCTAATACAGCTGTGGTACCATGTTGTGGGAGGTACTGACCCTGAAAAGCCCTTTCGAGCCACCGTAAGTCTCAAAGGCTACTTTTCGCCTCTGCTTCTTCTTTACTTTGCTTGAGTACAGTTTCTCCAAAAAAATGTTTCAATGCCATCAAAGGCTAGTTTTCGTCTCTGCCTCTTCTTTTCTTCTTTGGCAACGACCGATCACAGCGTGTAGCATTCACATTATGATTGTACAATACCGAACCGACGCAAGGCAAACATGGATTCTATTTGTTTATTATACAATGTGGTGAATGCTTGTTTTATACAATGACTGACCAGAAAAAAGAGACCGATTCACATATATACCTCCCTCGTAACACTTGACTTTTCGAGGATTTTTGCTACTTTAGGCATTATTTAAGTTCAAAACGCTACTTTTCGTCTCTGCTTCTTCTGTTTTTTTTTATCTTACTTGTAAACAGTTTCTTCGAAAAGGTTTTCAACGTCTTCCCTTGCTCAAAGAAGAATAATGGCGTAAGCATTTTGCAAAACAGCGAGTCTCTTGTAGCGATGACACACGATTGAAGTTTTCTTTTAGTTCAGGGATTCTCAATTTTCTGCAATGCTGTTGATTAGAGCGATTTTGGTATGACCTTGAAATGAAAACGCGCGAGCAAAACGGAAACAACAAACGAACGGAAATAAAGCGATTTGATTGGTTTATCGAACGGACACAAACGCGCGTGGCTTTTGGTTGGTTAAGCGAACGCTCGGGTGAAAAAACTTCATGCCCGCCCGAAAACTTCCTAGAAATCAATCGATACTAAGCTTTGATACGCGCGAGCAAAACGGAAACAACAAATGAACGGCAATAGAGCGATTTGATCATCGGGAGAAATGGCCATTGTTCTCGGGAAATTTACTTACAGTCGGTGAAAGCTCCTAGGTCTGTCATATCGCTTATTGTTATTCTAAAACGCTGAACAGGAGTCTTTTTCATTGGTTACCATGAACTCGAGACAGTACTGTTCATCGTAAAGTAGGTGGGTGAAACTAACAATAACCCAATCTCTCTATTGTTTTCCCTTTTGTGAGGCCAGATCACACCTTTACGCATTTTATTTATTCCTTACAGATAGCTGACTTAAAGATGAGTCGAACATTTTAGTTTCGTTTCCTCGCATTAGAGTTTTGACGGAGCTCTGACTAATTACTCTATGAGTAAGACAGCGGTAGAGAAAAAATTGAGTCAAAAAATAAGTCAGTTTGCCTTTAATAAATTACATGTGGGCGAAGATAACGCACAACTAGAGTGATCAGTGCGAAGTTTAGAATCGGCCCTTTCGCATCGGAAATTAGTCTCATGAATGTACCCGTCGGACGGGCAAGAAAGAGGTTGAAGTCAAAAAAGAGGGACGTTTAATAAAGACAACGATTACAAGAAATATTTATTGTAAAAGTTGTGCCGCGCTCCATAAAGAGAATTGGGGGCTCTATGCAAATTTTCAGTCGAAAACAGAGTCGAAAATGGTGACATTAGCGCAGATGAAACCGCTAATAACCAATCTGACCTTAAATAATCTTATAACATAACCGAAACTCACGCTCAAGGTCATACTTTAGATCTCGTAATTTCTCGGCGGTCTGACAATATTATCGAAGATTTACCACGTGTTGACCGTTTCCTGTCTGACCATGGTACGGTTTTGTTCAGTCTCAAGTCAATAAAACCATCTTTATTAGAAAAGACTATCTCCTGCAGAAAGCTTAAATCTATCGACTTGAATTCCCTCCAGCCCGACCTGGCTGCTTTAAACTATCATAAACCCGACGTAGAGGGCATTGAGTCGCCTTTCGTCCACCTCACTGAATTTAAGATGTTAACGGAACAAGATGTGAAGTCTCTTATGCAGCATTCGTCTCTAAAATCTTGTGCTCCTGACCCCTGTACTTACAAGATTAATCAATATGTCCTTAAAGTCTGGTCAATTTCCTGTCGCCTGGAAGGAAGCTTTAGTCTTACTGTTACTTAAAAAACCTGGCCTCGACATTCTCTTTAAGAATTTTCGTCCCGTTAGTAATTTACCATTTGTTTCGAAGCTGACAGAGTCAGCCGTCTATAACCAAACTCATGGTCACATTTGCATGAACAATCTTTACCCTGCCAATCATTCATCTTATAGGAAGAATTATAGCACAGAAACAGCGTTGCTGAGAGTGAAAAATGACATCTTGTTGAACATGAACAAACAGCATCTAACACTACTGGCTTTATTAGATCTTAGTGCGGCATTTGATACTGTGGATCACAATGTTTTACTCAGTCGGCTTCACTCAAAATTTGGTATATCTGGAACGGCACTTGAATGGTTCCGTTCCTACCTTAATGGAAGATCTCAGCGTGTTATGGTCCAAGGAAATCTATCTCGGAGTTTGAATTTGGACTTCGGAGTACCGCAGGGCTCTTGCATCGGGCCATTGCTTTTCACGATTTATGCAAGCAAATTGTTTGATGTCATCAAGGTGCACCTTCCCACGGTTCACTGCTACGCTGAGGACACGCAGTTGTATGTGTCTTTCAGTCCAAACATAAGCACCGGGCAATTTGAGGCTGTCACTGCTATACAGCACTGTGTGGATGATATACGTAATTGGATGACCAACGATAAACTACTTCTCAATGACGATAAAACAGAATTCCTAATGATTGGTACCAAGCAACAACTAGCCAAAGTTAATATTGATCATATTTTAATTGGAGACTGTGTAATTAGACCAAAAGGGGGTAGTTAAGAACTTAGGGACATGGTTAGACTCGACTCTTTCAATGAATTCTCATGTAAATAACACTTGTTCCAATGCTTTTTATTACTTGTATAATATAAGAAGAATTAGGAAATATCTTTCTAGGCGGTCCACTGAGACGCTCATTCACGCATTTGTCTCAAGTCGTGTCGACTATTGTAACAGCTTGCTCTGTGGCCTGCCAGCTTACCAGCTTAGTAAGCTACAGAGGGTCCAAAATGCTGCCGCTAGGTTAATTTTCCTGGAATCTAAATACTGCTATGTAAGACCGTTGCTGTATAATTCTGCACTGGCTGCCGGTTAAATTCCGAATTGACTTTAAGATATTATTGTTAACGTATAAGGCTATCAATGGCTTAGCGCCTTTTTATCTCCAGGAACTTATTAGTCTTAAAGAAGCATGTAAATAAAAGTTACGCTCCGATTGTGATGGACTGCCACTAAACCCTGTGAAATTCAAGACTTTAACAACGTTAGGAGATCGATCTTTTGCTGCTGCTGCTCCTCAACTATGGAATTCATTGCCCTATTCAATTAGGAGTAGCCGCTCAGTAGCATCTTTTAAAAAGACACTCAAGACAAACAAACTTCCCAAGCCAGTAGTCAGTAGCCAGTAGACTTTCTTAATGTCAGGATTGACTTCGTAGTATTTCTCTTTGCTGCTATTCTTTTTAACTTTTACATTGCGTTCGACGGCCCATTCCTCCCAGCAACGTACCGCCCATGAAGTATTAACTTTCGTGTTTGCCGGTATTCTGGACTCTCTTCTCTTCTCGACTTCGTTATCACAAACAACAACGATATTACGCCCAGGATTTTCTTTCTTTTCGACTTCAACACTATCTCGTTCGCTGACTTCTCTAAAGTCTCCCACTAACACGTCCAAATTCAACTCAGGGGAAAACGGCTCCTGAGAGAAAGTATTTTGCGTTAGGAAAATTTCGTCGTCACTATCCATTGCCGCTCTCACAAGTGTACTGGCCCCCCCAAAAATACCAAGACAAAAATAAAAAGCACAAAAGGTTTGAAATTTGATTGTTGTCGGCTTAGCAAACAAACTATGCGCTATTGTTCTTCGTTTCTCACCTAAGTGAGAACAAGTGGTTCGAACAAATTATGACCCATTAAACGCCCTTTCTCGATGCTGTGTGAAAACCTTTACAATACTTACAATGAAATACGTCATTGTCTGCGGTCGGATCAAAAAATGACAAACAAACAGATGTCAAAAACAAGTGGCCAATTATTGCCCTGTGAAAGACGACCTTAATGTAACCTATACCTCATGAATAATATCATGAAATAAGTTAGATAAACCCCTCGAACGTCGGTATTAATCCATAAACATCCCTCGGGCCTACGGCCCTCGGGATGTATATGGCTTAATACCTCCGTTCTCGGGCTTTATCTCTTACATAAAAGTGATTGACTCAAACTTTTTACCACGGGACAGACCTGCAATGGCCCGCATTATTGAGGAAGGAATTTACTGAGACGTTCTGTAGTTGGGACAAACAAAAATTTCCTTCATAGAGAGTTGTCCGTAAGCGGTCAGGTTCGGCTGTACCTTTAACATGTTGCGCCGTTAAACCGCTGGAACCAATCACTCCGAAAATTAATTCTTTTAAAGACCTGGAATATTTGTTTCTGTTTTGTGTGGTTTTCTAGCCTGGGATTGCACACGACTCTATACGCTGTGGACAAATTGCGATTGAGTCCGATTAAAAGTTCAAGGATATGGCGTAGCCTGTCCTTCATTAGAAGATTTTAGAGACGGTTTTTTCTTCACACTGAAATTTTCAGGTGACCTGCTTGAACACTAACTGTAATATTTTGGTAATAAAATGGGAAAAATACGGCTTCCAAAAGTCTTAGGTATAGAAGTTGGTTGAAAAATCCCGAATATGTTAGACGAAAGAAACGGTTATTAGCCTTCAGTGGAGCTTTAGAAATTTCTAGCCAAATATTTTGAACCTTCGAGCAGTTACTTTACAGAGAAAAGTCGTTGGGTGCGCCTGTTCAATTATTGTTGTACATATAAAGAATATAATTTTACATAGGTCCTGCACACGGAAGTACATATCTACAGCCGCACAGCGCATCAAACAACGAATGACACATTAATTTTCGAGGAATCATAAAGCATAAGTGTATATACCGCCTAACCAAAACTGTTTTGTTCAGCCCTTTTTATGATCACGATTATGCTTTTTCTCCTTGTATTTCTGGCTTTTTTTCGATTTCCATCAAATATGTTCTTAAAGTAAACAAACATTTTGCTCGACAGACTGTCGCTTAAATTGTTGTAATTTCCCGACTTGTGAGAGTGCTTTATTTGCAACAACTCGAGTCTTTGAAAAGAATAACTGGCTTAAAATACTTAGGCACTGTTAAGTTTAAATCTTCCCAACATAAATACATTGTTATACTATGCAGTTTTATCTGTAGCTGGAGTATTTTCTTAAATTTAACTGTCTGAAGAGATGCGATTCTAAGCGCACCCTTTACCAGGGTGATGTTTCTTTTTCTTTAAATGTTTCAAAACAATAATACAATTAAAACCTTAGTTAATTTACAACATACTTGAAAGATTCCTTTCCGAGTTGTGATCCTGAGTATGTTTTCTCCCTTTGGGTATTGAATTTGGACAAAAAAAGTGAATTTGTTCACGAAGCGGAGATTAAGGCTCTCGCAGCTGCTGTTCATAAAACTCTTATCTATGGGTAAAAAAGTGCTGATCATTAAATTATTATGTCAAACAGATATGTTTGTTCAGCTAATTTGTTTCTAAATTATTTTCCAATTCTATGAAAACTACCCTCTATTTTCTTAACTGATTTAATTTTCATAAATACGGGAAAACACAGAAAGGTTTTATGCACTAAATTGTCGGCAAATATAAATAAATGTTTCTTCGAATTAGAGAAAGTCCTCATTAAAGTAACCTCCTACACGTTTCTTAACCGTGCCACTAAACACGGGAAGCGAGAGATCATTTCAGGACGCGTTCACCGAGCGCGTTGTACCAGCAACGCAGGCGTTTGATTTGTCATTAGACAATAGATGCTAATTTGGGTTGACAAAGGGTTAAGTTCTTAAAAGTTTCCGAGAATGGGCGGAAATTGCTGTCATTTAAAGATGCACTAAGACCTAGCAGAAACAGATGTTCCTTTCTTGCAAGACGAACAAGCGAATCCCTGGTTTGGTTTTATTCAAGACCTGTCTCTGTTGTCGCAAGCGTAGGATTTTTGATGCTATAAAAGAGGTTAGGCAGCTGTAAGTTACTTAATCGAAGCTTGCCTTCCACGGGTATTGATCTAGATGCAAAGAAAAATAGTTCCACTAGTTGAATCATATTAAAGGGTAGGGAAATTTGTACCCTGCATGCCGAAAAATTTTAATTGGCTGTTTCCTTTTGCGCTATAGTTTTTATAGTGACCCGCGCGAAAAAAAAGGTTCTGGACCAGAGCGCTCTTACTTTCATAGCGCCGAGCCAATCGCAAGAAAAAACGGTTTGGTCCAGATTTTGGACACGAAGGCTTATTGGCTCCTAACGCCAAGGGACTTTAAATCTAACAGAAGGCTACAATTGGTTGACAAGAATAGTAGTCTGTTCTTGCGAAGCTGAAAGTTTTGGAACAGAAGTGACGGAAAGTACTAGCAACAGAAATTGGTGGCGGAGAAGGGTAGTGATCGGAAGGCAAACAACTGACAGGTAAAATTTTATGGTCGCAAACTAGGATGTTTTGGTGGTCTTGTAAACTGGGAATGGTATATCGGGCTAGATATAGCTTTAACGAATATTGGTAGATTGTAATTTAGTCAAGTGGGATCAGCGAATACCCCAAAAGCCCTACAATGATTATTGTTTATCCGGTTAATGCCCTTATTCTGAAATGGTACGCCGAAGACTTTGTAATTTGTGCTAGTAATACAGGCTTACAAAGTTGCAGATTATATTCCACAACCAAATTTGTCAAAATTATTACGGTATCGTTTGTTTGTAATTGGAAACTTCACGTGTCAGTCCGTATGATCACAGTAGGAGAAGTTTGATCTGATTGGTTCAAATGTAATCCAGTAGAAAAGCTCAAAGTTGAACGGGAAAGGTAAATGGCATGCGGCTCCGTACGAGGAGTTTTTTTTCTCCAGCCGACATCGAAGCATCAGCCGCGCTCGAAAATAGACCTCTGGTACTCAGGGTAGGAAATCTGCCATTTCGGTCTGCAAAATCACCTAAAAGGGCTAAAGAAGGATCTCATGGCTGTGCAAAAGTCGAGGAAATTTTTGAGTTATGTGGTTTATACATATTTAAAAAAAAAGTGCATTTAAAGCAATTAAATAAAAGGTGTCCAAAGTGGTGTGAACTATAAGGGAGGGCACCATTATCTTGAATTTTTAAAGGAAATGACATTGTAATTTAAATAAAATTAAAAATTTGATTGCTTACACTATATCCTCAACAACGCATATGGACAAATTTTACTGATATTCTACATTAATTGTCTACAAACCGTAGTTGGAAGCCGTATGATAAGCAGCACCTGTCATAGTTTTAACTTCCTTGTATAAAAGAAAATTATACTTTATCAGTCACAAAATAGTTTAAAAGGCTAATAACGGGAGAAAGAACTCCTCAGGATCGTACTGAATGAAAGGACTGTGACAAAAATTGTTTCATTCGAGTTTTGTTGTAAAATTGCGAAGTAAGAACGGCGTTACCCAAGGTAAGAGGATATTTTAAATCTGGTTAGTTTCTTATTGAAAATTCTAAATATAAATTTCTATAAATTTATGGTAATTCTCTTGCGGGATGGAAGAAATTTGAAATTTGGGTTTTGGGGCTTTTTTGGTCTGAAAACGAGTATTCCCGGTTTTCACTCACGCGAGAAAGCAGAAATAAAAGTGGAAATCTTTTAATACAGAAAACCTAGAATCCCGAAAATGAAAGAAGATAAATATATAAAAAGCCTCGCCAAGAATCAGGTCTATGCAATAGTTCATATGCGAGATATTCGGAAAAACGTTTTACCCAAATTTATAAAGCTTTGTATGGAGACGCCCCGTTTGTGTCCCTTTCAGGGGCACAAGCCAGGTCTGAAAATGGATATGGATTTTAGAGGTCTGATCTGAAAACGAGGGGGTGGTAAATGACATTTTTTGGTCTGAAATAGGGTTAGGATTTGGAGAACCGAGCGGCACAACCCTACCAAGAATTCCCAGGAGTACCTCCCTGGGATATAGACAAAATTTTCCTGACATAGTAGCTTGTTTAATGCTAATGAGCAGCAGCTGCAATATTAATTACGCAAGCCTCCCTTTCTGATCAACTTTTTATCTTTCCTATCAGTTTTAATAACAGCCAAGGAAAGCGAATTCAAGTAATTTTGGGAGTTTTTCTGCACTTTTTATGATCGAGACGAAGTTGAGGTCGATAGACACAAAAATAACGGGAATGTAGCCACGAGAGACTGCGAGTTTTTTCCTGTTCTTTATTTTTTCACGTTTTGCGTTGCGTAAAGTTAGTTTAATTAGTACTTGTGTTATCGCGCTTAGCCTTTTTTCATATGCGTATTCTTTCCGCAATTCTAGTCTCGGCGTCGCGTTACGTAATCGTTATTGTCAATTTTTGTAAGTTCGTTAGGTTTATTGTTTTCAGTCCAGTTAAGTATAAAGTTTTATTTTTTGGTCCATGTAAATCAGTCGCTTAGTTGTATCCGGAGGTGCCGTACAGATCTTATAAGTATAGTTTTTCCGGTATTTTTTGCTCGTTTTCTTAGTCATTTGTTGTACTTGAAGTTATCGTTTTTGGAAGGTTTTCGGTTCGCGTTTATTAATTCTGTATTTTCTTTTTCGCTGTAATTGTTCTAGTGAATCGAGAAGGGAAGGTCGAATTCAAACTGTGCGACAGTGTTTTCTACATGCGTTAAAAGAACTGATAGTGGATGTCATGTCTTCCAGAGTTGATCGGGAGTGGCAAAGAAGACGCCGTTTTCATTCTGAAGATGCCTTAGGCAGTCTGCGACTGAAAAATTCAAGAGCCTGGTACTTGTCGAGAATAACCAAGTTGTACCGAGAAATTAAAGAACTCTCAAATGACGCAAAGAATGTCAATGAAGCTTCGGAGAAATTATTGGACAATGACGAAGCCTTTACTCGCTTCGTGAAGCACGTCATTTTAAAGAACATTGCAACCGAAAAATGAATTTTAAATCAAGAATTGAACAATGGATTCATAGCGTAAAGGTGCCAGTTGCAACTCACGAGGATATAGAGACACCGCCTGAAGATATCGTCAGCACCGCGCATTTATCTATTAGACAGCTGAAGGCCAAGCAATCGTTGACTCAGTTGAAGCTGAAACAGTTAACGCAAAATCAAGAATTAGTACGCCAGGAGGAAGAGGCTAAATTAAAGTTAGAAGTTTGGAGGCACAGTATGAAGTCCAAAATACAGACGTGCAAGTTAAGTTGTTGCAAGATGAAGATATCGATTACCCTAATTTTCCGGTGGTGTTTAAAGAGCTGGATCCGTTTGAAAAAGGAGTTGAAGGACGAACTACAAGAGTCTATAAGCAGGAAGACCCTGAGCCCAGAGGTGGACAGAAATCAATTGAATCCAAAGGTTCACAGACACAGTTGAATCCCAATGCGCTAGAATTCAAAGGTCCATCAGCCAGATCCAGCACAGCCTCCTCCGATTCAGAAAACGAATATATTTTGCCTGAAGAATTTATAGACAAGATGGTGTTAACCATAAAGCAGGGGTTTGCGTTGCCGAAGAAGGCGTTGGCAATCTTAGATGGTGATCCCTCGAATACTGGAATTTTATTAAATCGTTTGAAACAAGCATCGTCTCTATAAATGCAGCTGGCGGAAGCGACAAGCTTATATACCTTCTTCAGCACACATCGCGTGTAGCAAAGCACACGATCAAATGTTGTTTGTACAAGGATTCTTCCCTAGGATTTCAAACTGCAAGAAGGCTACTTGAAGAACTGTTCGGACATCCCTTCAGAATTGCCTCGCAGTACGTGACCAAGCTAACAGAAAGTCCTCCTCTGAAGCCTTTAGATCGTACAGGATTATTTGCATTTGCTGACCAGTTAAAGGATTGCGAAAATACACTTGGCTGGACTGCCGTTCCATCTCAGGACTAAATCTGTTGATGTAACAGATCCAATCCAGTAAGCAGGTCAAAGGACGAACATTAGTCACATTGCAGAATTTATCAAGATCAAGGTGAGAGCTGCAAATAACCCTGTTTTTGGTTGCGTGACAGACGTCGCACGAGACAGATTGGATAGTCAGAGACGTAAGCCTAAGCCTAAAAGAGCTACATTATCCGATGAGCGCGGTAACGCATTTAGTACTCAAGAGATCGATCACAAAGAAGCCCCAACTACGAGATATGCAGTCTTCCCGGTATGCAATGCGGCTCATCCCTTAGTGAAATGCAAGATTTTCATAGAGAAGAATTTCGAGGAACGTCTACAAGTGATGAGGAAAGCTCAGTTATGCCATAATTGCTTCAAGGACGGCCACATTGCAGTAGGATTCTGCAATGCAAGGAGTACATTTGAAGTCCAAGGTTGTAAGAGAAGACATCATACTTTACTTCACCCTCCGCCCTCACAGCAATCAGTTGAAATCAGAACCAGAGCAGTAGAACAAGGAACCCAAGTAAGCAGTAGCACACCGTCACCAAGTGGACAGACTAACAGTACCTCAGCACGAGGGGGAAAGGTTTGCCTTCGGGTGGTCCCTGTGAAAGTCCGAAGTCGCGATGCAAACAAGGCAGTGAAAACGTACGCACTTCTAGAAAGCGGTTCAGATATCTCCTTATGCGACAAGACTCTAGCGATTGAGTTTGGAGTTCGAGGGCAACAAAAATCATTCTTCCTGACAACTCAAGAAAGAGAAGACAGCCCAAGAGATCAGCCTAACCCTGGATCTACTTGACGGTACTGACAAGGTTGAAGTTAAAAGACTATGGACTGTTGATAGACTGAACGTTTCACGCCGAAGAATCCCTTCAGAGCAAGATACAAGACAGTGGCCTCACCTTGAAGACAAAGTTACCGAGTGTTAGCGAAAAAGAAGTCCGATTAATCCTAGGCACCAACGCGCCAGAGGCCTTCTGGGTATTAGAAGAAAGGCATGGTAACAGAGGAGAGCCATATGCCATACGAACACCTCTCGGTTGGACACTTATGGGCCCAGTGGGAGGCATCGATTGCCGGGAACGCCATCTGAATGTTAACTTTGTTCGCTTAGTGTAGTTCGCGAGAAAAGATGAAGATTGTCTCACGCAGCAAGTCGAAAGGCTCTGGGCCATAGAGAATCACGGCTTGGCCGGTGACTCTAACATGTGTATGTCAGTGGAAGACAAGAAAGCCCTTGCAATCATGGAACGATCTGTGAAACTTGATCAAGGTCATTATCAGGTGGCGCTTACCTCACCATCCTGTACGAAACAAGCCTGGCAAGACCAGAGTAGTCTTCGACTGTGCAGCCAAGTACGGAGGAACATCTCTTAACGCTCAGCTTCTTACTGGACCGGACTTGAACAATTTTATAGTTGGCGTGTTGATAAGATTCCGTGAAGAACGAGTCTCGTTATTAGCTGACATCGAGTGCATGTTCCATCAAGTTAGAGTACCACCAGACGACCAAGACGCGTTCAGATTTCTCTGGTGGCTGGATGGTGACTTGAACCAGCAACCAGTCGATCATCGTATGGAAGTTCATTTGTTTGGCGCAACGTCGTCACCGAGTTGTTGCAACTTCGCGTTGAAAAGGACAGCAGAAGACAACAAAGGCGAATTCCCGGAAGAAGTGGTCAGGACAGTCTAAAGGAACTTTTACGTCGATGACTGCCTCAGGTCGGTTGAATCTGCAAAAAACGCCGTGGAATTTATGCATCAGCTAAGGAGCATTCTGTCCAAAGGAGGATTTCGATTAACCAAATGGTTAAGTAACAGTTTAGAGGTCTTGGACTGTATTCCGCGAGTTGAGAGAGCCCCGTCTGTACTTGGCCTTGACCTGGACAAAGTAAACCCACCGATTCTACGGACGTTGGGGCTCAAGTGGGACTTAGAGAAAGACGAGTTTACTTTCAAGGTTATATACCCTAAGAGACAGACCAACTACCAGTCGGGGATACTCAGCATGACGAGTTCCGTTTATGATCCACTTGGGCTGGTCGCGCCAGTTGTTCTAACGGCAAAGAAGTTGTTGCAAGATCTTTGTAAAAAGAACATTGGATGGGACACCCAATCAGTGATGAAGATGGTGAGAGATGGGAGAAGTGGAAGAGGTCAATTGCCCAGTCTCTCTCGGATCTCGTTTGGAAGATGCATTAAGCCCTTGTACTTTGGAGACTTGAAATTTGCCGAGTTGCACAACTTCGCAGACGCGTCGAAGATAGCATATGGAGCGGTCTAGTATCTCAGAATGGTCGATGTTAAAGATAGAATCCATTGCACATTTCTCATTTGGAAACCTAGCCTAGCACACCTGAAACCTATGACTGTACCGAGACTGGAACTTTCCGCGGCAGTCTTAGCTGTTCAGTTGGACAAGTCTGTTCGAGAGGAATTGAACGTTCCGATTACACAATCAACATATTGGTAAGACTCCACCTGCTTGTTGCAGTACAGCAGAAATCAGTCGAAGAGATTTCACACGTTTGTTGCAAACAGACTCTCAGTTATTCACAAGAACTCAGCCCCCCACCGGTGGAAACAGATAGGTTCTGAGCTAAATCCGGCTGATAAGGTTTAGTAGAAGTCTCAGAGTAGAAGAGATGTGTGCAAACAGCAAGTGGCTAAATGGTCCTCAGTTTCTAACCAAGAAAGATGGATTTTGGTCTCGTGATCCTACACTTCATGAACCGGAGTTATCCGATGACGACCCAGAGATCAAACGTGCTCAGTCTAACAGCCAATCATCGTCTCGCCATCAAAGTGAACATGTTCTTTCAAGTTTGATCGAGCGCCATTCATCATGGGAAAGATTAAAGAGGGCAGTGGCCTGGTTACACAGATTTAGAACGTGGTTCATTGAGCGATACAGTCGAAGTCCAGGTTGAAGTCCAAAGTTAAGGGTAGTGCAAATAGAAGAATCCTGTCGTAGACGAAATGAAAGAAGCTCAACGGGAGATTATCAAGGCCTTGCAAAGGATTGGTTCATTACAGCACTCGCGTCGGGCAACTTCCGAGCTGAAGAACCTGAAGATGATTGGCCATATACGCAAACTTCATCCGTTGTTGGACGAGATAGGAATTCTAAGAGTTGGGGGTCGACTAGAAAACGCTCTAATCAACTACGATGCAAAGCATCCAATCATTCTGCGTTACCAAGATCACGTGACAGATTTAATAATCTCGCAGCATCACCGGAAAACTGGTCATCTGGGCCAAGAGTAGGTTTTGTCTAGCCTGCGTCACCAGTATTGGGTAATCAAGGGACCATCAGCTGTGCGTCGTTTGATCAGTGGCTGTTTTCTGTGCAAGAAACTTGGTGCCGTGCGTGGGGAACAGCTGATGGGTGATCTTCCAAAGGAAAGACTGATGTCCGAAGAACCGCCGTTTACTCATGTAGGGTTGGATTATTTTGGTCCTCTTTATGTACGTCAACGTCATTCAAACGTGAAACGTTATGGTTGCCTTTTCACCTGCCTTGCTGTCAGAGCCGTCCATATCGAAGTTGTCCATTCTCTTGACACCGATGGCTTTATAAACGCCTTGCAAAGATTTGTCAGTTTGAGAGTATGTCCAACTACTATCTTCAGTGACAATGGTACAAACTTTCGTGCAGGAGAGAAAGAGCTCCGTGAGTCGTTAAGTGAATGGAACCAAACAAAGATTCATGACTTTCTTCGTCAGTAAAACATCATCTGAAAATTTAATCCTCCTGGAGCATTTCATATCGGTGGAGCGTGGGAAAGAATCATTAGATCAATGCGCAAAATCTTAATAGCCTTGCTGGGACAACAACTTTTCACTAATGAAATTGCTGCAAATCCTCATGGCCGAAGTTGCAGGTATTTTGAACGGTCGAAATTTGACACCAGTGAGCAGCGACCCTATGGACCTAGAACCTCTCACACCGAATCATTTGCTGTCTTTGAGATCGAATCCAAGTCTGCCCGTTGGGTCCTTTGGCAAGGAAGATAGTTACAGCAAGCGCCCTTGCGACAGGTGCAGTACATCTCAGACATATTCTGGAACCGGTGCCTTGTTAGCTCAGCTGGGAGAACGCCCGTCTGCCGAGCAGAAGGTCTCGGGTTCAAACCCCGGCCGGACCAACACTCAGGGTCTTAAAATAACTGAGAAGAAAGTGCCGCCTTTGTAATGACATCTGCAAATGGTTAGACTTTCGAGTCTTCTGGGATAAGGACGAAAAACTGTAGGTCCCGTCTCACGGCACTTTCACTGATTTGTTCTTGTGGAACGTAAAAGAACTCGCATCACTATTCGAAAAGAGTAGGGGTCGTAGACTAAGGTGTTGTGGCCAATCTTTATGGGTTGTGGGATTGGGTAGGGATGGCATGCCGCATTGGACCCGTTCGTGCACATTCCCTCTGGGAAGGCCTGTGTCCAGAAAAGCTGGTAAATAAATAAGAAGCGCTGGCTAAAGGAGTATTTGCCAGCCCTACAAGAAAGAGCAAAGTGGATGAAGCCTTGTCGTAGCTTGGAGATCGGAGATCTAGTATTGATTGTAGATGAAGATGTCTATCACGGAAAATGGCCGATAGGCAAAGTTGTTGATGTCTTTCGAGGAAAGGACACACGTGTCAGATCAGCAAAGGTTCAGACGAGTTTAACGTTTCTTACAAGGCCAGTAACAAAATCATGCTTCCTTGAAGGACAGGAAGGGGCACATTGAATTAAAAAAACAAACCTTTTTTTTCTCCAGAAGGTGTGAAAGGAATTTATTTTATCACTACTAACAGTTCTATTTAAGAACTAGGCCTAAGTAGTGACTCTATTAATAAACTGTATAGAGACTTTGGAAGTTCATTGGTACAGGCATGTAGCCACTAGAGACTGCGAGTTTTTTCCTGTTCTTTATTTTTTCACGTTTTGCGTTGCGTAAAGTTAGTTTAATTAGTACCTTTGCCACCGCGGTTAGCCTTTTTTCATATGCGTATTCTTTCTGTAATTCTAGTCTCGGCATCGCGTTACGTAATCGTTATTGCCAATTTTCGTAAGTTCGTTAGGTTTATTGTTTTCAGTCCAGTTAAGTATAAAGTTTTATTTTTTGGTCCATGTAAATCAGTCGCTTAGTTGTATCCGGAGGTGCCGCACAGATCTTGCAAGTATTAATAGTTTTTCCTGTATTTTTTGCTCGTTTTCTTAGTCATTTGTTGTACTTTTAGTTATCGTTTTTGGAAGGTTTTCGGTTCGCGTTTATTAATTCTGTATTTTCTTTCTCGCTGTAATTGTTCTAGTGAATCGAGAAGTAAAGGTCGAATTCAAACTGTACGAGAGTGTTTTCTACAGAGAATGTCAATCTATATTGACCGAACAAGCTTGGTTGACAACGGATTTACTATATGGCTAAAATAGGAACATTTAAGTTAGAATACGGTACCAACGCCGAAAATCTTGGGCCCATCTTGCTCGCTTGGGTAGCCTATCAAAACACAGAATTCTCTTTGTCTTGTCCGCTCACGGAATCAGCCTTATAATAAAATTCCTTACTATCTGCACGCGGTTCAGTGGCGAGAGCAGTTGCAGAATCAGCATTTTTTGTCTCTATCTTTTTAGGATTGTTGGCATATATCATGACCCAAATTGACTTGTTTTTGTTACTTCTCTCATCGATAACAATATCTCTGGCTGGTAAGTATACTTTTTTGTTGTAAGGCGCTTTCCAATCAAAGAGAAATCAAAACCGTTCAATAAATATAGTCCAGAATCTGGGAAACAAAAGGAGATAGCTACCCTAAGATCTTCACCAAGATTCAGGTCGGTACAACAAAGTTGGTGCCCATATGGATGGGCACCAACATGCGGGCCGGAACCCCTCCAAATCATCTGCCACTGAGTTTTCTTACGAAAGTGTGAACTCATCTCTAGAAGAATCCATAAACAGTAAAGTAAACGTTTTTCTAATGCAATTTCTGTTCATATAGAAAATAAGATACTTTTTTAACCCACTTGACAGCTCTCTCGTCCGCCATGTAAATGCATGAGTAACAGGCTCCTCGTCTTCTGTAGGAATTTTTGTTACCAATTTTATCTCGAATTGTTCAGAGGTTCCGTCGGGTTTACTATTCGCTCCTGGTAGATCTCCAAAAATGATCAAAAGCTAAACAAAAGCTGCTGAGAACCGAGCTACATTCCTTTCCCCTTCTGTTTGTGGTCTAACGAACAAACCAATCATGTACAAGAAACCTGACCATTACGTGAGCCGCAGGGCGCTAGCAAGCGAAAACGCTTAATTTTCGACAAATCAGTCAATCGTCGCTTAATTTGGATGGGCTCTGTCTCCTCAAGCAAAGAAAAGGTTAATTTGCAGAAAAGTTTGTTTTAAGCGGTTAAGAAAGTTCCAAGTGGAAAAAAGAGTTTGAAAAAGAGTAAGACTCTTACCAGGATCGGTTGGTTCTTCATTTAACGTGCAAATGTACTGATATATATGTATGATGAATTTCATGTGCCAGATGTGTTCATTGTGTTGCTGTACGGTGTACATTTGAAGACTAAACTCTCAAGGGTACTGATTAATAAAAAGCAATCTTATAATTTTCGATGTGCGATTTCCCGAAACTATACCCGGCAACTTTATAAGCACATCCATGTTGTGCATCCCATTTGCCCGACTTGTGGGTCATCCTCGGTAAAAAACCCTGAGCTTTTTATTTGTTTTCTAGCTATTACTTCCTTGGCTCTGTTGTGTTGACTTCTCAGTGGCTTCTTTGTATTAATTGTTTTACGTCACTCGTGAGTGTCACAGGTTTTTACACCGAGTATAAGCCGACTTGCTCGCTGCTGCTCCTTATCTCATAAATTTTGAATAGGAATCAACTACGACAACACTACTCTCGTTGATTGCTTGTTTTCACGCGACCATTTTGATTCTTCTGTCATTCACACATGGGGCACTGATACAAGCGAAGCTGTGATTGGTGGAATCTGACTGTACCGCAAACGAGGCTTGAACCCCTTCCAGAAAATGGGAGCTGAATTATGATTGGCTAACCGCTGGAAAGGAAAGTGGTTCGATTCTCAGCAGCCGTTTCTGGGGAGGAGCGTTGCGTGACGACACTAAAAACGGCTTCGTAGCAAACTATTTAACAAGAGGATTAGTATAAGTACTTTTTCTTTTTTGCGATCTTAAAAACATGCTATGTGCAAGGTTTCGTGAAATTTTATTCTATATACAGTTGAACCTCCATGTGCGACCACCTCTCGTAAGCGACCACCTCTCATAAGTGACCGCCAAACCAATACACTGCAGTTTTCCCAGTCCCAGTCTTGGAACCTCTAATAAACGACCACCTCCACTAAGCGACCGAGATCACTTTTTGGGCCGAAATGGAATGATTTTCCATTGTTTTTAACCTCTTGTAAGCGACCACTTGACGCTTTCTCTGTTCTCTATGTTCGCTGTGTGCACTATGCTGCTTAGAAAATGCCAAAAACTTTAGTAACAATATGGAACTACACATGGCGTAAATTAGAAACTGCATGCAATAGGTTATCTTCCATAAAGTAGATGTGCCCAGACCTCTTCTTGGAAGATGTCCCCCTGTGTTTCGATTCTTGTAAGCGACCACCTCCAGTAACCGACCGCTAAGTCTTTGCATTTTAGGTAGACGCTTACGGGAGGTTCGACTGTATTACTTGAAACTATATTTTCAGTTATTAATAACCCTTTACTGTATAACTATTACTGTTCCTGTCCTTCTAATTTTAGCTCAATAAAAAATAGCGGCATTTGAACATGAAAAACTACATTATTATTATTATTATTATTATTAACGGACATTTTCCTGGAGTTGGTCCCCTACGTTCTCAAGTCATTTTCTTTGACTTTTTATAAGACCCACACCTCTCATGTCCTCCAGACTGGAAAGAATTTGAAAACTCGTGCTACAAGGTTATGGACAAGATTAATTATAGGCGGCAATTCAGTTGGTCGACAGCTTCACGCGTGTGTTTTTGGTTTGGAGGAGACCTTGTCAGTGTAGCGAATAAAAAGGAAATGGATTTTGTTTATAACCTGTCTCGAAACGTCAGTGACAATCCAGCCTGGATTGGGCTGGTTTATCGGTTTCAGGAAGGTGAATATTTATGGAGCAATGGTGAATCTTTTAATGAGTCTTTTCCTGTCAAGTGGCTCGGTGACAGATCGAGTACTGTATGTGAAGACAAATGTGTTGAAATCTTGGGAAGTGGTTGGAACCTTACCAAATGTTGCAAGGAAAACAAATACTTCATCTGTGAAAGGGCGAAAGGTAAGTTGTTCCCAAGAAAGCACTTGATAAGAAAAAATAAAGGATAGGCAGCGTTGTGTTTTTTGAGTTAAAAACGTCATAGCCCACAGCAAAAACTAGTGACAAGTACCGGATCTTCTGTTAAAAAATATTAGGATACAAATAGATTTTGCTATTCCTTTTTATTTCATCTCCGTATTCTCTCAGTCTTCTTGCTGTAAGGATCAGTTTTCAACTGCTGAGTCAGAGCCACGCCCAGATGCCATATTCTGATATCTTTTAGGGGTGTCTTTTTTAAAAATTCCCGACTAGCAATTCCAGATTTTTATAGAGAAGCACCCCCCCCCCCCCCCAAGAACAAGTCAAAGCTTTTAAATATAATTGGCCCCGACCGTTTTGAGCAGTTTTGCCAAATTAAAGATTAAACTTTTCATGCAAAACTACGGAAAAAGCAGTTGAGTAACCGTATACATCTTATAATTTTTGTCGAGACATCTCGACAGACTTCTAAAAGGTACCAAAATAGCTCTTATGGCAACATCTAATATGTTCAAATTTTAGATAAGAGCTGGCTACCAAGTGGTATCAATCCATAAATTAAATCTTAACCACCAACAGGTAGGACGAGCTCCCCCAATTCTGTTTAGGTGACTTCTTCCCCGAGAAACTGTTTTGCTTTCGTTTTTTCTACAGATATCGCCAAAATTACTTCGAGACTTAATTGGTTCACTGCTCACGTCTTTCCTCTTGTTAGATTGGTACGTGTAATCAAATGATGACCATTGAAATTAGGGAATACTTTCACACGTGTTTTGTCCAAATCGTACTAATTTAGGCAAGGGAAATTACTCCCTAATTTCACGAGTATGCCATTTGATTACATATTAATATCATGAGTGACGAATTACTCTCACAATCGTAGGTTTTTGACATGTTTATCAAATGATTATTGATCAAAAAATCCACTTAATTTCATGAGTTTACGACTTTTGCGACAAAATTCCTGATAGAATCGCTCTTGATGTGCTCTTTCGTGTGTTCAGGTTTTCTAAAGCGTCTTTTAATGCCCTGACATCTTCATTTCTAACATTTTTAAAACTTTGCCACCATCTCGGCACTGAGACGTACGGAAGGTTGTCATGGCAATTTTGTAATTTCACATGTGAAATTATAAATAATTGCTGAAAAGGAGTAATTTGTCAACCATAATATGATCAGATTAACCTTCTTGGTTTGATGTACTACTAACTGTTCTTTAAACTAGGTCCACTGGCTTGTTCTACCGGTTGGTATCTTAATGCGTCATCTTGCTACATAGAAAATAATAAAAATACATGGAAAGGTGCTCAAAAGGGGTGTTTAAACCTTGGAGGAGGTCTGGTGAAGGTAGATAATTACGATCAGCGCCGGTTTTTGATTCGTTTCCTGGAAATTTCTGGTCTAAAGAAAGCGGAAATAGATGTAAGTAAGAGTTATTTACTGCAGGCATCACCAGATGTTAAAATCAAGCGTAACGACATGCTTACTCATATCTTCTTTTTGTGTAAAGAATAGAGAGAAGTCACTACGTCACATTGCCATGGAAGCAAAATTTCTGAATCTTAACAAACCGGACAGGGCTGAATAACGTACTGCGCATGTCCGTGACATCACTTGTTTACCAAGCTAGCCGCACGGGGAATGCACCTTTGCGATGTGAAAATCATCTGATAAACTAACGAAGGAGAAATTCTGCGAATACGTTAGAAGTGCAAGTCTTGTTAAGGAATTTTAAGTAAACCAGGGATCAAGGAAAACGCTTTTGACCCTCTCGGCGAGGTTTTTTATTGTTTTGATCGTAAGTTTTATCAGAAAGATGACTGACAGAAAAAGAGCATTGCAGGAGTTTTGGTGACTTTCGTCAATGGTACGTAAACGATCTACTTTAATATTATATTACCTTATTACGTTTGAAGAAGAGCAAATCTTTGTAATATAGCCGAGCGATGACTCTTGTGGGTCGTTTCTTGGTGGCACGAAAGCGGGCAATGACTACAATGGTGCCATCAGACACAAGAATTTTTGATATGCTTAGTTATAGAGCTTTTAAACATACTCAAATTTTAGTGCGATCCTTTTCTTACACTAAGCTTCAGCACTTAATTTTGTTTCTGTACTGGCTTGTCCTAGAACAAAAAGATACCGGCCGAGCTGCAGAATTTATTTATTTAGTTAAGCTTGTTCATTGGTTTAATTTTTGCACTTTTACAGTTTAAGGCTTGTGAAGTTTTGAGGAAAGAAAACACAAATTGACTGAGTTCCATGTTCAGAGTTTTCGTATTAACTATAAGTTTACCATTTATAACAGGTTTGACTAAAGTAGAAGAACCAAGGAATGAAGATCTAGACATCAAAGAGAAAAATTTAGAAAGAGTAAAGAGTAAAAAGAATATAAAAAAAGGAATGAAGAGAGTTTACAGCGAGTCAGATTGCGCTTCTCCTGGTAATGAAGCTTTGAGAAAACTTCAAGTCATTGATACTTTTTACCAGCAGCCATCGATTGTGTTACTTACCTATTTTCTCTTTTCACATTTATTTTGATTGTTGTTGTATACTGGTAAATGCAATAAAATAGCTCTTGTGAGCTGAGATGAGAATGGGTCAAGCTTTTAAAGGTCCATGATAATAAAGGCTGCCTTTTAGGGACTGGTCAAAAAGTATGGGAGGGGGGGGGGGGGGGGGGGGGTGTGCCGGAGCATGTGGAAATGTGGTTGATAAAAAACACATGACCCACCCCCTCCCTTAGGCACAAAAATGACTGACCCACCCCTAAAGCAAGGTTGGAAATTGTATGACCCACCCCCTAGTTAAAACATGGATGTTTGGTTTCCTCTTGATAATCCAATAAAACCTTGTTCTGTGCTTGACAAAATTTGTTGTTACACCGCTACAACCAATATCAAAATCACAGAAATCATACCTTTCACTGAAAAGACAAATGTGAAAAACCGAACATTTCTTGTTTCGATGGACGTTATGAGTCTTGACACAAATATACAGCAAAACGAGGGTATATTGAAATTGTCTGTCACAAAGCATATGAAAATTTCCACACAGACAACCCACTCCTACACATTACTTGCCGGAAATGCTTAGATTAATCCTCACAGAAAATTTCTTCCACTTCAATGGAAAGCACTACCGACAAAACCATGGAACTGCAATGGGCACGAAGACAGCAGTTTTGATTCCTTTACCAATATTTTTCATCACATATATTGAAACAACAACTTTAAGCAAAACTGTCTTTGGAACGACAGTTTGGAAATACTACATACACGATATCTTTTCCCTACGGGAAATGAGTAAACCTGACATCGAAGCCTTCATTGAACAAGCAAACTTACATCACCCAACTATTGAATTCATGGCCGAAACATTTGACACTGAGACTGCGGTTTTAGACACGGCTGTACACAAAGGCACAAGATTCAAGGAAAAATCTATCCTTGATGCAAAGACACATTTTAAACAAACGGAAACCTTCTTGCACACACATTTCACCTCGTGTCACCCTCCAAATGTTAAAAAAGGATTTGTCAAAGGAGAAGCCTTGAGAATGCGACGAGAAAACTCCTTAGAAACAACCTTTGAGGAGAATAATTCAAATAGAAAAAAAAAATGCTTGATGGACGGAGGCTACCCACAATCTTTGATAGAAAACCTACTATCAGAAATGAAATTCACAAAAGGGAGTCTAAACTCCTAAAACAAAACAACAAGGAGGAAAAAGAAAATTTCTTTTTTAATATTTAATATTGCCTTTCCTGACACAATACCAGCCCTCAGTGTCTACTATAAAGGAAGCTTGAATGAAAAAATGGAATCTTATACAAAACCAACTATAACTTCAATAAATTTTTAAAGAACCACCGATCATTTCCTTACAAAAAAGGAAAATCATTAAAGGACATGCTCGTTAGAACAACAACAACAAAAAAGGTTAACAGAGGGTTCCACGCGCGTACAGATGTGCGGCCTGTCACCCTTTGTATTTTCTCGCACAACTGGTTTGTGAGTATTTTAGCAATAATTTCAGCTGGCTGTGTTTTATATAACAAGTGTAGTCAACTGTCTCGTTAGTAGTTCGTGCCTATCTATGTAATAAAATAGGGTGACCCACCCCCAAAGGGTAGCTGAAAATTGCCCAACCCACCCCTTGCACAAGGCTCAAAACCTCATGACCCACCCCCTCTCTGCTCCGGCCCACCCCCGCCTATACTTTTTGACCAGTCCCTTATTAGAGAGTGAAGAGGGTTTGGACCTCTGATAAGACTCTGTATTGCACTCTCTTCACTGTATGTGATTTTTCTTTGGCTCTTTGGTAAAGGGTCTTATTGATCAATCATTTATCTCATTTAACAGCTTCCAAGTCTTGCCATCACTTGAAAGTAAAATTGCTACCCCTTTAGTTCTCTCTTCTTTAATTTAAATGTCAGGTTGAAGACAGTTTGTAATTTGAGATGAACAGTAATTTCTCTCTTTGGCAAGCGGAGACATGTACATTAGTTAAATTATTTCTAATATTACAAGAAACAAATAATTATTATGGTTCTCATAAAGGAAAAAATACCAAACAACCACTTCACTTTTTAAGCCCAATGTGTGAAATGTACTCAAAATCAATTTATTATTTTAATGATATTACATTGAGCAGAATTTGGAAGATTTTTTTCTCGGATAAGACCCACTTATATAAGTTCAGTGATTATTTATTATTCTTGTTAACCGTGTATAAATAGTATAAATAAAGTATAAATTCTTGATCAGTTGGGCAACAGTTAGGTAACAATTTTAACAAACGTAAAAAAGGTTTTACTTTCCGAGACTATCAGTTGGATGGTGAAAGAGGAGGATATCAGGCAGCCAAACTCAAGAACACAATTAAACAAAGTGAAGTGCATGCCTCACTACATGTTCATACTATTAAGAACCTTGAAAGGAACTTAGCTGTTGATCATTGGCGGTCGCAATTGTCAACTATTTGCATCTTTTTCATGAAGTAATTTCTTTATGGTCCAAAAAAAGGTAAAATGAAGCTAACTCAAGGATTACAGCTAGCTTGAATTACTTTGATATGGTCTAACATACTAAGACGGGTTGACACACTTCAGTTTCTCAAATGAGTCGGTGACAGTTAAAAATGGCAGGTTAGGCTTGCTCTTGTTCAGAGACTGAGCAACTGCGGAGGATGGTTTTTCATACGCTCCATGCACCAGAGCAGGACTGAATTACACTATTTAGATTCAGCACGAAATTTTGGTGGCCTAGATTTGTAGTCTAAAATGTACTTTATTAGTAAATCTGATTGCAATAGCTGGATAGTGGAAGAAAGAAAAGAAACCTCAGTGAATTTTTTTTGTTACAGTTCTTATAGTGAAGCCTAGCGAAACAAAGCAAGAGGAATAACAGAAATGGATAGTCGATCATTCAAGGAAAAATAAAGATAAATATCAAAATGTTTCTTTAATGCTGACACTGATATGAGATGCCCGGCTGATCACATGTTAATGAGCCGTCGTTCATTTCTGTTTACGCTTGAACATGTAAACATTCGAATGAAAGAACTGTTCTGCTTCGAACGTGCATTTTCTTTTGTTCATAGCAAAAAATAGAAGAAAAATTACAAAACAATAAACGATAATTAAATAAAGTATCAAATAATCTACCTTCACTTTAAATGGGAACCTTAAATATTCAGAATCCACCTTAAAAATCGTCAGAATGTTAGGGTGTTTTGAAAATCCTTTAGTAACCGATACTAGTTTAGATCCCAGACCTCTCCCGTCTATGCACATGCGCAGACGTTGTTCAGCTCTGACAACAAACCGTGGTCGCGCAAATGTGGCGGCCATGTCAATCAGTGCGCACTCATCACTCCTCTCTGATGAGCCGAAGTCGATTAATCGGAGAAAGAACCAATACAATTTTATAGTTGCTGAGTTGTTTGAATATTCTCCTATACATGATTGCTCTTTCATACTTTTCTTCCATCGTTGGAGAATGCAAATGGCCGTCTCCCTCAAGAGAGATTGTTGAGATCCAGGAATTTTGCTACCAAGATAACGTGACGTCACACTTCTCTCTATGATGCAATGTTAAGTAATATTGCACTGTCCGTTAATCTATACTAGGCTTACTAAGACGTAAAAAAGCACTACCGTATTGATTTAGGCGGGTCGCAGTGGTTTGCAGCATTTTTCGAATAATGCGTCAGTAATATAATAATAATAATAATAATAATAATAATAATAATAATAATAATAATAATATATAAGCTTAAATAGCGCTGTTTGGCCAAAAATAGACTATAATGGGGTAGGGGCTCTGAGAGGCCAGCGGCACATACCCAGCAAACATTAACCCAAGTACCCGCCACCCCAAGGTATTGATCCACCAACGCTGCAAACTATTGTGAACTTACTGAACTGTTTTATGAGCTTATTTTGGCCAATTGATCAGCAATTTATGGAGTTTTTATTTCATTTTCATTACTTTTGATAGCTTTACGTTGATCTAACAACACGCTGAACACTGAATGCACTAAACAACAACAAAAACAAACAAACAAACAAACATAAAAAACAAAGAACATCAACGTAGCTTGTAAGTACAATTATTTCATGAATCACACATTTTCTTTTGTTATTCAACATCCTTTATTTAACTTACATACTTCATGAATATTTAACTAACTGAAAGTCCGGGGAGGGCTTGATAATGTAGCAGGGAAGAGCGGGGTTGATGAATTGAATAAATTGCTAATTAAAAAAGCAATGGCAATATCTATATAAATACCCGGTATTTATCTGTATATTGCCCTGATGCCCTGGGCAATATACAAATAAATCCCTTCCATTTAAAATGAGCAATTAAAGCAAATCATACACGTCCTTTGACCCCGCCAAACATTCTGAGAAAATTTCTCCCTTTAACACAAATATAGAAATTTATTCTGCAACTATAGAAAATACAGTAGTATCCCATATATCATGCTGGCTATGTGTTCACTCTAAGAAAATTTTAAGTCTTTGGAAAATTTCGTCGTCACTTACACGCTTCCAGGTTCTTTCTTCTTCCGAATTTCCAAAACAAACTTCCCAAGCCAGTAGTCAAGCTGCTCATTAGCGACTTTCTTAATGTCAGGATTGACTTCGTAGTATTTCTCTTTGCTGCTATTCTTTTTAACTTTTACATTGCGTTCGACGGCCCATTCCTCCCAGCAACGTACCGCCCATGAAGTATTAACTTTCGTGTTTGCCGGTATTCTGGACTCTCGTCTCTTCTCGACTTCGTTATCACAAACAACAACGATATTACGCCCAGGATTTTCTTTCTTTTCGACTCCAACACTATCTCGTTCGCTTAATTCTCTAAAGTCTCCCACTAACACGTCCAAATTCAACTCAGGGGAAAACGGCTCCTGAGAGAAAGTATTTTGCGTTAGGAAAATTTCGTCGTCGCTATCCATTGCCGCTCTCACAAGTGTACTGGCCCCCCGAAAAATAGCAAGACAAAAATAAAAAAACACAAAAGGTTTGAAATTTGATTGTTGTCGGCTTAGGAAACAAACAATGCGCTATTGTTCTCCGTTTCTCACCTAAGTGAGAACAAGTGGTTTGAACAAATTATGACCCGTGAAACGCCCTTTCTCGATGCTGTGTGAAAACCTTAACAATACTTACAATGAAATACGTCATTGTCTGCGGTCGGATCAAAAAATGACAAACAAACAGATGTCAAAAACCAGGGGCACCCAACGGGAAATTTTGAGAAAAAGACCTAAAAACAACAAGAAAGCGTGAATAAAGTTTTCTGAAACTATTTTAAGCATTTTGGGAGATTGCTGGAAAAAAATTATCTGTTCCTCACTCCCAGCAAGACTGCAACCTGACTTACTGGGACACTTTCACAACACTTTCCTTCCAAGGACTATTATTTCTTCCACATCTCCCAGCCAGCAAAAATTTGCATGAAGAACAGATATTTTGAGGAACAGATCCATTGGGTGCCCCTGAAAAACAAGTGGCCAATTATTGCCCTGTGAAAGACGACCTTTATGTAACCTATACCTCATGAATAATATCATGAAATAAGTTAGATAAACCCCTCGAACGTCGGTATTAATCCATAATCCACATGTATATGGCTTAATACCTCCGTTCTCGGGCTATATCTCTTACTTACATTCATATAAATTGACAGCCTTCAATAATCTAGATTTCTTGTTGCTGGAACAATCCTGATCATCTTATCCAGGAAGGCAACCTAAAAGAAAGGATCTACCTTTATTGGTACTTAATTTCGCGATTTTGGCGAGATATTATTCGGCAAGGGTTTATTTCGCGATTAAAGATAAAACTATGAAGAAAGGGCGTTAAGTTTTGTGATTTCTAGCCAACCCAACTTCAATGTGGGTTTTTGTCGATACCAATATCTTGTGTATGTTACATGCAAACAATGTTTTTTATGGTATTTGAATTTTCATGTACGGGTATTAATTTGCGAGGATTTTTATTCGCGAGTCTTAAATTTTGAGATATTTTTTAAATCGCGAAAAACATGAAAATAAAGACCCATAGAATTAAATACTAATAAGGTACTTATTTTTCTTTTCGATTTGATCATAAGTAATTAAAATTCAAGGATAGCCTTGGTTCTCGCGACACACTTCCCACAATGGCCTCTCGTTGAATTATGGCATAGTCATGTTAATAATTGTTGGGCTGCCCGTGAGGGCAACGCCCAATCAAGAAATACCTTCCATATTTGTCGAAAAAAGACAAAACAGCGGACGGAACTCCCACGGGTTATTTCAGGTCGTCTGGTGAACAGTCTTGGAAATCGATTTAGAACTAACACAAAATAATTACGTGGAGTTGTTGGACTTATATCTACGCCGAATGCCTTATCTTAATACATTATTCGATGAGGTAGTTAGTCCGCAAGGGAGCTGTAGAAACAATTCCCTCCCAGGGTCCCACGGAAAAAGCTTCAACTTGTCGCAAGTCTCTACCTTCGTGTGAAAAAGTCTTTTCTTACAATAAAGGAATGTGCTATTTGTAGATCGCTCGTCAAATTGATAGTGGAGCTCAAGGCGCACGCTTCGCGCGCGCGTGGGCGGAGTCCCATATCTAAGTAAATCTACCCATCCCGGAAAATTTAGTAATCACGTCACCGTACACCGACCGACCGAGAGACCGTCCGTCCGCACCACAGGAAAACCAATGTTTACTTTCACACTTTTTAACTTTCTAAACGTTTGCACAGCTCTTCCAACATTGTTGGGGCCACGCACGCTCATTACGCATGGTTTACAAAGACTTATTATGGGTTGTATCCTTCCCACGATGCACTGCAGGTCCCAACATTGTTAGGAGTTGTTGCATCAGTTTGCACACCACTGCCAACATGCACGCAACAACCTCCCAACATTGTTGGCGCAACAATGTTGGGAGTTGTTGCGTCCGTTTGCACGCAGCCTAAGGCTTTAAACTCGTTGTAAGATGTTTCACACTAAAATTACTTAGCCTTTCCCTCACACATGAATGTGCCCTTAAGTTGACTGATTTGTGGATTACAAGTTTATTGTTTGATTTAAATTATAGATTTATTAATTGAAGCTTCGCTTTTAGCCCTGGCTAAATCTATATATTACATATTCATTTGGATAGTAACAAACCCTTTATATGCAATGTCCAACAGAAATAAAACTGAAACTTAATTTGCTTTGCAAATTTTAAGAGACAGAAAATTACTGTTTACAAATAACAGTATTTAAAACCCCAGAAATTGATCCTTTCACATTTTATAGGCGTAGAGCGACAATAATTTTCGTGACTTTCCTGCGAACTGAGAGAACAGTAATAAGATGCTTGTTTACATATTTTGTTTGTCGATCGGTGACTGTTTTGTTAGCTTGGGTACGACCTAGTAAAAATACACGTTGGTAAATGTTTGTTTCAAAGCAGGACAGGGCTGTAAATCTTATTCTTATCGGCTGCAACATATATCTGAGGAGTAGCAAAGAATAAACTTGAATTATGGGGATAATTAAAATCAAACCAATTGCCCGGAAATACTCTCGCGTCGCGAACAGTTATTTGAATTTTGTAAATTTACTTGCGTGCATCCAACTCGCTTCCGATTGGTTGAAAAACAATCAGCTACTGTCAGAACTCACACATGCGCATTATCGTGAACCAGTCCCTTTAAATTAGTCACGTTATACTGTCATGTTATATTTTTGGGGAAAAAGGGAGGGGAGGAGGGGGTGCGTTGTGCAAAGTCCCAGTTAAAAATAATGCTGGATCAATCGAAGTTTCTGGGTAACTGTCCACCTACCCCTCCCTTAAGTCAACATTAACACTTACTTCTTATCAGGGCAAAATTGTGACTCCAAACTAATGACAATCATTTCTTATTTCAAAAGGCTAACTTTCCTATCTAGCCCCGGCTTACAAACGCGCAGCCGCGGCAGACCGATGAGCCCCCTTTAATAGGGGCCTTGTTTGCACTTCGTCTAGATTTGTTAATGTCTTGTCTGTGTCCATTTTTAAGTACGTGTGGGTTGACAACACCGGGAACTCATCAAAATGTAGACGAATGAAGACTGACACCGGAACTATGGAAGAGCCCGACAACTGTGAAGAACACCATATGCACTATGTTTGTGAAAGGCCGGCCGCCTTAACAATAAGTAAATACAAATTTTATATGATCCATTTCTGTTTAAGGTTTAGTTAAGACACGAGGGGATGCTTCCCAATGTCAAAAAATGGGGATGCGCGACGTCTTGTCTAGGGCACGTGTAAATTGCAGATTTTAGTGTTATTAACGGGTTCAGAACTGAAAGCCATATTTGGGCCACACAACTAGGGCTTTGCGCCAAGAAATGACGGAAGAAGAAGAAAAAAGAAGGCGAGATTAATAGGCAGAGTTCAAACGTCAAACTTTTCATGTACCGAACTTGATAGCTATGATACAAGTTCGATGGTTGTCTCAGACGTCGAACTTCAACTAGTCGGACTCAATTCATTTTCACCATGTTTGCTTACCAGAATAATAACTTGTAGTAATTAAAGCATAATTAGGTTCGGTATATGAAAAGTTCGACGTTTGAAACGAAGTCGCTCCACAGTCGAAATTCCTATGTGGGCCACTCGATCTAAATTCATGTGTCGACCCAAATTAGATATGTCGGACTTAATTGATTCAAACGAAGAATGAAGGGATTAGGTTCGATACAGGAAAAATTCGACGTTTGAACTGGGCCTAAGCTGATTCAATCACAACTTCTTTATCACAATTAAAATTACTATAGCTCTTATTTAGCTATTTGCTTCAGTAATAGGCCCGGTTCAGACGCCCAACTTTTCATGAGCCGAACCTAATACATTGAATTAAGCACATGAAACTGGTTCGGAGTCTGAATCAATTACGAACGCCTTTTTCAATTTGGAACGGCTCAGCCGTCTTTTTTCGCCTATCCTGGCAGGGAATTTCGCCTTTGGAGCGACTCTGGAACGTCTTTGATTCAGACGCCGAACCTTTCATGTACCGAACCTAATGCATAAATTATTATAAAATATTTTGTAAGCAGTTTGACCGAAATGAGCATTTTTCGCCTTTCGAACTTAGTTTAGCTGCAATTAAGATCGGCGTCTGAATCAATTCAGCCGGTCTAAATAATCTGGGTAGGCCTCAATTCGAATTAGGTTCGGCTCATGAAAAGTTCGGCGTTTGAACCGGGCCTTAGGTATCTTTTAGGCTTTAAATGAAGCTACATGTACAGCTACGTCCCAGATTGGTGTCCTTTTGGGGTTTTTAATATTCCCATTTTCCGACTAGTCAGACTTGCACTGCGTATGCCCGGGTTACTTGGAGTTTGTTCTGTCGTGAATTGTAATAATAGTCGTCGTAAATTGTAATATCTGTCGTAAATTGTAATAACAGTTGTCGCGAATTGTAATAACCAAGCTATCGTAAATTGTAATAACACGTTGTCGTAAATTGTTATAAGCCGAGCTGTCGTGAATTGTAATATTTTGTGATAAGTCTTGAAAATGAACAATAATTGACCAAGACCTCCTTACAGAACCAGAATTGTTCTGTTCGACGGGAATCCCAAAATGCGGCTCATCATGAGCTCATTGCTCAATAGGCCTCTTCCAAGTTCCAAAAACCGTAACTTTCAAAACGAGGCTAAGAGCAAAACCTTTTTGTGATGATGAGTTTCACCTTCATCAGAATAAAAAATCGTATTCATATCACTTACTTTGCACTTAGCCTTGCTTTGAAACGAGGGCTTGGGTTGACTCGGAGATGGCCTAGCCACTCAACAGTGACAGGGTGGCAAGAGGTTCTTTTTCCCATAAAATTTCAACACTATGCTAGCCGTTAACTTCGTTTTGTTGACTTTTTGAGCTACGAGTTCAGTAATAAAGTTCACTAACTGGATGTATCTTTTTCCGATGAATAAATCAGCGTCGTGTTTACCTTCTCGAACAATCCGAACTAAACTCACTACAGCTACAGCTAATTGCGGCGTAGCGCAAAATACACAAATGATACACAAGACGAGCGGACACTTTGTTTTACACTTAATAGCTGTAATAGTTCAGTCCATCGAATTAATTCCAATCAAAGTCTAAGCAAAGTTTACGTTACAAAAGGTTACACTGTAATTCATTGCGTTTTCAAGTTTCTTTTTCTTTTTTTTACCCAAGGAATTTGTTGAGCACTGAGCAACATATCAGCGCAGTGGCGCCTTATTCTTGGCTATATTCACTAGTCTTGTTTTAATTTAGTTACCGCGGGGACTGCGGAACACCAGAGCATAATTAGGGACTTTTTCGTGTTGATTACTGATAATTCATATGTTTCTTTTTAAGATGACGTCATCAGTGACATAATAAATTTGTTGAAGAAATACTTTATTGCGTACTCTTCTGTGCTAGTTGATTTCTTGTTTGTCGCGACTTTTGTTATCAAAATACGCTATTTATATGCTTCGAACTGTCTCTAACCCCCATCGCCCCCCCCCCCCGCCGCCTACAATATTTCTAATGGCCCCTATGGTGAATATGTGGTGGAAGTAACAGGCAGTTGCTCCCAGTAAGTTAGTTGGTTGACTGTTTCGGATAAGTTTATCAGGTTTTGTGAGATGATTTAATTGTTGCTATAATACTGGCTACATAATAGCTTAAATGTTTTTGATTGACAAGAAAATTTCAGTAGATAACCCCTTGACTTTAAGAAGTATTACAAATTACGACAACGTTTATCCCAATTTACGATAGATTCGTTATTAGAATTCTCGACAACTGTTATTACAATTTACGACAGATGTTACAATTCACGACAGAACAGAGTTCCCAGGGAGTTAAGGGGAAGATCATTTTGATTTGCGAGCGAAAGTGATATTGACAGAGAACATTTAAGAAAAAGAAAAAGAATGACTCATTTTTCCTCCTGGAGTCATTGTTGAGTAACTTTTTTATAGTCCCTATTACGTCGCGTTTTCTATTTTTCTATTTTTAAATTCCTCAAAAAAACATTTTGGGGGGGTCTAATTTTTGCGTTTCCAATTAGCTTTTAGCCGAGAGTCCCTTGTTCCTCATCAGGCAATTTTTAATGAGAGATACCGGCATACTGTATCAAAAATTGTCAGTTTAATATTCCGCATTTCCCTTTAGGTAATGAGTGTTATCAGTACCCAAGCAAGAATTCATCGGTTCCCGTCACAACCAACTGCTTATTCCCAGAAAACCTTTGTTTCATGTTTGAGAACAAAACGGAGAATAACGAACAAGTCACTATTCAAGGCTGCATATCTGCTGATCAATGCAGACAGTTTGATGACGAACGTTTACAATGTTGCGAGGGAGATTTTTGCAATACTAGTAAGTATCATGGTTATAGAAACGCAAAAATGTATTACTTTAGGCGCACTCTAAGATTTTCGTCCAAAACAGAGATAGGCTGGTTCATCAAAAGGAAAATAACGCGAAGTTAAGGTTTAAGTCATGGTGAGGAGTGGAAAACTGATCGGAAAGCAAATATGGTGTACTCTTACTGATTTTTTCTAGCTTTCTTTTTATTTTTAATTGTTACCTCTTTTGATTATAATGCATCTTCATTTCGCAAACTTGTAAGTCTTCGGCCAATCTACGGGAGGATCAAGGTAGGTGCGTCTCGTATTTCGTCTCATTTCGGGCTACACGGGTGAAAGACTAATCCCGGGCTCGAGACGGAAAGATTGGATACTGCGAGCTTTGTTGTTGGCAGTACCAAGTCTTTGGCCTCACAAAGTAGGTTCTAAGGATCTATTCGGCGACATGGAAATTGACACCGATTTCTGACCAGGCCAAAGACATAGTAAAAAATTGTTTGGAAGACGGGAACTGCATGTTTCCTTTTCAACCGCTGGTTTACATCCGGGTTCTTGAATAAATCGATGGTGTGAGTCAAGAAAAGTTCCATGTGACGATTTATGTGGAGAAAGCGAGAGTTTAACGGAGTAATATCATAGGTGACGAATTACTCCTTAATTTTGGCGCGGAATTTCAGCGATAATTTGTAATTTCACATGTGAAGTTACAAAATTGCCATGGCAACCTTCCGTACTTCTCAGTGTAAAGATGGCGACGAAGTTTCAAAATGTCATGAATGAAAATGCCAGGGCATAATAGCCTGCGTGCAGACGATAACTAAACTCTGATTAGTACCGTCTGCGAAGCAGCGCAGAGATCCTTGTTCTGGACCCCCAACGGACTCAACGAATTACCGGAAGTGCGTTTCGAATTCCCCTTCAACCTCATTGGCGATCACGACAAACAAAACAAAGGCCTTTTTGTACTGGCCAATCGTGGCGCGTACTCAAATCTGGGTACACAGCTGGAAGTCCAGAACAAGGATTTCGGCGCTGTTTCGCAGACGGAGTTAACCAGAGTTTAATTTCGTCTGTGCGCAGGCTAGGGCATAAAAGGACGCTTTAGAAAACCTGAACACACGAAGGAGCACATCAAGAAGGATTCTAACAGGTATTTTGTCGAAAAGTTTTGAAGTTAAGCCAAATTTAAGCTCTAAACGTTCGAGAGAGGGGAGTTCTCGATCGATGCGATCCAGGATAAACGTGTCAAAAATCCAAGATTGCTAAGTGAATGTAATTCGTCACCCATGATATTAATAGGTAATCAAATATTAATGGTATACTCGTGAAATTAGGAAATAATATCACTTGCGTTTTGTCCAAATCCTAGTAATTTCCCGAGCCTTTAGGCTCGAGAAATTATAAGTATTTGAGCCTGCAAAGCAGGCGTATTTTGGGGCGCGATCTATGAATTTTTTGCAGGAATGACGTTGTCCCACCATCTTGGACGTTAAATAAATACTACCAGAGAGTTGGGACGAGTCAAAAACTTATTTTAAGGGAGAGTTTGATGGGTTTAAAATAGCGGAGGGGGAGGGGGAGGGGGAGGGGAGGAAAAACTCTCCTCTAGCCTCTCCCCTCCCCCTTAGTCTTTTCCGTTGCTTTTCAAGACGGCGGCCACGATCATTGTACCTCCGAGTTTTCGTTAAAAAACGCCTGCTCTTCAGGCTATAAGGATTTGGACAAAACACACGTGAAATTGTTCCCTAATTTCACTTGTCACCATTTGATTACACATAATAATTTGACGATGTTTCGCCCGTATTAAGTGTGGAAGTATTATGAGTGGTTTTCGGAAGTGTTGTGATTGCCGCGAAAGTCATTTATTGTGTGATTTACCGAAAGTGTTGACAGACTAATCTCAGGTACGTGCGATTGAGCGCGTGTTACCGGAATACTCTGTGCCAAGCATAAAAACGCTTCGTGAGTGCTTAGTTTAGGTGATTTTGTCTTTGAAAGCCTATGCTGTGCTCAAAGATTGTGCATTCTTGATCTGTTTTCGGGCCGACACTGAGCTAGGGGCCTCACGATTTGACTGACTAAAAGATTACAATTTCTGGACGTTTCAAATGTTGATTATTTCATCGCAAAATCGTGTTACTTCCTCTTCGAGAGAACTTTACCGTTTATTGCCAGCAATAATGCTGTCATTGTTTAGCCTCAGCTAGTGACTTTTAACTGCTTTTCATTCCAGTTAGATGTCAAATTGTTAAAATGCACTTGAAATTTCTTTAGCCACGTTTTATCAAATCCAGTCAGATATTATATATATATATTTTATTTGCAGTCATAGAAAACACGACTCCCGCATCTGTTCCAGAAAATAACAACGTTATTTACATTTCACTTGGTGTCACCTCCGCTATTTTGCTGTTGTCGTTCGCTATTTTCGTCTGGTGCTACAGAAAAAGAAAGAAAAGGTTTGTGGAGCTCTGCTAATTACATCGTACAGCGTGAGCATACGTAATTCCATCTGCAGTGTAACTGAAGGCGTATCACAAACACTAGCCTGCGTAGCTGGCGGTTTTTTTGGTGTGTTTTTCTCTTTTGTTTCGTAAAGTAACCACGCGAAAGCTGAACTAAGGGCGAAAAAGAAACGATAGGGTAGGGGGCCAGGGTAGAAGGCATTTAAAAAAAACCCTCCTACATACAACCCTTAGAGATTTTTGAAACCCTGCTTCCAGTCTTGTAAAGGGAGGAGTTTGGCTTAAGCGTGATTTGACTGTCGCACCAAAGGTTTGTTGTTAACGACTTGCCTAGTCCCTGTACGGCGTTTTCCCAGTCCCTCTCGGTCAATTCACTTCCGATCGGTGACGTATCCGAAGCAAACGGGTGGGAAACGGCCCGCGCACATTTTCGCTTTGACCACGTGGCCCGAAACGCTTTGGCCGCGCGGAATAATGAGGCTTAGGTACTAGGCTAGTTAACGACCGTTTATTATGTTTGTTTTTTTTTAACGGCGCTTTCCCGGTCATTATTTGGGAAATAATTTTGTTTATCGGAATTGGATTGTTGAATTGTGTCACCATCAGATAAAAGTATTGATTTTGTTTTTTAACGAAAGTCTCATTTGAAGTAAAGAATGTTGATTTCTGACATATCGTAGGACAAAAGCAAAAGTGCACTCAAAGCTACTGTTAGTTTTTCGCTGTGCAAGGTATTTTTTTTCACGACTGTATTGACTATAATGGGGTCGCATTGTCAATAGAGTTACTAGAATGGGGTCGCACATTTTTCTGATTTTTGGTGTAAGAAATTTTTTAATATTTACGGTTAGCAAACGTACCAGAATGTTTGTACTGTAGGTGAAAAGTAAAGTGTTCTTCATTCAATTTTAAAAATTGGTCAATTCATTTTAGGATGACCTATTTAAAGGATCGATAAGGTAGAATTCACAACTTCTTTTGAAGAGATTTCCCCGCAAGAGCTAATCGGCAAAAAAACGCGACGGCCGTTCGGTCATTGCGCGCCAAAATTTTAACCGCTGGAAACAGTAAATGAGTTAAAAATCATCATTTTTGTGCTCAATTATCTCATTGTTTTCTATACTAAAACAATTATTCACCTCAGTGTCGGTGGCTAGTGGTGGATATTTCATCGCAGCTTCGCGGCTCGTTAAAATTGCACCTTTAGCCAACGACACTGAGGTGAATAATTGTTATTTGTAAGCGTAATTTTTGTTGTTGGTAAAGTTTTCAGGTATGCAAGTATATGTTATTCTACATTGTTACAACGTGAATCATTGGATAATGCAATTCTAGAGCTCTGATTGTCATACCGATCATGGCTAAGCCAATGACCATAAGATCCTATGGGTTCATCTAAGACCTGCGCGTCTTCCAAGAGGATTCTCTTGTCTAATAGTAGCTGTATTACATCATCCCCCCGGTGCAGATATCAACATGTGCGAGCATTTTTTTTAACTCTCTGGCCGCGGCTGAATCTATTAGCGCTTATTATAACCGGCGATTTTAACCCCCTCGATGTCACACGGCTTAAAAGGCATTTTCATCTTAAGCAAATCGTGAAAGCGCCAACCCGGAAGGACGCTATTTTGGACCTAGTAATAACTAACTTGCACGACCACTACGAAGAACCGCAGGCCTTCCCACCCGTTGGCCCATCTGATCACAATGATTATACTGTATCACCTCTGGTGAGAAAACCGGGTACCGCCCATGAAAAGTTCATTCTTAAACGCGATCTACAACCCAGCCGAAAAGCAGAGATGGAAAGGCACCTATGCTCATTGGGTTGGCCTTTGTTACTCAGCTCCCTTGAAACCTACGACGAGTTACTCTGTGTTTTCGAACAAGTTATACTCACAGGCCTTGACCCTCTAATGCCAGTTAGAAAAGTTCGTATGAACACACGCGACGCTCCTTGGATGACGCAACACTTGAAAGATCTAATCCGGAAAAGGTAACAGGCTTTCCACAACAAAGACGCCGATTCAGTTCAATACAAATTTTATAGAAATCAGGTTAACCGAGTAAGAAAGCTTTGCAGAGCAAAGTTTTATGAATCACGAGTAGCGCATATAAAGAAGGAAGACCCATAAGCCTGGTGGAGGAGATGAAACGATTATGCGGCAGGAAAGCTTGTTCAGGTGATCTCCCTAATCTCATCAACGTCAAAGAAGTTGAGAATTTATCTACACAAGAATTCGCGAACTCTATAAATAAAGCATTCCTTGAGCCTCTTGAAGAGTATCGTCTGTGATCTTCAAGCACACCTTGATACAGGGCGGCATGAAATGGTTGTAGAACACGAACTTTGTATGACAAGGCTGGAAAACTGTATGTAAGCAAGCTATCCTAGGGAAATGTGCGAATTCCCATTTTGGAAAGTGATTTTGCAGTTACAACCGAATAATCCCCACTTCCTATGGGATGGACGTTGAAAATAATAAAAAAGAAAGTTCGTTTTACAGACAGGCATAAACAATTTCTAATAGAGGAGTTTCACAAGGGAGAGGAGACAGGACGTAAGAGCGACCCTCAAGAGGTTTCCAAGGCGATGGCCTTAGTGAGCGACAAGGAAAGTGTGCGCAGGTTTAAGCCTGATGAGGTGTTGAGTGCAAAACAGATAACTGGATTTTTTGGTCGTCTGGCAGCAAAGAAAAAGCAAGTGTTGTGTACAGTTTTAACCAGTGAAGGTGACGGTGGCGACGTCGTAGCTAAAATGGGAAGTTATCAGTCTGATATGTGTACAAAGGTTCTACAAAAAAGTTCTCTAAAACATCCAGTCGTATCGGGCACCTTCAACGTATGCGATCCAGTTCGTTCGGACAAATTAAAAAGGTTGACCATTGACGAGCTGATTTAAATTTACAGCGACCTTGGAGTGGACGTGTCCGATCTGCTTTCTTAACGAAGAAAGAAGCCCTTCATTGAGCGACTCGAAAAGTTAGTGGAAGACAAGAGAGGATAAAGGGGACAGAGAAGGCATCCACCATACACACCCTATTCCATAGGTAATTCGTCTCCAGTTATTTTTAGAATCGGGATAAAGTTACCTCGCACGCTGCGTGGATGTTTCGTGGGGGTTCCGCATGACTAAACGCCGGGCAAAACATGTCGGGCGAAAGGCGATGAAAGCGTAAAGAGATCGAGAGAATTTCTGAATATTGAAGCAAAATGAGTCGGCGCTCACCTGGGAAAAGGAAATCGCTAGACTCTTTGACAAACCGTGAAATCAGTTTAACTCAAAGTTGTCGTAACCTCAGTGCTTTAATAAAATGAGAAATTTCGACGGTCTATTGAAACCGGTCGTTTGTATAATAAAGCAAGTAGGACGCCAAGTGTTATTTTTGTTGAATAATGAAAGTTTAATAAAAGAATAACTATCAAACCAGAAATTGCTCTCTTCAAACTGTAAATTATAAATGATCTTGAGAGAATATAAATTTCCGTTTCGGTGACACAGCTTTAGCAGAAATCTCTCTTTAGTGGTTTTCGTCGACAAAACAAATAGCAATATCGCTCTCCGCGTCTTCTGCCATTTTTTTTTCTGCGTCAATTCGTGAAGGACGCGTGGCTCTGAACGTGGGTCATCCACGCGGAACACATTAGCGCTATGTGATTGGCTGTTGTCTAACCTCCCTTAGGATCTATGGTCTTAAAAATAACTCGAGACGAATTACCTATGGAATAGGGTGTGTATGGGGGATGCCTTCTCTGTCCCCTTTATCCTCTCTTGGTGGAAGAGTGTTCTTGTGGACAAAATACAGAAGAAAGGAACTGAATTTGAAAGTTTCTTTTTTTACATACATTTTAGCGTGTAATCTTGTCCATTTAAATAAACTGGGAAGTGCCTGTGAAGCTGACCGAGACCTTACGTATTACTAAGAATACTTTGTAAATCATTGACAGAGGATATCAAGCTGTAAGTTACCCATGTCAATAGACCTCCTCAGCTTGTATACTTTGTTTTCCCAATACAGGTCATGTAACACTGGCTACCCTTCTTTAACAAAAGCAAAACCAATGAAATCCCAAAAGATCCTTTTTAAAGCCAGAGCACTTGGTTCAAATTTACTTCAACCAAAAGGAGATTAAGTACATCTCACCTTCCAATATTAGAGTCAGTGTTGAAACCCTCCCTCCCTAGCCTGGGACCAGGCTACGCACTGGAGGAAAAAGGAGAAAAAAATCTGTGGGCAAAAAAAAAAAAAAATCGACGAGGGAAGCGAGCTGAGAGGTAGTCTGGGGAGGGGAAAGGGTGACGGAGCCTGGAGACGTGCCTTTAATGGCGCTGATCCGCCATCCAGCGATTAACTTGTCATTGAAATGTCAACACGGATGTCAGCGTAAGCTTATTATGTCGCTTTTGTGTGCAAATATTTTAATTGGAGATGAAAAGAGTACAGGCAGAGATCTATTTAACTTTGATCGCCAACTGGAGTAACACTAGACTACGAGTAGTCCCCAATTTTTCCTCAGGGATAGTAGAGCGAGCGAAACGCGAGCGCGCGTGAAAATCTCCCCACGCGAGAAAAGGCGACACGCGGCGGGGAGACTCTCTCCCCGCCGCGTGTCGCTTTTTCTCGCGTGGGATGATTTTCACGCGCGCTCGCGTTTCGCTCGCTCTACTATCCCTGAGGAAAAGTGGAGGACTACTCGTAGTCTAGACTAACACCAGCTTCAGCGAAGAGGAAAGCAGACGTTTCAGAGGAAAATGCGCCGCGTGCTACCGGTGAAGAAAAGCCGAATAGATTCTCAAGCCGAAATCCCTCAAGTTCGCAGTTTGCATTATAATGCTTGGTAACATAGCTTCTTATAATGTACAAGACGAAATATGCTATTGGTAGAGTTTATATTCCGCGTTGGAAAAATGTGTAAGTTTAGTACCTTATACGGCAGACTATTCACTTTGAGTGTATTCACGTTGAATTTGTTGTCCGTTTTATAAGGTATGTCTGCTCAAAATCGTGTAAAAGTAAGTAATAATCATTTTCCCTCATTTTCCTCAATCGCTGTTATTTTTGTACTAGCCCGCGAGCAGGGGCTTCTCCGCTCTTGCATGCATGACTTTTAGGGTTTACGAAGTCGTTTGCGTCGCTTGTCAGTTGTGTATTTGCCGACAAGCCAAGTATGGTCTCTTTCTTGGTATTTGTTGGTGTACCTGCTTCATTTACCGCAAAAATTTCATCTTTCGAAACTGTCGCGAAACGAGAAGCCATTTTGAATCCCATCCCAAAACATTGAATATCCGAGAATATTCCGAGTCACGGGAGCCAATCAAAACGCGCGAAAATTGCTATCCACTAATTTGGTGAATACTTATTGTTAATTAATATTGTGGTCAGCGTAATAATCCTGCATCAATTTTTTCCTATATCTAGGTCACCTTATTCACAACTCGAGCCTACTCCTCCTGACAAGTGGGAAATTCTACCTGAGCAAATACAGTTTGAAGAGGAGCTGGGGAGAGGAGAATTTGGTGTTGTTCACAAAGCAACATTTAGAAAGAGTGATGAGATGGAGGTGTTAAACAATGCGGTGGCAGCACAGGTGGTGGCTGTCAAAGTTTTACATGGTAAGAAATACTGTTCTTTCCATAAAGGGGAGACATAGCCAAAGTCTTTGATTTTGCAACTGCTTTTCAGTCCTATTCATACTAAGAACCCTTTTGGATTTTAACTGCGCTTTTCAAAAACACGCGAACTCTGAAGTTCAAAAGCCGCCTTCACAATTACGTTTTTCGATGCCGTCAATCGTAACTACATCACAAGCAACGAACCTTGAAACACAGAAACAATCAAAACGGATCGAAATCCACCAATCACAAATCACAAACCATGACCTTTTGAGCTTGCTGAAGTAAACCTCTGTTTCATAAGATGATTGACGGCAGCGAAAAACGCAAACGTCAGTTGGCGTTTGAACTTCAGAATTCGTGTGTTTATGAAAAACGCAGTAAGTAACTCTTCGGGAACTTTTAATAAGACTTTAAAGCAAATGTAACAGGAAACAGAAAACTCGATTAAGGCACTTAATCAAGTAAAAGAGACAATAGCCAACATGAGGAACAAACTAACTACACATTTTAAGAAAAGGAAGAAATTGTTTGCCATTTGTAAGCCATAGAAGGGGTGTCCCGCATATGCGTCTCACTTTATGTTTACATGTAAGTTTATGACTTATGAAAATTTGCATGTAACACTAATGTCTAAACAACTAATAATCTAAATAGCGTATATCGAAATTGGAAATTTCCTTTTATGCTTTTTGTTTTGTGTTTTAAGTAATTTGTAGTTTCTATTTCACTATGTAAGTGTGAAAAAAATTAACAAAACCTGCTAAGTTCCAAAGAAGTAGGTTTAAGCCGAAAAGGCCTAGACAAATGCATTTCTTACAAATTTACATTTCCCAAAAACTGTAAATTGAACTACAGTAGCCTTTGGCACATGATTCTTTTATTTTTTGCTGTTATGATAATGATTAATGCTTAATGCTCAGAATGTTTACTAAATTATGCCCTTTTGACCTTGCTAAAATGCTCGAAAGTTCCATCAATACATACACATAAAAATTTCAGTAACTAGAATGTATGTGTTACTCTTTTGTCCGAGCCATCCATACTGGAATATCAAGGAAACAAAATGGCGGCTGCACACGCTGAACCACTGACCATTATGAATGCGGGCATTGACTAGACCCAGGCTCTCTCTAGTTTTGGCTAGAAACCTCTGTAATATATGTTTGGCTGTTTCTCGGTGAATTTCATCACTCTGGACAAACTTTTCCTTTTTAATGATACAAAAATCTTGCTAAAATGCTGGCATTTAATGCTCGATGCTTTTGTCAAGCTGTTATGCTCAAAATAATGGTAGCATAATGTGCCAACGCCTAACCTACAGATAGAATTAAAGCCAATACTGAGATAAGTCCGGTTTTAAAAACTGCTAGTCTCCCCGCAGACGTCCTTTAGGGTTCGTTAGGCTAAAAAAATGCAAGCTCTAGTCAATATTACTACTCCTTCTGAAGGATAGGATACATATAAAGAGATTTTGGCTCCCCTTTTTGTAATCCATGTAGTCCAGTTTACACCGCAAGTCATTTGATAACGAGGAAAAGGGAATTAAAATTATAAAACTGAGCTACGACATCACCATGCTGACGGCTAGACCCAGGGTGTGAGCGGGACCGAAGAGCAAAATTTTTGACCCTTTTATGTGTGAAATTGGGCCTAAAAAACGTGAAACAGGATAAGGTTTGGCTCTCCCTTGTACCAGGTCTTTATTTATTATTTTTTTGTACTTTATTGTTGGTTTGTTATTTATTTATTTCGCGTTTTGTGAGCAGCGGTTTAGTTAGTGAGGGAAATCACATAGTCACATCACACCACCACCCGATACTCAGAGACCTACCGGGGCTGCTGGCAGGGGCCAGTGGTAAACTGAAAATAGTAACAAATGTCTGAATATTTCTCGATATTCTATTGCACGGTAGAATACATCTGTATATACCCTTGTGCATTAGAGGATGAGTGGGAAGCGGTAAAAATGGACGAATATATTTTTCAAATGAAACTTTTTGCACTGAATAATGCTGAAGAATAACAATAATAAAATCAATGTCATTTTGTTCAATTATCTTTAGATAATCCATCTGAAGCACAGAAAGAAGAGTTCACGTTTGAGATTGAGCAGATGAAGCTGTTGGGTTCACATAAGAACGTTGTATCTATGGTTGGATGCTGCACGCTTCAGGAGAAAATGTTCCTGGTTATAGAATACGTTCCCAGTGGTGACTTGCTGACGTGGCTACGCCGCAGAAGAAAAAAGGTATAAAGGACATGAACAATTATACAATTAGTTCATAACAAAATTATCAAGAAACAGATATAGGGAGGCAACATTACGAATATATTTTGGTACTATCAGAACATTTTGTACAACTTATTTAAGCAACTGCAGTTACTTCAAAATTATAAAAGCATTTAATGATAATACTAACAATAATAATTATATTATCATTATTATTATTATTATTATTATCATAGTTTTAAAAGTGTTTTATCCTTGGGTGCAACAATGATAGGGGTGGTATTAAAATCCTCCTTACAAATCTTAGTCCATAAAACCTGGTGTGCCTCGAATTAGCGGCCGTAATCTAGTATGGAGATATTACTTTTTTGACTCTAGGATCGCTTGAAGACATGCAGACGTAAAGTACGCTTTTTGTTTGCTTGATGTTTAGATCGAAGAACTTCAAGCTACCGAGAGATGTTATGCTGACAAAGAGGTTCTGAAAGATCAGGGAGAGACCAGAGATCATGTAGGCTTGGATATAACCTGTAGTTTAACTTTCCATACTAGCTCTGTCTTAAAAACGTTTATTATCCAGAGTGCTTGTTTGTTTTATGTCTGGTTGTGACCTATTGTAGCTATCTAATCTACCCATCCGATTGTTGTTGAATGGTTTGCACGTAACGTAATCATACTTCAAAATAAAGAATTATTTATCTTTCTGAGTTTCATTTTAGTGAACTATTAGAGCAACTGAACACGTGTATTTCTACAAAGTTTCATTTCGAAAGGGTTCTTCATTTTGTGACAGAATTCGTTTGAATATTCTAATATATTGCGTGACGCGACAATAATGGGGAAGCAAAAGCTGTCACGTAACTGTAAGTTAAAGAGTGACATATCTTTTTTTTTTAGATTTTTTTATCTGAACAGTCTTTGTTTTTAGAATAAGTATTAAGTTTATGAGTACTCGCTTTATGGCAATGTTTCTGTGAGTTTTCGGTCGCCATATCTGTGTTCCTCAGAGGGTTGCCAACATGGCTGGCGTCTGAAAACAAAGCTCTATAAATTTGCGTAACACATTTCTCCGAAAAACCTCGCAAACAAAAAAACTGCACAGACCTAAATCTTAGCAAGACTTTTCGCATATCCCTTAGATTCCTGATCGAATTTATTCATTTCCACACAGGTCAGTAAACTTGCTAAGAAACAGATAAAGCAAGCGGAGAAAATACAATTGAGCATGGAAATGACCCCATTACTACAGGATAACAGCGAGGGCACAGCGTCGACTTCTTATCATCTCGGTGACGAAGTATGCGTGCATTAACCTGCAAGAACGCTGCATTTTTGACGTCATTCCCTCTCTAAACACAAAATTCTTCCACATTTGGTCATCAGTAACTGGTTATGGTGAATTAAATGTGTGCTTTTAGCCAATCAGAATCGGGGAAATATTTTGAATGAATAATAATCGATAAAGAGCGATTGATTAAATTGAAAATCGATAAAAATTAATAGGGGAAAAAGTTGTTGTTAATCGATAATTGCCGACTTTACTCGATATTTATCGAAGTTGTCGATTAGGTTTTGAACCTGAGAGGCAATCGATAATATCGTTAAAATAGTTAAAAACGATAGCGCTGACAATTGATTTTCTGATATCGGTTTTTATCGATTGCGTTAGTCAGGTGTAATATGCAAAAGTTGTCTCTTTATTTAATGATGTGCGAACCGAGAAGCGCCTCTTTATGGAAGAATTAGTTAACTTTAAAGACGTTTAGAAAAATCAGAGAGAGGTTTGGGGATCAAGTAGGCTTATCACAAGACTAAATTTGGTATTTTGAATATTTTACCGATCAGGCCTACTAAAGATCCAGCTGACCCTTACTGGTTTGTTGATGTGGTTGTGCCTTCAAAAGTGTTTCTTACACCACAAAACGTGATAGAGAAAAAAGTTGTTGCTAATCGATAATTATCGACTTTAATCGATTTTTATCGAAGTTGTCGACTTAATTGGCGCTTACTTAATTAGGTTAACTGCGTGACGCGGCATTTACATGGTAGCGTGCGAGCAAGCTCTCCAGGGCGCTCTGATGGAGGGGCGGGAAAAGGAAGGAGAGCTTCCAACTATGTCTCTGGAATTTGAATTCTACCTCCAGTTCGCCTGTGGCTCCCCGTCGACTGAGCTGTCAGATTTCCGCCGATCAGCGCGAAGCGGAAACGAGCGTGATTGTAAACAAACATTGAAAAACACGTGTCAAGGGTAATGGCCTCATTATTAATGTCATCCCCGCCAATCAGCATTTCGCATCGACTTAGTTATTTTCTAGAGGTGTAGCTCCAAGCTCTCCTTCCTTTTCCCGCCCAGCCGCCAGAGCGCTCCGGAGAGCTTGCTCGCAGGCTATTTACATGGCGCATGAGAGAGCTGCCATGGGGGCTGAAAAAATGACGCTGTTGGGGGGATTTTGCTATCTGAATGGTCATTGTATTAATGTCAAAGTTAATGAGTTCCTCAAGAGATGAATTCACCCTTAAGTAGCACAACTCCGTGACACATGTTTCTGTTGGTTTCCGGCCGCCATCTTAGTGACCATCCGGATGGGCACCAACATTGCGTCTCCATATAAAGCTCTATAAATGTAGGTAAAAAAAATTCTCCGAATTTCTCGCACATGAAAAATTGCACCGACCTGAATCTTGGCGAGGGCCTTTGTATATTTGCCTTCTTTCATTTCTCAGATTCTAGACTTTATCTATTACACGGGTTTGATTTTTATTTTTAATAGCGTGACAGTGAAAACCTGCAATAGCGTTACATTTTTTCTACATGTAAATGTCATCGCCATTTTCTTTAATCATTTAGAAAAGTTTGGCTGATGAGTATGAAGTTAAGGAGGATCAACATTCTATACACCAAGACCAAGAAGACATTGTAGTGTCTCCGCAACAAAGCAACAAAGATGCCGTTCTTGAAGTGATTCCATCGACTTCCACCGAAGTAGATGTAAGACGAAAACAAAAACACCATAATAATTACTTATTCACTAATAAAGAAGAATTTGCCTCTAGGGCGCCTTATTTTGCTTACGTTTCGCGTTAGAAGGACACAACATGATCTTGGTTTTCCTGTGCTACTAATGTGTTTCGTCGATAGTGTACCTTTTCTGCGCTGTCTTGGATTTACGTTTCAGCGTCTTGTTTTCATTCTCGTGAGCTATTTTCAGTTGCGGGCTTGTGACTTCCAGAACGATGGCTGATATAACGAATCGTCTAGTAAATAAAATTGTGTGTTTGTTGTTTTTAGTCAGTAGGACGTGTATCAGCAGGTGGCCGAGGCTTTCTGGGTAAACATCAAACTGTGGGCATGGATTTTCATCCTAGACTTGAAAACGGTACCCTGGACCCAAAGTAAATTTTATCTAGCTCTAGACTGGTCACTTTGAAGTTAGTTTTAATAGATAATACTTATATATTCTGTGGCTTGTCTGGCTCAAGAAAATTATGTTATTTTTATCTTTTTATCCGTTAGTTACTTATTTACTAACAAGGAAAGTAATTACTTGAAAGCGGTGCTGTTTCAAGCTAAACCAAAAATTTGATAGTTTTTTATCAATTTAATTAGGATGAGGAATTCAAAGTGACTGACAAAGAACTTCTAACCAGGCCAACGACATCACTAGGAAAACCTCATGCTTCTGCAATGCCACTTTCAATTGAAAACCTAGGGGAGTCAGACGAGGATCCTTGTGACGAAGAGGAGAACTTTTCCCAACAAATGTTTTCACTTACCTGGCAAATAGCTGAAGGAATGGTAATTATCTTTGTTTTCTGGATAATGTTGCTGGGATTCTGATTCTGAGTATAACTTGGAAAGAAGAATTCAAAAGTCAATATTTTATAAACATGAAATAGATGGGATAAACATATTGGCTGTTTTTCTAGATATGAGTACATTAAAATGGCTTATATGGAAAAAAATTTCTTTTTGGTCGACCCAGTTTTGGCTAAATTCGTTTCGTTATGCATCTAAACGTAAATATTTGGATCAGATCAGTGCCGATATTTACTTGTCATTTGTATTTTTTCATCTATACTTAACTACTTAGTGTTCAGCAGGTGGCCAAGGCTTTCTGGGTAAACATCAAACTGTGGGCATGGATATTCATCCAAGACTTGAAAACAGTACCCTGGACCCAAAGTAAATTTTATCTAGCTCTAGACTGGTCACTTTGAAGTTACTTTTAATAGATAATACTTATATATTCTGTGACTCTTGTCTGGCTCAAGCAAATTATGTTATTTTTATCTTTTTCTCCGTTAGTTACGTATTTACTAACAAGGAAAGTAATTACTTGAAAGCGGTACTGTTTCAAGCTAAACCAAAAATTTGACAGTTTTTTATCAATTTAATTAGGATGAGGAATTCAAAGTGACTGACAAAGAACTTCTAACCAGACCAACGACATCACCAGGAAAAACTCAAGCTTCTGCAATGCCACTTTCAACTGAAAACCTAGAGGAGTCAGGCGAGGATCCTTGTGACGTAGAGGAGAACTTTTCTACCAAACAACTGTTTTCATTTGCCTGGCAAATAGCTAAAGGAATGGTAATTATCTTGTTTTCTGGATAATTCTGCTGGGATTCTGATTCTGAGTATAACTTGGAAAGAAGAATTCAAAAGTCAATATTTTATAAACATGAAATAGATGGGATAAATATATTGGCTGTTTTTCTAGATATGAGTACGTTAAAATGGCTTATATGGAAAAAAATTTCTTTTTGGTCGACCCAGTTTTGGCTAAATTCGTTTCGTTATGCATCTAAACGTAAATATTTGGATCAGATCAGTGCCGATATTTACTTTTCATTTGTATTTTTTCATCTATACTTAACTACTTAGTGTTCCCCGTACCCCCGTTATTATGTTTTAAGATCATTTTAATAGTTTTCTCGTTGCTTATTTGTTATTAGAATCATCTCGCCGAAAACAATCTTGTTCACAGAGATCTTGCTGCCCGTAATGTTCTTGTTGGCCATGACAACCAGATCAAAGTGTCAGACTTTGGGTTGATGAGACAAATCTATGAAGATGTGAGCAGCTCAGCGAAGTCCAGGAAACTTCCTGTAAAGTGGATGGCCCCAGAATCACTTTATCAAGGGGTTTACACGACCAAAAGTGATGTGTAAGTGATCAGTTTTCCCGCTCCCTTGACAAGGGAACTATTGAAACTTTTCTACTTAATCACTTCTCAAAATTGTAGTTGCCGTCAAAAATTACAGAAGCATATAGCTCTGAAGCGCCTAAATCCCCTTATTTTTTATAACCATGCTAGGGTTTTTAGCCGTCCAATTAGAAGCACGGAAAATTGTTTGCCTAAATATGGAATCATAGTATTGAAGGCATCTCTTTCGAAATAAATAGCTGCTAAAAACGGATTCTTCCAGTCCTTAACAGTTTTCCAATTACATCCTAAACTCAAGAGTACACGCATTTTTGGGCTTCTCCGTGGGCAGTAAACAATCTAAATGCCGTGAATCTGTACATATTTATAACCTCTTTGATTTTTCTCATAGTTGGTCTTTTGGTGTTGTTCTTTGGGAAATGGCTACCTTGGGTGAGTGGACAGTAATTTTGTAGTTTACAGTTGTTATGTTAAATTTGAGGTGACTGACAAATCAAAAGCATTTTTCATGGTCTACGACTCTTATAGACCGTGGAAATGATGTCAAAAATGTTGAAAACTCATGCACGACCCGCAGGATAATGGTTTTACACTGCAAAGTTTTGAGCTCTCCAAGGGAATTAAGGGGACCGTGCCTTAACCCACCTTCCCCGTTTTGCCATGGTGGGATGTGGCTTATAACTGTTACGATTGTTATCAAGTTACTGCTCCCAGGAAGGGCGAAAACAATGTTTTATAATGTTTCATTTGCGGCAAGTTTTAATTTTGTTGTTTGATCTGGGCTCTGTTTTAATTGATTAAGTGCTGTGAGACAAGTACATCTCCTAGATGATAACCGTATGTGACAATACATATTTCAATATGTCAGATTTAAAAATTTGCGAGCATTTGATGACCGGAAACGAGCACCCTTATTGTTAATCACCCTACCTTCTTTCATTACACATTTAACTGCATTGGCTATATATCAGACCTCTATTCAATCAACCATTTTTGCAAAATGGCCTTATTGAGTTTATATGAGGAGAAGTGACAATCGACTAAGGCATCTTTAATAGAAATCTAACTAGTGGAAAATTGCATGTATTCAGTTGCTGATATGTAATCATTTGTTTTCTTTCTCGCAATTGTCAGGAGGCGTACCATACCCCACGCTGACCAACTCAGAGTTGTATCGACTGCTCGGTACTGGTTATCGTATGGAAAGGCCTGACATGTGCTCCGATGACGTGTACGTTTCTTGATTAGATTGGTCGTAGATTTAACAAACAGATTCGATTTTTCTGTGCGTCTGCTCAGTTACATGTCACACCGAACGGTGCAGCATACGAATTCGTCAAATATTTTAACGCTTTCTTTGATCATATTAAATACTGACCAGACGGACGGCAGGGGAAAACTTTTGATGGGGTCCTCACTCTTTTAACAAGGAAACCCTCCATTGGCTTTATGGTCAATAAAGGCATTATTAGTAGTGATTAGGTTAATCTCTTTCCTGGGTTCGGGGGGAGTACTCCATGTACTAGGGAGGCACCCCCCAAAAGGGGTACCTCTGTCAGTCTTCTGGTATAGGAATTTTGCTAGTCGAAGTATATGAAAGGGTAGGGAAATCTATCATTTTGGTCTGTAAAATGACTTAAGAGGACCAGATAAGATTTTCTGGCTGTGAAAAAGTCGAGAAAATTTTCTAGTCTGTTATTTATTCGTATTCAAAAGGAAATACATTTTTCAGCAATTAAAAGAGATAAAGTTAAAGTTCTTTTCTGTCAAAAATGATACTCAAAAGGATAAGGGGTTGGACCTCGGGGCAGAGCTTTACATAATAATGGCTGGATGAAGGAATAGGGAATCGCGTGATAACCAAAACGTTCCAAGAGCCCATTTTAATGGGCTTTACGTGGAAGCTTCACCCAAAAGGAGTACCTTTTTAGGCCACATGTATATGGAAAGGTAGGAATTTCACGAGCTAAAATGTTTGAAATGATAGGAAATTTTGTAACTTCGGTAATTTACACTAAAAGATATTTTAAACAGAGGTGCCTTTATTGTAGGCTTAATGTTAAGGGCTTAATGGCTTAAAAAGTGAAGTAGTCGTACCATTGTTTCAGGGTAGGCAGGAAAGGAATGTATATGAGAGGGGTACCTTTTCTGTCATGAAAAATGCCGTATAAAAGGAGCTGGACCTCAGGGTGGAGCCTCCCTGTAAACTCATGAAGCTAAGACGCCTATACATTCACTAAAAAAATTTCTTTTTTTCCAATAGACCTCTTTCGCTTGTATGTTTTGTTTTGCCAATACAGTTCATGTCTAACGGTCAAATTCCCCTGGGACCTCTTTTGGGAAATCAAAACATACAAGCTATAAAGAGGTCTATTGACACTGTCTAATAATTGACTGGAGCTCTACTAAGCATTGAATGGTTCTTTTTTTTTCTCCATTCATAACAGATATGAGCTGATTACTGAATGTTGGAACGAAGACCCTTACATTCGTCCCAGTTTCTACCGTTTGATCGAAAAAATGGAGGCGATAATGGAAAGGGATGCACCATATTTGAATGTAAACAAACACAATGAATATCATCCGTATTACAACGTGCCTCCTGAAGCTAGTGCTGATTGATATGGAGAAGAAGGAGCATCCCCAATAATCGGACAGTTAAAGAAGGAACGAGTATAAACAGTAAATGCATAGTTATTGACTTAGAAACTAAGCTAAGAAAATACTGAAAGAATTAAAACAAACATAAAAAGAGCTTTAAGCATTAAAAAAAAAGTGTAACAGTAAGGCCCTTCAGATGTTATCAGGAGCCCATCACCCAGGGATGTAAATCTCTCTTATAGCGTTTTTAGATTTTAACTAGGCTATTTATAGATTAATATTTCAGGCCAAGAAAAACGGGACTGAGTAGGACTTCCAGCAATCAGCGGAGGAGATCAAAGAAGTATAAACCAATTAAGGTTTTAACTTAATGACAAACCTTAACAGTTAGCCACTATATGAGAAGATCAACCGCCATGTTGGATTGCACCGAAGTTGTTTTTAGTGCACAGCCAATTTTTCGTAAACGAGTGACGTAATGTCTTACCCTTTCACCGACAATGCAATGCAAAGAGGATGATATCTGGTTGCTAAAATGCTCGTCATTCAGAACGTTGAAAACTTTCGGGCTGAAACTGATTTTACAGGTTTATTAAGCACCCACAGATTTATCATATAATAACCATTTAGTTTCTCTACTGGCTCAGATTTGCAATTAAAACAAACTTTTTTTAATGTTTTTAGAAGACAGTTATCGGGTTAAGTACCCTTCTTAAAATACAAACTAGCATTAGCTCTAGCCTTTGGATGAGATAGTTCCATGACAAAAAAAACGTACCTTAAAAAAGAGAGAGAAAGAGAGAGCCTCAAAAAAGGAGAAAAAACTTTAACGAAAGGGCCTTAAAACATCCAGCCTGGTAATTTAGGATCCAAAAAAAAGCTGTGATCCTAGCCCCAGCATTTGTAAGGTGAAATCTCTCTTATAATTAGATGCCCCTGGGTTTCAGGGCAAGATGGGACAAAAGTGTTTCTTCAGTGGACCTTCCTTGGCTTTAAACTCTCACTAGAGTATAGGGTGACTTAAAGTCAGTATATACATAAAAAAAACCTTACAATGCCAGGTTGGAATGAAGAATTACCCGTCTTCTATATTCACTGGCATTCCTCCACGGACTCCACACTCCCATGCTCCGGTGGAGTTTCAAAGGATTTCTGACCACAAGTTACCCTGTATTTATTACTGTCAGTAGTGTACATTATAAACAAAGGGGTTTAAACAAGAATCTAGCATGTCTAGGGATTACATATTTAACTATTGTTTAAACGCTTTACAAAGTCCTTACGACATATATAGACTGGATGAAATACCTGTAACGCTATCAGTATGATTAAAATAACATTGTTCCGCACTTGGCTTGCTTTATACTTTAGCATTTCTCATTTCAAATTAGTAATCATGTACATGGTTTGACCATTGAATAACTGCATGACCTGATAAGTCATTAACGTCGCGGTATTCCTTTGTTTGTCCGTCAGTTAAGCCATGGTGCCCTAGTGTCACGTTTTTTTTTTTTAAAAAAAAACTAAAACGTCCTTTGTCATAGTTATATCTTTCCTTACATTTGTCGGCAAATTGCAAGTTACAACAACAAACAATTATTCGATACATCCTTGCCATTGTTTCCACGTGGTCTAATTGCAGCCTCCTCCTCAGGCGCTTCGTTTTTGCATGGCAGAGGCGAGCGCGAAACGAGTGACTGGTGATGAACCGCAAGGGACCATGGGAAGGGTACAGACGGCAGGCTCGTTGTCTCCTTCCCGCCTTCCTTTGCGCGCACATTTTCATCAAAAGAGAGACGTCTGGGTACGAGGCAGGTCTAATCGATTAAAACAAGAAACGCCTAAGACGCTTGACCTTGGTGGCCATGGAAGAGCAAACAAACGTGTGCGCATTACTCAAGTGTCGTGATTTTACTGGCTGATCACCAATCACGTCTCCATAGATCCCTTTTGGCCACGTGCAGGGGGGGGGGGGGTGGGGGGTGATGAACTCGTCAATCTCTCCTATAGGGATCGCGCGGTGGATGATCTTGGCCATCGTCACGAGAAATTTATCCCGGGAACTTTAAATGGATTCAGCGGGCGAAATTGTTTCATGGTTTCAAGAGGTAAAAGTCGAGACGTTGCGATGAAACGACCGAAGGTATGTGTTTATCTATTAATGCTATATAGTAAAATTGCAATATATTCTAGGAAAGAGCATTTCCATCGTAAAAAATCAAGAACTTCCCGAGTTCGACCAGATGGTACAACTCATACCGGCGCGTCTTTAGAGACTCATAACTAAAGAGCCCAGCAGAATTTAGTCTCGAGAAAAACAAATGACGTTAATATGGTATAGGTCTCTCAATTAGTGATAGAAGTGAGTCATCTAAGAAGTTAGCAAAAATGATCAGTGGGATAAAAGTCGCAAACCTCAGGGATGTTTACAAAAATTGCGAAAGTGGCGTGGACAGGTCACGAAACATAGCGTCATGATGTTCATACTAGACTATCAAATTGTGTAAACAAATCATTAAAACTAAACAAATGTAAGAAGCAAGTGTTTTTTTTTTAGAATATGGGCTATAATCTTCAAGGGTTTTGAAAGGATTTCCTGTTTGAGTCAAACTTATCAAAATGTTAATAAAGCGTATTGAATCAAATCTTCGGGCGATAACCAAGGATATTATTATAGCTTATTGTATTGCAACTTTTCACTATAAATTACGATCATTTTGTCGAAACATTCATTGCTCATTATGTAGATAAGTTCACATTGCCTTTCTCTTTGCTCCTTCGCCCCACAAACAAAGGAAAACATGGTTTTTATCCTGTAAATAGTCAAACAGAATCTATCACTGGGGTAAAGTGCCGTGAGCTTAACGTTTTGACCAACATCAACATTTTTAGGGCTTTATGCAGAGAGTCCAGGAGGAGGATCCGCAGAAAGGATGGGTATGTAGCTTTGCCTTAATCGCTTTACAGAGTTAATAGAAAAAAAACTAGAAAAAGCCAAGAAAACGGACACTAGTAAGCGCTTCAATGGTGTAGTATTGACAATGTGTTTCCTCGGGCGTCCGCATCTTAAAAATGAGGTGGGGAAAAAACTTCTAAGGATATAACAAATTGCAGGATTTTCATGCGATGAATATCATCATCCTTCTCACACTTTTACAATATAAAAAGAGACTTTTTTAATGATTCATTTTTTCGGGTTTTCCTTTTTGTGTAGTTCAATAAAGACACCAAAGTTCAAGAACGACCATATAGTTCAACAACTACACGAGTTCAGAAAATGACACGAGTATCAATGTATGTTTATTAGGTAATGTCAAGGCAGGGGATCTACTGGGAGTGGGAGTGCAGGGGCATCAGTTCAATTTGCAATCATTCATGCTTTTTAACTTACTTGGACTCCATGCTATTGTCAGTTACATCAAGTGACACTGTCCAGTTCCAACAATCTTCGGGGCCTGCTCGTACAGTTTTATCACCCAGCTTGTACAGTTTTATCACCCAGCTGATGTAGCTTTGTGGTAATTTCTCAGTAGGCGTAACTTAGTAAAGACCCAATCGTTCCATGACTGTAGGTGGTCCATTATAATAGCTCTAAAGCCCCTCTTTAAAATTTGCTGTTGTACTGCCTCTGCTGATATATTTCACATAGGCTTGCCTTTTAGCTATTGGTTTAAGATTAGAAATCAGTCTTTGGATTATCCTGATAGGTTGCTTGAAGTTACAAAAAATTATAATTCAAGGGAGACATATTTTTTTACCATTGCTTGGGGGGGGGGGGGGGGGGTGGGGGTGGTGTTTGTGGTTTAACTCACCTATATTAATGTGAAGTTTAGGGAGTAGGTGAGGAAAACCATTATAACATCTGATTTAAGAGATGCCTAACAACTAATTAGGGATTTTAAGTGATAATATTGCCTTTATTTATTTTGTTTTGACTTTTGTATATATAAATAATCTCTTTTTATCTGACTGATTTTATAATTAGGTGCTTCCTTAGTTGGGAATACTCTGTAGATGATGAGAAAAAACAAGCAGTATATGATAGAGGAGGTGCTGCTTACTGGATGTCTGTAAAGATCTAGTATAATAGATTCCACGAAGGGAGTCGTGCGGTGTGGGAAGTGGAGGATGTTAGATGGAGTGAATTCCATGGAGCAAGAAGAGACCATACAGGATTCAAGAAATTGGAAGAACCAGTTTCCTTTTATTTTTTTATATACTGAACAAATGTGTTTTCTTTCTTGCATAACAGGTCTGACTTAGACTTGTTTGCATTTAAAACCTTTGCACATTGACTTTGATTAAAAGAAACGGTTTGTTATCAATAAAATTTTCTTACACTGGTGTTTTTGTTTTACTTCTTCTTTAATTTTTGGTCTCTTCTAGAATTTGGTTAGCCAAGCAGTCTAGCTGCCCTGCCATTCGTTGCAGTTGGGCAGCTACCCGCTTCGCCTCTATTATAACTGTGTTTTTAATTTCTTTTGCTTTTTGTTTTAACCTTTCTTCTTTTCCTTTCAACTCTTTCTCTTCTCTTTCAATTTCCTTTCTCCTCAGCTCAATCTCAGTGGCTGCCAGTCAGCTCCTTACTTCCATTTCTTCTTCCAGGGATAGCTGTAAAAATGAGTAACCCACCTATAATAATCTGTCTATTATTGTTAACTTATCTTACCCCCATCTCTACGATAATAAAATATGATGAGCCCATCCTTTAAAACAAAAAGCATCCTATCTCAACAAACTGTTGAAAGCCTTGTTTCATCAGGTATGGGGAGGGGAGGTGAGGTAGGGTAAACGCAAACAAAAATAGCCATAGGGGAATGGGGCAGGTTTCGGAGAAAAGGCCTGTTTCCATACGTGTTGACGTCATTATGGTACCATTCGGCTGAGCCCTATGTACCTTTTGTTATTTCAAAATGCCTTTTGCTTTCCCAGAAAACCATGAGATTGGGAGTCTTGCCCTATCAGCACTTGGCTGGTGTCACCAGGGGACTTCTGTAAATTATATAAATGAATTACAGTACTTTCTCGTTTCATTTTTGTTTGTATAAAGCTTGTTTCACTCATTTGATACCTTAAAATTTGAGATACAATCTAGGTTTAATTAATTGCTTATTTGAATGGTACTTAGCTCCTCATACAGACCTGCCAACCCCTAATAAGGAAAATCTGTAGACTCATGAAAAAAAATCGGGAGATTCTACAAAAAGTAGTGAGATTCTATTTTTTCCCCATCAAAATTAAACGACCCCTTTTCCATTAGGGGAATCAACTGTTTATTTTAATATAACCTTACGTTAGTGTGGTCCCTTATGTAACAAATTAGATGCCGCTTTTTCTTTGATGACTTTAAGAGGCCAGAATATAGGTTATCACTGTGACAAAACATACAGCAGAGTCATTTCTTTGGGCTAAGACAACTTCATGGCTAAAATAGTCAAAGCTTATCCAGTCACAAGAATTTCCCCCCAAAATTTATGTTTTTATTCAACAAGGTAATATTTCAATTTAGAATATTTCCCAGAAAACCATGAGATTGGGAGTCTTGTCGTGAGACCGTGAGAAAAGTTAAAAAATCGTGAGACTCACGGCAGAATTGAGAGAGTTGGCAGGTCTGCCTCATATGACATTTTCTATCGAAACCTGTATGTAGTAGGAAGAAACTTTGTATTAAGTGGGCACTACAGCATTCTCTGCGGTGTCCGCTTAAATTATACAAGTTTCACTGTACATGTTTGACTCCATTCGCACTAACTATTGATATGGAATGATATGAAATTGCTTCATGCATAACAGATGTACATGTTTGGAGCTGTATGTAAATCTTATTAATTTTTTTTGCTATTTATGAAAACTTAATGTAAGCTTATAGGTATTACAGAGAAATATCCTTTGCTTCAACAAGATGGTACAACCTTCAAGTGTTAAAAATATATAAATTCCTGGTGTAATTATTATAGATACATAGTGTTGAGGAAAGTCTTTGGTTTACTTTTTCTTAAAACCGAAAAATAATTGACTTACATTGTGCCGGGGTAAACGAGTCGAGGTCATCTGTTTATATCAATATTAAGCGCACTCGAATGGACTGATCATTTTTACTGCTAATTTCTCCCATTAAACATCAAGGACAATGTTTTCCACTATTGCTGATCTACCCTTCTGCCAAGTTTCGAATTTCCACACCGAACCGATTTTCTAAGACATGCGATGTTAATATGCGATCATGCAAATTTCTGAGACAAATATTCCACTTGAAAAAATTGGCTTAAACTGTTTAGACTGTTTACGAGGTAATTATCATCAAAATATAATACAATTAACTCTCCTTCTCGGAAAGAGCTGTTGCAACTATACTTTCCCTCTATCAGAAACTACTTTAAAATTTACTCATCCCGAAAAAACAGCTTGAATAGGTGATACTATTGGCATTATTGGAGATAACAGCAAAGTAATGAATACCATTGCATCAGCTTAGAGGCCACGCTGGCACACTCGAATGGACTGATCATTTTTTCTGCAAGTTTATCTCAATTAACTTCAGAAACAATGTTTTCCAATAGAAGTAACCCACCCTTATGCCAAGTTTCGATGTTCAACACCTCACCGATTTCGAGAAAATGCGATATTACTGTGCGAACATGCAAACTTTTGCGGCACATTATTCCACTCGACGAAATTGACCGAAACTGTTTACAGCTCTCATACGCGTTATTTTTCGGATTAATACACATTTCACTCAGCTTCTCGGAAAGAGATGTTGGAACTGCACTATCCTACCGTGACAAAAACCATTTTGGAGCGTCAGTATCCAGGAAAACCAGCTTTAACAGTAGCATTTGGAAATGGCAACGGCGCCATTTTCGAAAACTCCTCGAAGTTGCGCGGTTCTCTGTTCGTGACGTCACGATGGCCAAGATCGTCCGGACAAACAAACTACCAAGTTCACCACCGCCGCCCCACTGGCCACGTGTTAAGTGTCCTGACACGTTTTTGGTGCTGACCAGAGAGAAAACGGGCTCTTGAGACGAGATTGGCTGATGCCAACAGCTGCAAAGAATCCAACAAACCAATCATAGCTGTTCTTAATAACAACGCCAAAACAATCAGCTTGTACCATTAAATCAAAAACGAATGCCGCTTGGGTGCAAGAAATGTTTGAGCCAATTTTGAGCGCAGTAATGTCAAATCAAGCGCACAGTCAATGGAAGGCTACCCTGGATGCCAGACATTTTCCCGCTCATCAGCGGCGATGGAGAAGCGTAAAGAGCGAAGTGCTAAAGTGCTGGTCCCAGTTGCTCAAAACGTGGATAAAGCTATCCGTTGGTTAAATCTCTATGTAGTGGATAACGCAATTAGTTTCCCTATAACACTCATCCACTGGATAGTGATTTATCCGGTGGATAGCTCTATTCATCGTTTGAACAACCAGAGCATGGTCGGCGAGAGAAATTTTCTGTCTCTTCGCTTCGCGACTGGCTTTCGCGGGTTCCAAAGGGAAAAAACCTCTGTCACCCTGTGTGGTTAAAGACCAAATAACGTTTTGGAAGGGCTTTTCTGGGTTAGTTGCTGGAAGAAGGAGCTCCAAAACGTTAACTATATTTACCTCTTTAAACTATTATTATTTCAAGTAATTTTTCGCTATCATCTCCTCAGCTCTTCCCTGCCAATGCACATATGACTATATATTGGCTGTCTCATGGTATGAGGGAAACTTTAAGAATTCAGCGTAGCCTAAGAAAATAGACTCAACGGAAAGCTTCATTATTTTCCCAAGGGATTTTTTCTTGACCAGGGCAGGGTTGTTGAAAGGTGGGTTAAGATAACCTAGGGTTATTGCGAAATGTGAATTCAGGTATGGAAACTCTTAAAGTAATCCAGTTTAATCTTTTTTGCATGTGATTTGCTAATTAACTTATGCCACTGATTTGTTAATTGGATGCTCTAAAAAGAATAGAGAAAATCATCCCGGAAAATGCTTTTAGGACTTTCCAAAAAGCCCTTCGTTCTTATCTTCTGGGATTGCAACCAACAGTAGAATATAATCTGCCATTTTGCGTATTTGCATAATTACTGGCCGTGTCAGATGTCATGATTGTACGGATTAAAAGTTTCATGAAATTGCCTCTTTTGACACTTGAATTCGTCTCCGGCCTCTAAAAGAAAATAATTAAGCTTCTTTAAGTACTTTTGAATCGAAAGAGATATAGTAACAGGGATTATCATGCATGTTACTGATTACCACAATTAACTGACGGGCGCCGTCGTCTTGTAACTAGAGAACTTAAGATGGAGACGTTTTCGGGGCGACGGCGACCGGACTGGCAGAGATAGCCTGGAACTAAGGCAGCCGTCGCTCCCCGTCAAAAATAGAACATTAAGATCGCAGTGAACTCAGAAGGACGGCGCCTTTAATTAGAAGAATACCGAAGAGGAAAATATGGCTTCACATAAAGAATTAAGAGAATAAATATTTGCTATGCAGACAACATGTATCGGATGAAGAGTTTCTCGTTTTGTGGGAAAATTATGAGTCCAAAAATCCCGATTTTCCTCGGGACAGTTACGATCCGTTCACGCTAAAAAACATGCGGGATGAGGCTGAGTTCAAGGCAGAATTTCGTGTTGAAAAAAAATGATCTCCACAGGCTTGCGAAGCCTTTTAAATTACAGGAACATTAAAATGCTACCAAGGAACCGTATTCTTAGTTTGGTATTGAAATAATTCCCGGGAAATACTTGCATGCAGCAACAACAACAACGGCAACAACTTTATTTCGGTATTCCCACGCCGAATTAGTACATGGTATTACCTACTATTCTATATAATTTTCAATGCGTTTCATTTATACGATATTCCTACGAAAAGAGCGAACTAAAAACACACAATTAAAATATCGGAGTTCATATTTTTTGTCTGGATACTTTTATTTGGCTCGTGGGAAAATTTTGTCCCATGTCAAGCTCACTTACGGTTGGCTGTTTGCCAAGTTGGATCTTGACCCTGTGACATGAAAACATAGAAACATTCAAAGATGTAAGTTTAGATAACAGAGCTTGGAAATCGAGCTTGAAATGTGCCTCAAAGAAAACAAGGACAATTTAAGAACGATAACCTGCAAAATGTTGGTTGCTAAACGCAACAAACCTGATTGAAATGAAAGTTAAATACTCACGTTTTCGCCACAACGCCAAACAGACCAGTTTCACGTCGCCGACGGGACCACGACGGCAAGGTGGTGAGCACGAGCATGCGCAATATCCAACAAATGATGATGTCACGTCCGGTTGAAGTTGCCGTCGCCCCGAAAACGTCCCTATCTTAAGTTCCCTACTACCTGCACTGAACATTAAACAATGTTTTTAATAAAATTCTCTACATCAGAAGTTGATCCAAGCTCTCTAAGTAATGAAAATAGATATCACTACCCCGGGATACAAAACATGTACAAGAAAGGCAACGTAGAATTTTAAGTTCTTTCCGCAATTTCAGAGTGAATTTCACCGCGGTGCATAAATTATTGTAATAATCAGGATGTTTAAAAACGTTTGAGGCACAACAAAAACAATTAGTCATTTACCGTTTTATCTGTTCCCGGTAAATAAGACGCTTACCTTTACTTTAGATTCTTGATGGAAGAAGTCCATCCAGCCAGCTGAAGTTATGCAGTTTCGTTAATTTTCAAAATCAAATCATAGCGTGATTTGTCACGTAATGTTATGGTCACGTGGCTACGTAACCCGTCGGCGGCCAAAATCTTTGTGATAAACGAAATTTCTGTTTCTCTCCAGAAAAAAAATGCCCTAATTGAATGAGTTTTTCCTCCTTAAAGTGCCCAAAATGCGTATCACACCGAGGAATTTGTATTGGTAATGAATCATTATTTTCACGGCATGGACTCCGCCCTTCCATATTTTTGGGCCCGGCCCGCATAGAGGGGGTGAGGGTGGGGGACAGTGGGATACCACTGATACCCGCTTTTGTTCTCATAAGATACCAATATAGCTAAAGATTTGTAAAACGTTTGATACCGAATGCCTGAAATTACCTTGAAAAAGAATACTGTATACCTAAATAAGTATATCAGAACTGACACAGACCGTACAACCTTTTTTATTTATCAAAAAAACTAGTATTAGCGTCCAAGGACAAGGAGCGAGCCGCTACGGGCGGGTTAAGGCGGCATGCTCCCCCAGAAACGCCATTTCTAGTGTTCTTAGCCTGCGTAGCAGGCGCTTGGAAGTAGTGGGTGCAAGAAAGAACGGGTGTCTCCGCGTGTCTCCCTCGCGCGCGCCCGTTCTTTCTCGCGCCCACTACTTCCAAGCGCCTGCTACGCAGGCTATGTGTTCTTAGAGACCAATTTAAGTAAAAGATGTTGGTAAATTGACTGAAGAATACTGTGAATATCAAATAAATATACAAATAAAATAAATAGATAAATGACCTTTAATCACAGGTTGACAAGGTCCTGCCTTTGTTTATAGTGCTCATACAGAGCCCACTGCGCCTGTCCTCAACTCTAACGACTCTAGCAAATTGTTAAGCTTCCGAAGGTATATTATCCTTAAAGCTCGCATTTGGACCCGCTCTATTGTATCAAGCAGATGGGCAGGAAGGGCGTTATATCAAGCCACGTAACATTGTACTCTAGGACAGA
>OZ037783.1:7282533-7290033 GCA_964035525.1 Porites cylindrica | reverse complement strand
ATTAACTGGCGCACCATTTTGGACTTGGAGAGTGTGGGGACTGGACTGTGTTCCTATCCAATCCTTCTCCAGTTTCGCGGGAATTTTTTGTGTTTTAGGTATTTAGGTATTTTATTTATTTGCCACACGATTACAATAATTACAAAAAGATGCCAAAAAAAAAAATGTAGGAAGAGATGGCGACGAGGCCTAAAAGAAACTATAGAGCTTATGTTAATTAGGCCTCCTCAATTACAATTTTTCGAAGATGGCATAAAAATTACGGCGACGGATACAATATAATATCAGGTGAAAAATTAAACTAATCAATATTACGGAAGTTTACAAATGTTGAATATTAAAAGGCTTTTGCCCAAGAGTTTTGTTGGAGTATACTAGTAATTATCACAAATAAATGCCTTAAGTGCTCTTTTAAAGGAGAAAGGTGAGGAAGCGTTGATGATGTTGGTGTTTAAGGTGTTTTAAAATTTAGGTCCTTGATAAAAAACGGAAAATTGTTTGGTTCGAGTACGACAGAAAGGCAGAAGAAATTTACACGAGTTTCTTGTATTATACGAATGAATTTGACTTTGTAAGGTAAATTTACAATGAAATTTTAAAGGTAGAGTATGGCAGGAGTACATGAATAAGCCTTGTTGTATTATACATCATGAAATTTTAAGATACCAAGACTGTGAAAGATTGGATCAGTATGTGCCTCGAAAGTGGTTTTAGCTATAGTTCTGATCACTCGTTTCTGTAAAATCTCAGGACGAATAAGGTTAGTTCTGTAAGTAGAGGCCCAAACTAAGTTGCAGTAAAAAAGGTATGGATAGACTAGAAAAAAAATATAGTGTTTGTTTTTCATCAGGTGTGTTTGAAATTCTAGAAAGCGATCTGTTTCAGGATAATTTTGCGATGGCACTTTATTCCTTTGGAGGGGTAATTGACCAGTGCGGGGCCACGTCACGTCATCGCCTTGTCCAGTGTCGCGGGAATTTTTCTCGTTTTTCGTCAGGCACCAGTTGTTCAAACGTTAAATAGCGCTATCCACCGGATAAATCACTATCCAGCGGATAGGTATGAACTAATTGCATTATCCACTGGATAGAGATTTATCTTGGTTGGTAGGAATGCAAAAAAATAAAAACTTTTTTCAAGGTTTTTTTTTTTTTGAATTCCTACCAACCAAGAGAGGGCTCAGTCCACTCATATGCTACAACAGTATCTAGAGTACTGTCCACTGAGCACAACAAATCGGCAGTTTTTTTTATCAGAGTCATCTACACTTCAACTTATCAGCGGTTAAAATATTTTTAAGTTTTTTACGCAATTTTAGAGAGTTTTAGGAGATAACACTAAATTATTTATGTATATTTTGTCATTAGTTTTTTAATTGAATAATTAACATTACTTTATATACTTTTAAATTAAATAATTAAGCAATTTTTTCTACAAAAATACACGAATCTCATTCCCATTCAAGTACAGCACGTGTGTTCATAGCCCATGCATTATTGAAAGCAAATCCAATAATATCAACTAATTCGGTCGATTTTGCGACGACGTTTTACTGACATTTTCTCGCTGAAAATGTCAATTTCATCGAAAAGCTTAGATGCAACATATTTTTTATATGGGCAAATAATGGAAACCAGTAAGTTGTGCATTGCGTGATAAGCATGTGCACGTGACAAGCGGAATGTAAACAAGCAGCTCGAGCTTGTTGTTGTTGTTGTTTTTTTAAGAGATTGCTGCGATAAATTTGTTGAGTGTTTAGCGCTCTTCTTAAGGACCCAGGAAATTAACATGGGAATCAACGAATCATAAACAAACAATTTGAGACCACAAAAACGTAAATTATATATCGTCGTCTCTCTGAACTTCAATTAGAAAAGTAATAAAAGCATGAAAAAAAACTACAAACCTATTTACAGTAAGAGAAACAATAAGAATATATACACTTCCACCATAAAAATCTAAAATATCGATATGTAACAATTAAAATTTATTCAACCACAATTAAGTGTTTTGATTGGTCAATGGGTTGTGTGCCAATAATCAACACATATAGTGATCCACGTGTACTCTGCATTGTTGCCCTGTGGACTGTGCTTCTCCTGCTACTTGCGTGCTGTTTATGTGGGAGGAATTTGCAAATAAAACGGTAAGGATCTTTTAGGGGCTATTCACAGAATACTTTAATTTTGAAATGAGTCCGTCCCATCTCCATAACTTTATTACTCTGTATATGTTTACTTAATAATACAAAGACAAAGTTTCATTCCTACACAAGTCATTCTGGAATGAGTTCATTCCAGTTTTGAATACAAATTTAATTCATGTGGTGTGATTTTCCATTCTGGTATAATTGTGTAACCTGAATACAAAGTTAACTTTGTTCTGATTAGAAATGTAATAGCAGACCATGTAGTTGTAGGCCACCAGCAGATATGTATCACTTTGAAGTTTATCTGGCACAAACACCAAGGGAGGGAGAATGCCTTATATAATTAAGCTGAGCCAGTCAATTTTGTGATGTGAATGCAAAGTGAATTCTTGGACCAATATATATCAACATGTTGTTTTTTACTTAACTGTTCAACTTGTAGGTTGTTAAGATTCACATGCATTTACTTAACAGTACTTTGGTCCTGTGGTTCTTGCTTTTTTCCTAGCAGTAATTGTCTATGTGTTGGAATAATAGGCCTCCCAAGCAGAAGTTCTTTTGACTCGTAATGCAGCCCTCCCCAACAGTCATGGGGCAGAACTGTCAATGTGTGATGGAGCCCTAAGAATTTCTGTGTGGGAGAAATGGAAATTGATCTAAATTCTACAAACATGATCGTACCAACTTTAATAATACAACCATGCAAGCATCAATTTTTCTGTGCTTAATAACACATGTACAACTGCTACATTGCATTTGCAGTTCATTGCATTAGCATGAGCATTAATGATAGCCTTTTGATTCACATGACATCTGGATCTGTTGTGTTTGACAAGAGAAATAATATTCTTTTTTTCAGGATTCTAACCATGGGACTTGCTATCCTTGCTGTCCCATTCCTTCCAGCGTCAAATATCTTTTTTACAGTAGGTTTTGTTGTGGCTGAAAGAGTGCTGTATCTCTCCAGTATTGGCTCTTGTCTGATTACTGTTCTTGGATTTGCCACACTAAGCAAGAAATACTTTGGAAAAAAGGTGGGCAGAATGATGTATTTTACTTGTCACTCTTCGAAGACGTGTAATATGCTGATTTGAAATTAAGACTGCTTGCATGTACATGTATGTTATTTAGGTGCCATGCTCTTTTTAGCAATGTGGCTTGACCTCGTCGGAGGAAGCAATTGTTTTTCTGCAGGGGAAACACTCCATTAGGCAGATTATGGGTAGTATTTATCCTCTGAATTAATTCTCAACAAAAGAGGAGCACAAGGACAGGAAGTGCCTGAGAGGCTGGTGGAACCAAGAACCGCAGCTGAGTGTACCATGTAACCATGACAACCCTGTCAATGGTATCCACCCAGGCACCATCACATTGCTTACTAATACATGGATTAACCCTCCCAATGGTGACCAACATCAATTTTCCCCTAACGATATCCGTATGTTGTCAAGAGAAATGGTTACAAGAATTAATTAATATTAAATGATCACCAAAGAGAAAATGTGTTGATCTTTTATTAAACTCTCTACTTATCTCTAAGGAAATATTGTATGAATATCAGTGTGGAGAATTTGTATGTGGATATTGGGGCTTAAAGGGTACGCTGGGTACACAGTAGGGAGCCGAACCTTCACCAGCTTAAGCAGTGTATAGCAATATACATGTGTAACACGCACAGGGCACAGAGGAGTTATTTGTGACCTTGGTTGTTGATTGTAGTTAAATTTTACAGTTGATACCGCACATTCCCTTTGTCTTTATACTGTGTAATCAAGCAAACCGTCATGTGATCGTCTTACAAACCCGGTAAAATATTATCCAATGCTCCGGAAAACCACTGAAGGTAATGACTGTGCACGAATAACAGCAGCTACACCGTATGATATAAGAAAGAGACAAATAGCTACTCTGCGCCCTGTGTAACACCCTGACAAGAATTAATTTGATATTTTCTGCTGCCCTGCACCTGTATAGGTATTAGGATTTACTGTTGGTGCACTGATAGCTTTGTACATGGCTCGAACAGTACAGGTAAGAAAAATGACCCTTCAGCTAGTAGAGCCTCAGATAATCATATCCAAGGGGTGCCTGGAATTAAGCCTGATGTTAGGCAATCAAAGATTGAGGGTGTATTTTAAAAATTGCATTGCAGTCTCTCTTTCATCCATGTTTTTACCATCTATTTCACCATGTTATATATCTGTACCAAGTTATTACGTGCTCTACTTTGCTTCCTGTGCAGACGTTTCCAGGTTAGGTAACAGACTTGAGCCAAATTCCTAAGAACGTCTGCATAGGGGCCAATTCTTGCCCTGCTTTATAGAAACAACTGTCAGATGTGATGTAGATTTCTTGGACTTTAACTCTTTGTCATATCCTTTTCCCCTCTGATACTACTATAATACAGGCACCCCCCCTGTCAATAGATACTGAGCTCAGGGTTCTCATTAAGTTTTGAAGTAGACAGCTAGAATGTAAATGTCAATCAAGTTCTGTAGGTAATTTCAGGCTTTCAATCCGTCTTTTTACCCCTTTTCCCCAAAAAGGACACGGCTCAAACCTCAAAATAGTCGGTTTTAAAGCCAGTTGCCAGCACTTAAAGAGAACCCTGTGTGCTTAAAAAATATGAGCTTCTCCATAATACAGACAGGTTGATCTGTCCCTCTGGTGTTCGCCTGCAAACGTTCTTGGAGGTTGACTTTTTTATGTTTCTTTCTTCTTTTTTTGTTCAGAGATCTGCAGAGTGGTTTGATGAAGACACTTTATTCACTTCTGGACTCACTGTTTGTCCACTGAATGCCAAGGTAAATGAAATGGCTGAAGGGATGTTCTCTCGGTCATGATTGCAGCTAAAACTCCATGTGCAACTAGGTATGTGCTGCCCTAAAGGGTATGGTTTTTGCGCCTTTTTGGTCTGAAAACGGGAATGGTTTCTGAGACAACTGGGGGAGGGTATGAACGTATTTATCGTTTCAATTCCAAAGAAGAAAGAAAGAAAAATATGCGAATTCGAAATGGATTTGAAGAATTTTTTGTTTGCGCTCTAATCTAAGTAATGATGACATAATTTTTTGCCCAAAGGCCAGGTCTGAAAACGGGTGTGGAAAATGACATTTTTTGGTCTGAAATAGTATCAGGATTTGGGGAACCGGGTGGCACACCCCCACCAAGAATTCCCAGGAGTACCCACCCGGGTAAGTGACCCCCACCAGAAAAAGGAGCTTTGTCAGGGTGGATACTGTTGGACCCTGTTGGGTCAGGACAAAAGTTCAATTCTGTGCTAAAGTCTTTACTTAGTGCTGTTTCCCATACACAAAATGCTAATCTTAAAATTATGACGAGGCACAAACAATAGTAATTTCACAGGCATGTCATTAAAACTTGAAAACAGACGACAGGAAACAGCTTTCATGCCTTTATATAGTCTTAAACAACGAAACGGGACCTAGTTAATTTTGGAATTCAATTGATGCGAAAAACGTTTCTTAGCTTTTTTTGAAAAAGAATAGAAAATAGCGTGAACTAGACCCTGTTCCCTGTAACCACCTATTCCTGGCATTTTTACTTGGTTGCGTGTGGGAGATTTCGCTGTTGTTCTTTTGGACCTTAGTTTACTTATGATCAATTTTGTCCCTTCAACAGGTTCACTACAACATTGGCAAGCTGAGAGCTGAAAAAGGACAGGCAGTGATTGCTGAGAAGAAATGTTTTTTTTTAAAGGATGATGGAAGATACCTAGAAGCTGAAGCACTGCTAGAAAAAGGTGTAGAAATAAGGTTAGTCTTTTTGCAATATTTTACTTAAGCGTTTTTCTCTCTAATTTGAAGTCATTTGAAGTTGTAAACGCATTAGTGACCTTAACATTTGTACTAACGGGGGAGGACAGGGGTTGGGAGAATTAGGGGGAGGAAGGGGTACGAGAGGCGGGAGAGGAAAGAGTGGGAAGTGTGAGTTCTAGAGGGCGGGGAGGGGAAAATATGGGGAAATTATGCAACAATACTCAATATTTCGTAATCGAAAAAAGAGCTGGTGGGAGAAAGCAAAGAAAAAAAGTGGGGTGTGAGATAACTTATCAACGCAGCCATTCTTGTGTATAGGAATAACTTTGCGGCGGGCTGGATGAACTTAGGCACCGTAAAGGCAGCATTGCATAAAGAAGATGTGAGTTTGATAGCTTTATTCATGTTTCCACAAATTAATGATTACGATTTGACCTTCCAGCAAGCTTTGTTTTTCTGTGTGTAACAACCGGAGAGCGGCCAGGCGCGCAGGTGGTGGTGAGCCAATCTAGCAGAGAGAGAATTAAGGGTATACTCAAATCGAACTTGTGCCTCGTCTTGTGCCAGTTTTTCCTGTTTCTTTCCTTTGATTCTCTCTGCACGATTATTTCTTTCGCACAACTTCGAACTCTCTGATCCTACAAAATTTGTTTCTTAGGAAGCCAAAAAATGCTACAGCAACGCTATAAAATACAGACCAAGATATCCAGACGCTTTTTTCAACCTTGGAAATCTGGTAAGAAAAAAAGGTCAATAGTGTTTAAACGTTCAAAATGCATAGTGCAAGCAGTGCAGATACAATGATCCTTTTACGTGAACCCTGGATAGTTTCCCATTCATTGCTTTTCCATGCGTATTTATACTGACCTTAAAATCTTCTCCTCCAGTACATCGATCAAGACAAAACTGTAAAAGCCATTGCCGCATTTAAAACAGCCATCAATTTAAAAAAACGATCATGTGGGTGCCTGGATGAATCATGCTCTGCTCTTAGAAAAGTCAGGTAAATGTCTGCAAGGGGCCTTTTAACGTGTGGGGAGGAAGGATTTTACGGTAACCGAGCGATTTTTTGTGCTGATTGGTCGAGAGCTATGGTCGATAACCGTCGATAACGGACGGACCATTAGAATAATTATGGGGTTGGGGAGAGTGGATGGGGAATTTTCGAACCAAATCAATTTTTTTCGTGAACATTTCCCTTTGCTTGAATTTTTTTAGGCCAGAGCGGGAATATTTTTTGGGGGTACCCGGCCTGCATGAATTTTTTTAATAAGATTTTCCCTTGCACAAATATATTTTTATGATGCTTCACCAAAACTTTTCCAATGGTCCGACGTGATGGAAATTAAGTGACGGTGGCGCAATTTGTTTTTCTATTTCTCTTGCGCGCAGTTTGTGGAGAATTATTTAACGAGTGGACGTCAAAGACTCTTAATGTTATTGTACAAGACAAATCGACAATAAATTTCCATGTTCCATACTCTTATCGATCATAGAAATGACGCGAAAACGTTCAAAAATTTGCAGTAAAACCATTCGTTTGCTGATCGTGGTTTCACTTGATTGCCGACC
>OZ037783.1:7187533-7277533 GCA_964035525.1 Porites cylindrica | reverse complement strand
TTCTAACCTGAGTGGTTATCAGCTGCCCTGATTTCAGCGTTAATAGGACAGTGTAACTGAACAATACGCGTCATGACTAAGTAATTGGACAGTACGCCAGCGTGCGCACACATTTGATTTTTTTTTTCACTCGCGCTACGCGGTCTTCCGATTTTATTGATCACTCGTGTGATTACAGATCAAATTGGATTCCACTCAGTTCTATAGATCGTTTTGACATGACGTCACGGTGGCTATATTAGTGTAGCATATGCTTCTCGTTAAAGAGAACTTGACGTAAAAAAAAAACAAACAAACAAATAAGACTACATGTGGAAATTCAGTATAAAACTTTTCCATTTTTTTGGTGAAGAAATATATTGGTCATATTGTTCTGTTGTTCTTCTAGTCTATTATCGTAAAGTCTTGAGTTCTTCTCCGAACAAACCGTAGCAAAATTCTATTGCTTGTAGAAAGGAATACGAATGTTTTTTACTAGGTTCATGGCGTTTTCATTTGATCTTTCATGAGATCTTTTGCCTTTGGTCTTTCATTGTAAAACAACAGCTGAAAGAATAACAATACTACGTCGACGAATCAGCGCTCGTTGACCAGATGCCGGACAAATCTGCGCTATGAGTATGGAATTTTTAGGGCCGAATCGCAAACGTCTCTCAACTCCCCGCGAGACGTCCCTAGTGGTGAGGAGCAAGAGAGACGGCTGTACTCGCAGGCTATCGTTTGTTTACTGATATCTTACGTTTTATCTTGTATCAGTTAAGGCTGGTACTGACTAAAATGCGTTATAAAAAAGCCTTGAAATTCAGCTTTCCTTTGTTATTTTATTGGAGTTTTCTTATTTAGTGATTAATTACTACAGACCTAACGTTGACATATCCATGTTACACGTACAGTTTATTCTGTGCTGTATAAAATTAATGTTTTTTTAGGTAACATTTATTTAAACTGGTATACTGTGCTGTTAATATTGAACTTTTCTTCAGATTTAGTATTTGCAACAACGAGGTAGGTGTGACCACCGTGCACAAATGACGTCATACGATGAGCCCCCTGAGTTGAAAGTTCTCGAAACTTGAAGAACCGTGACCCAATGGCCCGATACACAAATGACTTTCCATTAGCATCGACTACACCCAGGAAGGTTTGACTGTACATCACAAATGGATGCCAGGCAATGGCTTCAGTAGTAAAAAGTGACTGGTATAGGACAAAACAATTTCCTTGCCACTTCAAAATGTTGGGTTTCGTTCCATCTTCAAAGTTTGCAATTGCAAGGAATATTTGACCATTCATTTTAAACGACTTCACATCTCGTGCTCCATACGTCAATTGTATAGGTCTGACAGGTGATAATAGGCGGAACGCTCCCCTTAACCTCTTGAACACATACAAATGATTACCCGCGGCCATAACAATAAACGTTTCATTCTTAATTACAAATTCCGTGGAAGCTCCATAGAGCGCATATGCTCGCATTCCTGTTGCCTCAGACAGATCGAACGAGTTGTTTCTCCACTTATAGATGTCTAATTCTATCCAATAATCATGAAATTCATAGAACTCACTTACAATCGTTAGAAACGGTTCAGTCCCTATTTTGAAGAAATTCAAGTCTGCTGTTCCATTTCCATACGTCGTAATGTTTTGAAATACAACAAAAAATTGTCCGTTCCACCGATAAATAACTAGCTTCAGTCTCGGTGTAAATCCAAATTCTAAATTGGCAACGGCAAGGTAATGTGTATCAGCAATTGTAAAATATTCCATATCTGTTACTCCCATAGTACTGATAGTTTGGTAGAGGGAGAATTTTTCAGTAAAGTTCATCTTGTAGATGAATGATTTTGTGTTGAATCCATCGGTATCACTTCTAGAGTTGGCGAAGGCAAGAAACTGGCTGCCATTAATAGTGAACTGCTCAACATCAACAGCTCCACTGGTTGGTAGATCTTGGTATTTTTGAAAGTTATTACTGGAAAAAACTTGAAGGGAAAAATAAAATAGCAATAAAGCGTTGAAATTGTGCAACAGAAGTAATACAGGAATGGCTGCTTCTCAATCTTGAATACGTTTAAGGGGTCAGGCTATAATATAAGGGACTTAAAGATGCCACGAAGGCGACGACAACGAGAACGTAAGAAAAGCAATAGTTTGAATAGGCAAAACAACAATTCTGCACGTACAGCAGGCTTTTTTGTACATTTCTTTGCCGTCACTGCACGACTATGACGAGAAAATGCCTAATTTCACGTTTTATGGAGGACGTAAACAAGGGACGACTAAATTTTCTTTCTCTTTCTAAACTTGAATATGGTTCTTAGGAATTCGGCTCAAAAAGAGATTGCTTGCATTTGACAAAGTAAATGAGTTGAAGTAATCGCGATAGAGATTAAAAGAACGCAAATTCACTTTTTGAGAGACTTTTTCGTGGCCGTCGCCGTCGTGGTATCTTAAACTCCCTATGATCAAACTAAGCACCATCTTTTTCCTCGCGAAGCTAGTTTATAATCTCGTCACACTTACCGACTCAGGTCACCCCTCCTATTATGTAAACGTGATCAAATTAAAATGAGAGATTATATGGACAGGCGGGTTACCTCATCTACCTGGGGTCCCCCACCTCCATGTAAACAGGCCCTAAAGTTAGATAGAGTAGAAGTATTTCATTTTGTATGATATTTCTGAAATAGATTGCCAGCGGAGTCTAGGCTTGAATACAGTGTGATCTAACTAGAACTACATAAAGGGATTTACATGTAACATTACTAGGTGAGAGAGCTCTTGTTCTTCGTTATTTTTTTAGGAACTTTGCTTTTGGTGGGATTGTTTATCAATGTGATTGTTCCAAGGTAGTCTGAGGTGTATAACTTTTCTGTCATTTCTGTTCAATATGGACACCGTCGAAACTGGCACTAAGTGTCCCAGTTTTAAAGGAATTGAGGAACGACAGACAAAAAGAAACTGCAAAAGTGTCTGTTTGATGGTGATTTCTGTTACGAGAGAGTTGACCGTACCTTTATCCTTCAAATATGCTCCCATGTATCACAAAAATTGCCAGTAAACACACCAAGCCTTCATTAATAAACCATAACAGAGTTGAACTCTTAGCAGTTCGCAGAAGCAGAAACTCGCCAAATTGAAATTAACAACAAAAAAATCATAACATACCTCTTGTCCCAAACACTTCTACCCTGAGGCAGCTCCGGTTATGACGATTTGTAGGATGGAAACGGATAAATCTTCCATGAATTTGCACTGGCAAAATGTATTTGTGAACATCATCGCTGCGACCTTTCCTTTGAAATTCCTTTAAAAACAATCACGATAATTATTTTATTTAATATGGGGGTTATTGACAAGTGCAATGATAATAATAGTCTAACACCTATTTGATGTAATTGCGATTAATGTCGATCCGACATGACCTAGCCTTGTCGAAAGCACTAGAAATGCCGTCAACTCTCTCCGAACAGACACCTCCATAAGACGCTTACCTCCATGCAACTAAAAGTAAAAGTTTTAATCAAACCGTTTCTCGTTCCTTTCCTGATTAGATTTTCCATGTGCAGGAGCCCATAACCCGGAGCGAGCAACTTCCATGAGTTCGTGTCACGGCGTTTTGACGGACCAGTTTATTTTTAGACACATTTTAGGACACCTTTTCCGCGAAAATAGAATTTCCACCATGTCTATGAGCGCATTCGAAGTATAAGATATCAAAGGTCTGAAGGTTTGTGGAATTTAAAAGATATTCAAAATTCGCGCAAAGCGTTCTAAAAAAAAATTCAGTTTGGGAGGTGCTTTATTTTTAGAACGCTTTGGCGCGAATTTTGAATATCTTTTGAATTCAACAAACCTACAGAACTAAAAATGATATTTTTTACCTTTTAATAGCGTTTAGTTTTCCTTTTTGATATCTTATACTTCGAATGCGCTCATAGACATGGTGGAAATTCTATTTTCACGCGAAAAAGTGTCCTAAAATGTGTTAAAAAATAAACTGGTCCTTAAAAACGCCGTGACATAGGCCTAGTATGGGGAGTTGCTCGCTCCGGGTTATGGGCTCCTGCCATATGACGGCCACCACCCTAGATCCCTCCCGACGGTCCCTACAATGACCGTCGTGTAGAAAGAGTTGACTGTAATTCTTGAATGTCATGTCTTCGAGGAAAACGTCAATCAGGTGTAAGATTCTAAACCGTAAGCATTACAGGTAAAGTGTTCTTAGTTTTGTATTTGCTTGACGTCTTGGAGCTTTTCTGCACTAGCACACAAATATTAGCGACTTTAAGCAAACCGCTACGGCAACCTCTACTACGGAGGACGTGGATGCGGAGTCCTTGGGAGAGTACGTCACCGTAGACCGTCAAATTTCAACTTTAAACAATCGGCGTCCAGACTTAAAAAGAAGGGACAAGATTTATGTCTGACAACTTTGTATCCGCACTGAGACAGCTAATATCCTATACACACTTGTAATTATCGTTCGTATCGTGATAGTCGCTTTGTTGTTGATCGCGACGTTTCGACCGCTTCATCAGGTGATAATTTCGGCGTTACTGAAGCACGATGAATGTTGGTTAATTTATCATTAATGGTCTGTGGACTTTGATCCTCCCTATTCATGCCTGAGTCTGTTCCCTCCGCGGTCCGCGGTGATACCGATTATGGATTGGCTGTTGTGTTGCATGCTCTTAAGCAGCTCATTCCCTGTTGATGTTGCTGCCGTGATGTGTTATGTGGGTAGCCTCTGACCTTACGCGGAGGGTTGCCGGTACCAGTGCGAGTAACGGTTAGTCATGTTCTATCTCTATGTCGTGCCTAGTTGAACTGGTCTGACACGTTTTCAGTAATTTTTTAGATCGAAGATGTAAGTTTTGATTGGCTGACTGAAATTTCAAACGTGTTCATTGGCTGACTTATTTTAGAAGTAATCAGCGTCAACTTGCATGCTACCTAAAATCACTGAACCGTAACGTATTATGAAAGATTTTTTTTCTATATTTAACTAGAAATACGTATCTCGCATTCCCCTTGCTCGCTGAATTTTAAGTCACCGTTCTCGTTCCAGCGGAGTTTCAGGAGAGAGGATTTCAAGCAGGTTATTGAATCCAGCGTTGTTATGTTTGTAGTTCCCTGTTATTTGCAAGAGAAAAAGGTTGCGATTCGCCAACAGTAAACTTTATTTCACCGACAGGGTTGTCACTAAGATTTCAAGTTGCCGGGTAAACACAACAAGTAGACGGGGAATCAAACGGCTAGGGATTTCTTTTGGTTCTATTTTTCTTCTATTTTCCAATAAAAGTAGCCGGGGGCCACTCTCTTAGTAGCCGGGGAAAATCCCCGGCCCCCGGCTCTTAATGACAAACCTGGACCGACGATGAATTAACCGATTCTAATCAGTGTAACTCATGTTGCCTGTTTACGCTTTGTTATAGTAGGTAACTGTGAATACCAAGAAAATAAATACACTCATGCGTGCCACGCGTGACGCAAGGAGTAAGGGTCTTCGCGGGGAATGAGTGTGCAAGCGCAAACAATAACTTACCCTTTTAGTACAATCGCCATACTTGAAAAATTTCCATTTCTTTCCATCAGACGAATAGGACAGCTTAAAGGCTGTCCATGCTTTGCCATCTCTATTCCCCTGTGTGGCGACAGCACATACTACAAACGTGTCTCGAAGATCAATCTGTAGCCAGTCGTTACTCTCGGCAGTTGGACTAGGACACCAACCATCGCCTCTTTTGTCGTGGAGTCTACCGTAGTAGGGTTTGTAACGAGGTGAATCATGTTGGGAAGAGGCGTTCATGTGACCATCAGAAATTATTGAAGGGTCGGAAATTCCGATTGGAGCGTTACTGTCACACGGCAAACCTGCAGAACGGAACTTTCTGTGTAAATTACAGTGTTTTTAAATAACCGTAAGTAAAAACACATTTGCACATTGAGCATTTAGTTTGTCAAGTTTTCAATATCATAAACAGGGCGATATTTTGACAAAGACGTAGATGAAAGAGGTCCATTGTCTTCAAACAGGTCATAAACATTACATAAATTATATTATAGTCAACAAACTAATCCTACGTTCAATTAGGCAGATATGATGCCTACATGGATCCGACCAGGTTGGCAGCCACAGCGCTCGTTCAGAGCCCTTTTATCTGACCAGCTTAGAAAAACTGTCTCCCTCTGGTAGACACGACAACGAACCTCAAGACCTTGTTTAAGATGTTTCCCCAGTTCATAGGCTTTGTAGCAGCTATAAGGACCCTAAAACAAATTTGGTTTGCTACCCTAGCAGTAAAGCAATGGCAAATAAACAATGGTGTGTTATTGTTTTCTTCCACCAAAGAGGAGACTCATGAAAGCTATTGTATTGTACACCATGCGAGCAACTGCTACAGTACTGCTAGGAAATTCATGGACAATGGTTCAGTCGTTTTGCTCGAAAAAGCTTCAACGGCTAATTCTAGATAACACATTTTTCTGTCTTATTTTCGTTGCTGTTGCCACTTACAACAAAATCATTTGTTATATTCCTAGACTTTTACTCAACTAAACAGGGACTGCCATTGGTTGATTCTTGGTCACGTGCCTTGACTAAAATAAAATGTATCCCGATCGTGACACATTAAGCAATGTACCCCGGTCGGGCTACATTAAAGCACGTGATCAAAGCATAGTGGAAAGTGGTGTGAAAGAAGGCGGGAAAAACACTGCCAGTTTTCTTTTTCGTGAATGAACACAACTACAAAAACACAAAGCCTCAATCTAAAAAGCAACGATTTTTAAAGTCATCCCAGAAGAGAAACAGCAACTAGTGGAGGAAAAAAATGCTGATAATATAAGGAAAGTACTTTGAAAATAATTCATTCAGTGGTTTTGAAAATTAAATTTGTGTTTCTATAAGTACCTAGTCGATTGTTCTGTTCGCTCCAGTTATTCTTTTGTTGCTGTAGAAGTGAAAGTTTAGAAATAGGTTCCATGGACTCGGATTCTGGTCGATTGAACAATCAAAACATTCTCAGATTCGAGAATATTTTATTCTAAATGATAAGAAAAGATTTGTTTAGTAAGTGGTAATTTTGCGCTATTTCTCTTTCACTTTTTACTTTCAGTTCACTTTATTAGCCACAAAGTAAGCCTTTGATCAATTTACGTTCGCCAGTTCTTTTTTTTTTTCCCAATGCATTTTTATTGAACATACACTTGTACAATTAGACAATAGAACAAGCTTGTTCAGCAAACCAAACTGGCGATTTCAGTTAGCCTGCGTCGTGTTGTCAAACATTTTTCCGAACGATAACCTCTCCGTTAGAATTCAAAAACATTACCAGTGCCTTTAAGCTGAGTGCTTGGCTTTCCCGTAATATTTTCCATATTACAATAATTCAACAAAATATCGGCATCTTGTCGAGAGAGTGTAAGTTTTACCTGCTTAGGCATCTGAGTATAAAATGTTTCAATAACAGCAATTCCCGATTCTGCATCCGACGAGTCCCTCACTGTCGAGCTTTCTCTGAAGAAGGTCTTTCTAGAATTAACCTTTCCAGGACTTTTTTCTTTCAGCTGTTCACCGTCAGATTCGAGACGTTTCTTTCTTACATCGCTTCTTTCTGGCGTGATAGTGGTGGGAAGCTGTCTTTTGCTTCGATCTTCCACAGCCTCTCAATGTAAATCTTCCTCGACATTAGTGTTGCTTACAGCTTTCTCGATGAAACTGTGCAGTTCAGCTGCGTTTCTAATTTTGCGACCACAAGGTCTGCAGACCCGTTCTGACAAGTTTTCGTTTCTGGTTAATCGCAACCCAATAGAGCCGCAACAATGAGCGAAAATCAGCCCAACGCTTTCAACTTTTCCCGACGGCGAAAATAAATTTTTAAATTAGGCTCGTCCTCCCCTAGAAGTAAAGTTAACTCCACAAAATCTACAACTGCTGTTTGTTTTTTTGAACGTTTACATTGGGTTTCCGTCCCCTCTTACAAATTTTTGTGGGAGTCGCGGCGCCGACGTTCTGTTGCGAAGATTTTCCCATTTCTCATTTTCTCTACAGCTACGAAACCGCCTTTGGCGATACATTCCCGCGTGAAGTCAGTCACGCAGAAAAGCGCGCGCCTAATTGTGATTGGTCGTTGAAGTGACAGCTGGGATAATTGAAATAAGGGTCGAAATGCAAAAGACGCGGCTTTTGTAGTTTCTCTTTCTTACCCTTCCCCCCACCTTAACGCCTGCTACCCAGGCTATGTTACCGCTACAGAGTCTACACAGGAAAACGAGGCCACTCTATCACTGTTTTGTGAACTCGGGATTTAATCTATGGAGAAAAAAGGAAGGCAAATATTTTCGAAAATTGTACGTACCAACAAGTTAACAAAGCAAAGAACACTGCAGATAAACAACGCTCATCTCGATTGTAACCGCTGTTAACAGCATTTGCAAGAAGCGACAAAAAACTTTCTCATTCATGGTGAGTTGACAGAAACTTATTAAGCCTCTACGTTTCTTCTATTCTCAGCAGGGGTAGTAATTTAAACTTTCGACGTTTTCTTTAAAACCATTGATCCTAAAGTTTGCAAAAGACTAAAACTATGATTTGCCATGTTTGAAGATACCGTAAAGATCTAACTTTTGCGCATCTACTGTTTACGGCTATATGTCACGCATGAATTCACCTGTCAATCAAACTAATCGTTTTTTTAAAGGTTTCCTTTCTGATTCTGTTGAGATCACTTCGTGTGAATATACTATTTAAATGCAGTTATACGCTGCTTATAACTTCATCCGCGCTTGACGAGTGTCTTTTATGGTGCATAACTTTCAAAACAGCTGCTCCACAGAATGTCACTGAACACACGTTACACAAAAGAGTATCAACGTATACGCAAATTATAAGTGTCACAAAATCAACCTAAGTGGTGCCTTCGGGGTTTTTCTGTCTTACGTCATCCTAAGTAACCATCTCTTACTTGCAGGAGTGAAAAATCGAAACGTCATCATTACCAAACGATTCCATGCAGCCCCTGATCAAGCAGATCGAGATTGCGTATTATAACTGTAAGTATTTTTCCCTATATACGCGCGAGGTACTGGGGTGCCTCCTCGGAATTTCGCCTTCTGGGCAAAATTCCTGCGGGGGCAATTATATAACTAAGATAGAATGCGCGCTCTGATTGGCCGAGAAACGTGCTGTAAACACAGGTGTGACGTCAAGATTTTTTGCTGTGCGTGCGCTAATCTCGCAAGCACAAATTTGAAAGATGTTTTGAGGTGAAAACTCGACAAATTTGACAAATTTACTTATTTACCCATTTCGTCTCGGGTTTGCATAACTGTCTCGAATTATCCCAGCCCCTCTCATGTTCATGTCAAGCTATGCAAACACGAAAAAGGTGCGTTTTCTATGCTTCACTTCAACCCTGTTGTATTGATACACCTCGTATTGCTACCATCTGACGTCCAGAGTTGAACTCCTGTGATCTCCCTGGTGTTTACTAGCATGAGAAGCCTGTCACTAACATTCACTAAAATTATAAACAATTATCCGAACAGTGAATTTTGATTTTGAAGATCGTGTTAAAAACAAACAAATTAATCGATGGTATTGCATCGAGGAAGTAAGATACAGCAATAGTTTCAGTGCAATTATCAAGGACTCCTCACTACAAGAAACTAAACTGAAACATTTTAAAAATGTTTTCATCTTTGGAAACGCTATGTTAGTCTTTCAACAAAGCCCCTTTTAGTCAATTTACTTACTTAAAGGACAAGACCCAGCTGTAAAGGAGAAGTCGTCAATTGCTATGCCACCCCACCGGCCTTTTCCAGGGGAGGCTTCAAATGTTACCTGTCAAAGAAATAAGATTAAAGCTGTAATCATGCCAAAGAGTCTATTATGTATAATTTTGAGAGCAACTGGTGTCATAAGTACGGAAAAATTAAGTGAAGTCAACTAAAACTTATCAACTGAAGAGAGAGAAATCGATATTTTTGACAAAAAGTTTACCCTATGCGTTCCCATCAACGATCCCGTAATAGATGATGTATTTATACCAGCTTCAAGCCAAATGTTTTCCACGTACAGGTCACTTGCAGAAAACAGTAATTTTCCAGCTACGGTGACGTTTAGACTTCCAGCATTTACACCATGCAGGCGGTAATAGAATTTCAGACACATGTTCCTGAGGAATTTCAGTGGGGAACTAGACAATTTTACATTTTCGTCGCACTGCCCTAGACTAGACGTGTCTATGTACATGTAAGAACCTGTAGAGAGATAAAGAATGAAAGCACGGAGAAAACTGAAACAATATTTGAGGTGGGCTAATTTTAGACATTTTACGGGTGTCACTTTTCCACAGGTCAGAGTACAGGTCGCCATGATACAGATAAATGGATAGCATTAAAAGTGTCTCCTAGCCCTAATCTCTTAGTGACAAAATGCTCTATTTGATCGAGGGGAATGTGTGTGGTTTGGTAATTTATCGATGGAGCAGTAAGCTGTACTCCTTGACCTGTAGAATGTGACCTGTACTTTGGATCCGCGATGATGTTAAATAAAACCAATAAGTACAAACTATAAAAAATTGCGACAAAGCTTTTCTTAAAAAAATTTGAAAATTTTTAAAACAGTTAAAATATATACGACATTTCGACGTTCTTGGACGTCATTATCGACAGTATGATATACATACAATTATAGTTCTTTAAAAAGAAAAGTAACATAAAATATGTTGCAAGTTAGACAAAGAGTTTAGCACCGATGGGGTCACTCTGAGTATTAAGGCTAGGCCTTAGTTCTTTGATGAATAACATTTTTGTAACATATTTTCATGTTACTTTTCTTTTTAATGAACTATTGTTTTTCTTGTATCTATAAAACATTCATACTGTACTTTTTGTAATGTTTAATAAACGAAGCGCAGTGTTTTATGGGGTTTAAAATCAAGAGCCGAAGGCGAGTGATTTTAGACCCGTTAAAACACGTGTTGCGAGTTTACTAGACGACTTCAAAGGCACTTCTGGAAAAGCGTGTCTCAATGAACGTTGGAAAATAGCATTAAAAAAAATAATTACGTATGAAATTATTATGCAAGAAAATCAAATCTCACACGTGTTTAGAAATTTTCCAGTCTACGAACGACACTAACAGAAGAAGACATGGCGCCTTGTTCCAGAGTTTTTTTGGAAACCTAAAAATGCGCCGAGGAGGAGAGGAAGTTAGTCGAAAATGGTACCCAAAGTCAACAAGTGCAGTGAAAAAGTAGTCTTTGAAAAAAATTTTCTGGAATGGCGAAATGGAAGGTAAACAAAATCCAGTACACGAGCCTTGCGTATTCACAACTGGTAGGTCTTGAATGCAAAGCTTGGACGCTGCCTGCTATAGCCAATATATATTACCCGCTGAGTCACTGAACTTTTGGCTGATATAATTGGTGAAAGAACAAAGTTTACTAATTTTGTGCAATAATAAATTTACTGTGTGTGTTATTTTGAAAGAGCATTAAATATTCACTCACTTCTTGTTGTGTCAGTTGCTGTGCTGATAGTTAATATTCCTAAGTCACGTGCAGTGACATTAGATATATCTGATAAAACACCGCATACTAATATGGGGAGGTTTTATCGATATTAAGTCTCTGCACGTGATGTATTATCGACCATTTGATAGGTCGATGAGTTTATGAATTATTTAGATAGATAGATAGATAGACGCCTTTATTTAAAATAAAAAAGTAATTACCCAGGGTAGTCCATTCAGGGAGCTTACAAAGCATACCTGCTATTAATAGGAGGCCTGACTTCACTAACTTGACTATAAATGATAATAATAATAATAGTAATAATAATAAAATATATACAAGGTAATATAACAAATGAACTAATAACAAGATCTTTTAAGATTAAGGACATTTACAATAACTATTAAAAACCATACTTCCATGGTAATAAAAGGATCTCTTGGCCACTTCTGTTCTTATAGCAGGCAGATGCAAGAGATTGCTCTGGCGGGTTGAACGAGCACAAATGTCCTTGTTAAAAACAAAGTAGTTCTTAAAATATTGAGGGAACCGGCAATGTATACATTTCCTTACAAGCTTTAGGATGTGTTCATCGCGCGTGGACCTAGTACTTGGCCACTTCAAAGCTTTCATCGCAGTGTCACTACTAGTTGTTTTAATTACAATTCTTCCAACTCGCTTCTGCAGAGTTTCTAGAGTTCCACTATTTACTTCCCACAGGCACCCCCAGACCCCAGCACCGAACTCTAAAGTCGGTCTAATCATAGATAAAAAAATGGCATTAGCACTATGTGTGGTGATATAACGGCGAACACGTCCTAACAGACCGACCAGCCTGCCAGCTTTAGATACAATTGCTTTAACATGTTCGTTCCAACTGAGGTGTTCATCAAAGATGACACCCAGGTACTTAAACTAAGTAACACGCTTTATAGCCAACCCTTTGACACTGACTGAAAACTGATCTACCTTAGCAAGCCTCTGCGATGTTCCAAAAAGCATTGCCTCTGTCTTAGTTACGTTGATAAATAAACTATTTAATCAAAGCTAACACTCAATGGCTTGAAGCTCCCTCACAAAGGTAGCCTCGATAGTAGACACTTCAGGAGCTCATTTAATGATAATGATAATGACGTCCGAGAACGTTGAAACGTCTTATATTTTTCAACTTTTAAAATTTTCTTAAATATTTTTAAAAGAGGTTTTTTCGCAACTTTTTATAGCTAAATGTTTTAAAAAGTAAAAACTAATGAAACAACAACCTAATTAGCAAGAAAAACAAATTTTTGATTATTGAGTCGGTTTTGTCCAATTTTTTTTTTGGAATCGCGACAAACCATCTTCATTTGTCAAGCGTTGGTGAGAATAGAAAAATTGTTTAAATAAACGGCTTCTTCTCCAGTGTGGATAGAGCCTTAACTTATTGTATTGCAATTGGCGGATTTTGACAGTGGTATTAGTAATTAAGTATACGGTTCACCTGTTGCGCTTCCAGTTGTGTGATCAAAAGGTCCTGTATAGGCGGACGGTCCACGTCCCTTGCGTCGAGTCCAGATAAACTTGCCACTTTTGTCTTGCTCGAAGTCACACATTGATTCATCGAAGTTGCATGTCATGGCTATGTTAAACAAAACAATGAATGTCCAGGTTACAAATCGTTCGACGTGCGTATTTTCATGCTTTAATGCGAACCAATGCACACCTCAAGGGCAGACACAAACATTTATAAAGTTGAAAATTTGCTGTCATAGGAACAAAACGACGTCATTTATTATTTCATTTGCAGCTGTATTTCCCAGCGCTGGGTTTTTTTTCCAAAACCGTTCACGGGAGCTTGTTCGTCCAATAGCTGCCTTAATTTTTGTGAAGTTTGTGCAAGATCTATGAGAGCGTTCTCGAGATATCTTGGGTGAACTTTTTATGGTTAGAAATCCATTTAAAACTGGACAATATTGATGTTCGGCCGTTATCTATAGAAAACCAAACGCTTTCAGTATAATTTCATTCTTTTAAAAACGTGTGTGAGAAGATCATGGGGATAGATGTTGTCGATTGCTAGAAAGAGGGACTTAATTTGCATGTGATTGAAGTGTTCTTCTAAGCGTTTTTTGAAAATGTTTTGGTCTACTTTAACAAATAAGCAAATAACTTGGAAGCAGTTGAATAGATTTCTTTAAGAATTGAATATCAGCTCGAGATTAATTGCTGTTTTATATGACCTTAAAGTTTTAAGATCATTTAAAACTTGTAAGGCAACTAAAGAAGGGCTCCACTACGCTAGCTGTTTGTCGGTTTGTTTTTAAGTGAGAACCTCTGACTCATAATTCAGAAGTATCGTCTCCAAGTTCCATTTTTACGTGAACTGCGGTAACTAATAAAATACCGTAAAATTCCGAAAATAAGCCCCGGGGCTTATATTTTTCAAAGGCCCTTTTTGAGGGGCCTATTTTTGGAGGGGCTTATCTACGGAGGGAAATTTACGTTTCAATATCGATTGGGCTAGCCTTATATTTGGAATAAATTTACCGTTTTTGCTTTGTTTTACTTTGTATTTGAGGGCAATTTTCCAAGTACAAGCCCCCGGGGGCCTTATATTTGGAGGGGCGATTTAACGGAGGGTTTTTGCGTTACCGGTTTGGGGGCTTATATTTGGAGGGGCTTATACATGGAGGGGCTTATTTTCGGAATTTTACGGTATATTTGAAACACACGCTGTTGTTGTCCAGAAAATTTGATACGATTTTGGAAAAAAACCGCCAGTGCCGAGAAATATCGCTTTAAGTAATATAGATAATAGATTCATTTCATTGCTATGACAACTCCTATGTCAGCATAACACAGCTCAAAACAATTTTTAATCTTTAATTGCCTGTCAAAGCTGTTGCTATCGTTTTCCTATATCTTTGTTGATGAATATCTAGTTGCCCAAACTGGAAACGTATTCGCCCTGAAAAATCCACTTGAGCCACCGTAATTATAATTAGTATGTTCCGCTCCCAGAAAACGTGCCTCCGTTCTGCGTGCGTTGCGTGACAGTCCTTCTAGCAGCCCTTATTTCCCTTTTTCTCTCTTTTTTTTGTTTACGTCATGGTTAGTAGAGGAGACTGCTGGTTTTGAAAGCCGGCAAACTTTAAAGATAAAAACAACGGTGCCGCAGTTTATGTTAAGACTGACTTCCCCGACGATGCACAATTGTTTGTTTTCTGTTCACAAATCGTGACTGAATAAAATAACGCGATGTTTTTATTAGTGAAAACGATCAAAATGAAAAAGCTAACAAATGCATATATGACAGGCCTCGAAACCATTCCACCTTATTAACTATGTTTACGTGTGTTTTATTTCTCTATTAGAGAGCTTAAGCAGCAGACGTTCTTTAGGTCACGAACGCCGACCGGAAGTCACTCGCGCCAGTATGAATATACTGCCCATGTGTTTACGTTCGTGAGGTCAGGTCGCCGACGCAATCTTGACCCAGAGCTCTTCTGCGCATGTAGAGGAGAAAGATCAAGAGCTCTGGGGAACCCTGGAGCAAGATTGTCTCTGATTAGTTTCAGCAAAAAACAGTAAAGGTGTTTCTGATTTGTCCATTCAAGTTTGCATGAGAGCGGTTGAACGTGCAGCGTGTCTGGCGTGTGAGCGTTGAAGTAAACAAGACCGGCCGGTGGGCTACTCCGGCCGATTCTTGATTTCAGCGATTCCAAGACAACATTTGCCTGACTAATTAGGCAGAATTACTGGATTTTCCAATTTTCAAATAAAATAGCTTAGCAAAATATCGAGAGTTGATCCAGAAAAAGATTTGAATGTAAAAAAAAATATTAAAAATACACCGTCATCTTTGCCAGCTATAATTTAAGAAGCATGACACATCACTGATTTTTCTTTGACTTCCACGTTATCGTATTCATACGAAGAAGTCGAGTATGAATGAAACTTGAGCTTCATGTCGTAAATTGCCCACAAACAGACTTGCAAGAAAAAAAAAAAAAACAGAAAAAGTAAATCGTTCCGCTAAAGTGATGCATGTACAAATCGCCTACATATTTAAAGCTGTCTTCTTTTCCCACGATATCACATTTCAAAGCAGCTTCGCTGAAGTGTTAATATTCATGAACAAACATAAATAAATGGACGCTAAATTCATATTTTGGAAAGTTTTATTGGAATTTCGATACGTTTGTCTTAACAAGCCATTCGGGTTTCATTTACCGCCTCGTGAAGTAGTCCACACAAATATTTAATCAACTGTCATGCACCTGCAAACTTCAAGTCTCAAATCTCTGACTGGGAACGTTTAACGGCATTTTCTCAGCAGCTACCCCAAGAGCCTCGGATACCCGAAAATTCTTCAAGGGCTCCGTTAACTGAATTTCTTCAGTTCTAATACCGAAGCAGCACAAGACTTTCGCAATGAAGTTGATATAAAAGCAGGAAAAAGTTTTGGTTGGATCAAAGAGCATGCGCTGTGGGGCCCAGATAGCCAGATTTTGGCTACGCCGGCGCAGAGTTTCCCAGAGCTTACGCGCGCATTCTCAAAGCCGTAAGCACTGGGTCGAGAATGGTCGCCGACGCCACAACGCCTCTTTTGAAGTTCAAGATGAAACGCCAGATTCTAATACTCGACAGTTCGCGTTTGGGTAAGAATTATTTGATAATTTCCGATGTTGAGGTTAAATTGTTGGCCTAAAACCAAGGAAAATTCCTCTGCTATTCATTCGGCGTTCTCAGCGATGTAAACATCGAGTAAACAGTCTCTAACTCTATTTTTTGGACTCGACAGGTTGACCCGGCTAGCTCTAGCTGGCTGCAGAACTAGAAGATGGCAAAATTTACGGGATTTGCGTAAGATTTACGCATTTATTTCTTGTCCACGCGAATCATCATCAAGTAAACGCACAGGCGGCCCAGACGTAGTATGTGTCACTGAATGAATATATTAATATCCACATGGACAAATTAATGCGATGAGTCGTTGAAACTCCCATGGACTAAAATAGTCTAAAAGTCAAAATATAACCAAACAAAGCTAAGATACCTTCAACTGAACGTATCCTTGTCTTTCCGGTCCAGTTTAAATGGCATTTTGTTGAGTTTTGAAATTGTAGGTACTATCCACTAAAGAATAATTACAGGCTGGCTACAAAACAAACAGACCATCTCCACGCGCCTTCACACGAAGCGCTATAAATTCGAGAATAATCGACGAATCCGCTCCAAATATCCATCGGCTAATGTGCAGGTAACGTGTGCTCCTGCTTCTGGCTCGCTTGTTCCACAAAACCCATCGCAACTGCACAATAATTGCTCGCTCATCAACAACCACTGTTGACCTTTACGCTTCGATATGACCGCAAAACGACCAGGTTTAATACGCGACGTGAACATTCAAGCTTAGCGACCGCGTTCGCGCAACAATGCAGCACTTGCTATGGGAGGGATGGTACTATTGCTTCCAGGTCAATCAATCGGGGAAATAATATTGAAGCCCTTGTAATTTTTAAAAAGATCCAATTTGCCCAAGGAGCACCGAACAGATACGAACATTATAGCGGAGCTAAAAAAAATGAGCGGCAGTGGAAAAAGTGAACAAGAACATGTACCACATTTTCTCCATAAAAAGTGAAAACCAGGAAGTTTTCTGGACGTTTCACGTTGCAGTCATGCAAATCAACGGCAAGGAAATGTACAAGAAAGTGTGCTGCAATCAGACCTATTGTTGTTTTTCACAGTTCTGGTCAAGGGCATCCAACTTTTAATTTTTCACATTTCACTCACCGGGTTAGGCTATTTTTCGTAGAGAGTAAAATGGAATCCTAAAGTTTTCGGATTCAAAAATGTGATGAAAGAAGGTATCTGAAAAATTATCTCCTTCGTAATACGTTAAATTGCATCTAAAATTTTTGGGAAAATGATTCTGAATTCCTCGTAATTTCGAAAAGACTCAAGTTCCTCTAGAATGGCCGAAGACTGAGATGCAAATTTATAGCGCCACTTAGAATGCATTTCTATAGAGCTAAAAGTACTTTATGAATAGCTACAAAAGTGTCTTCAATCGAAAGTATTTGAGGAAACAGTCGTTGGGTGGTCCTGTCTCGTTGCCTTCTCCGCTTAGCATTACACGATATATTTTATATTTAGTATGAGCAAACTATAAATCATTAGCTTCGCTTTTAGCCATCCTGACTAAATTTATGTAAGCGCTGTTTAGAATGCATTTTTCGATCAAAAGTACTCTGGACAGCCTTAAATGTGTTTTCAATGCATTTAGGGGGAAATCATCGTTGGGTGCCCCTGAGTTTTGAGAATACTAATAATAATAATAAAAGATATCGCGCCCATAAATTTTACTTTACGATATCTTCAGCTGTATCTTCTATTCAGCTGCATGGCGGAGGGCCAAATTTTGCCTTTTTCCTGGGCGGAAAATTCTCGTCCTCCTTCACCAGTTTGGACAACATATTATGGAGTAAGACGTTGTTAAGTAAGCAAATAAGTCTGGTAGAGTCAAGAACCTATGCAAGCGGCTGGACGAACAATGTGACAGCCGGCTGAGACAGCGAACGTTAGAAGAGTTCGAACTTGAAAACCAGGGCTACCCTGTTGAAAACTTACGGACGGTCCCGCGATCGCCTTTTGTTTTCTGGTCAAAACTAACGCAGCGAACCTTCGGTCAGTCGATTGACCTAGAAGCAATACTACCATCCCTCCCATAGCAAGTTCTGCATTGTTGCGCGAACGCGGTCGCTAAGCTTGAACATTCACGTCGCGTATTAAACCTGGTCGTTTTGCGGTCATATCGAAGCGTAAAGGTCAACAGTGGTTGTTGATGAACGAGCAATTATTGTGCAGTTGCGATGGGTTTTGTGGAACAAGCGAGCCAGAAGCAGGAGCACACGTTACCTGCAGATTAGCCGATGGATATTTGGAGCGGATTCGTCGATTATTCTCGAATTTATAGCGCTTCGTGTGAAGGCGCGTGGAGATGGTCTGTTTGTTTTGTAGCCAGCCTTTAATTATTCTTTAGTGGATAGTACCTACAATTTCAAAACTCAACAAAATGCCACTTAAACCGGCCAGGAAAGACAAGGATACGTTCAGTTGAAGGTATCTTAGCTTTGTTTTGTTATATTTTGACTTTTAGACTCTTTTAGTCCATGGGAGTTTCGACGACTCATCGCATTAATTTGTCCATGTGGATATTAATATATTCATTCAGTGACACATACTACGTCTGGGCCGCCTGTGGTAAACGCGCCAAGAATCATTGAACCGGAACTAGGACAATCACAGCAGCAGGAAATAGAACTTGCATAATTACGTCACGGCTCAGTGATTTGAAGTCACCGGCAAGTTTGAGTTTACTCCTCAGACACCATGAATTAACCAATGAAAACGTTTCATATTTTCTAATCAACCAATTGAAATCCACGGCATTTACCGACCTAAAAGCAACTTAAAACCTGTAAAACCGGTTAAACCAACTAAAAATAGCGCACGACCTTATCTTAATGAGATTCCTGCGCATTTCATTCACGAGATAAAGACAAAAGGTTATGACGTCATCGGCGTTAATATCTTCCCCAGGAAGTTACTGAGATTCCCCCATAAGAAAACGGGGTAACCGGTGCCTACCCCGCTACTTGTGGCACTCTGAGGATGTTCTTCTCCCTACCTTGGCAACTGGCTTCAATGTCTTCAACAACTTCTTCGTTTAATTTCCTGACTCTTTCCTGCTTCTTATTTATCTCGTTCTTTTTTTCGTTTATATAGTTGGAGTAATCTGCAAAAACGTAGTAAAAAAGAAGGATAGGAATTTGTACTTTCTCCAATTTAATGAGAATGTTAAACTCATTTAATAGACAATTGTCCTTAAAACAACACAGAAGACAATCCAATATAAAATCCTTGATCGCTAACAAAGATCTCCGTAAAACTGGCTTTTTTCAACACAACAGTGTAACAACAATGTAGTCTTTAAGCTACGTGCAAACGGACGCAACCTTGTTGGCCAATAACTCCCAACATGTCATTGTTGGATGTTACATTTTGCGTCCGTTTGCACACCCTTTTGCATGCTATTGTGTAAAATTTAAAACCTGTCAAACTTTTAGCTACGTGCGAACAGACGCAACAACTCTCAACAATATTAGGAGTTGTTGGCTAACAATGGTGCGTCCGTTTACACGGTGCTTAACAGTTCATTTTAGGAAATAAGAATTACAAATGAGTTATTCAAAAGGAAAAAAATGATGTACTAGATCACTTTTGCAGGCGTTGAACACCTTTCCTATTTATCAGCTTTTTTTCTGTATTGAAATTCATGAAGTGACTCTTATTTTTCGTATATTTCCATTCATGTCATTTCAACCATTGGGTATTTTAACTCACAATAGCCTGCTCTCCAGAGCGTTGCGTCCGGTCATTGCAAAGGCCAGGGTCAGTGTGACTCGGTTATTTTTCAACCGCTTAGGTTGTTTGTTCAACTGTGCGGATCATTTACGGTAATAAAGAAAAATCTTATCCACGGCTTTCGCTGAAATCGTTTCAGTGATTATTTTTAACCTTCATTTTCAAGAAAAACATGGAAAACATCCCCTTTTTGTTTGCAGCGCGATTTAATGAGCTTGAAAAACCGGGGGAAGGCTTTCAAGGGCACCAAAGTACACTTTTGTCATAGAGAATGGCTTCAAACACGTATTAAAGCAATATAGGCGGCTTCATTAATATCGGAGTGCGTACAACTATAATTTGAAATTGCTCACTTATTTTACAGTTATGCTAGTAATTACCTTGAAGGTTTAGTGCCTGCTGTTCTTTTATCAGCGTGTGGAACATGATAAAGAGAACAGTAATCGTTGTTCTTATAACTTCCATCTTGGGATCTGTAAAAAAAGACAGTGCACTCGGTTTGTTTTCAAATGCCACTCTTTCTTGACAAAAAAGATGTAAAATGTATAATATACCATGCATATTATAGAAATAAGTGTCTCGCAAACCCTCGCGAAACTCGACAGGGACGTAACCAGTTTTTCGACTTATTGTATTCCTGTTCCCTTCAGGCAGCTTCTAAGGAGACACTTTAAAGGCTACAGCAAAATAATTCTTTTACACAGCCAGACCTTCAAACATGTCTTTATCCTGATTCTTTTTATTTCTGTTAATTGTATGCGTAAATCGTCGAATAGATTGTACCTAAATCTCGAACTACTGATCAGCTGACTGATCTCAGTACAAACTACTTTGTACGAAAAGGCCTTCTGTTTCCAGAGGCTGCAAAATCATCTAACAAGCATCAGTTTCCTTTCTTAGAAAATGTCACCCTTAAGGTACGCTTGACTTGGAGGGTTTGACCGACCAAGCAGGTAAATGAAAAAGTACCGGATTATTGATATCCATACACCTGATCTGTTGCCCCCCAATTTCCTAGAGTCATATGTTTAATTGAACAGTTACTGTTGTTCACGTGAAAATGAAACTTGGAGACAATTCCTTGAATAATAATAGACTGTCCCATTAATTAACACGAAATTTACGACAAAAAATAGCGAATTGTAGCCCTCGTTTTACTGCCTTACAAGACATCAATAATCTTGATCAACGATCTTTCACCCACGTAATTAAAAGATCGAAACTACTATGAGGCGAAATTGCATTTCAAAATCGCTTCGATTTCTACGGATAATGGCCGAACATCAAGATTGGCCAGCTTTTATTGTATTTCTAAACGTAAAAACTTCATCCCAAAATATCTCCATAATACTCTTAAAGATTCCGCTTAAACTTCACTAACATCGGGACGGTTATCGGGGAGGAGAAAACTTCGTGAACGATAGGAAGAAGAGTTCCCAGTGCCGAGAAATCCGACTGCAAGTACCGGTAAAATAGGTAATGGCGTCAATTCGTTGCTATGCCAACTCCAAGGTCACTGTAACCCTGATCATAACAATTTTTTGACTTTACCTAATACAGCTGTGGTGCCATGTTGTGGGAGGTACTCACCGTGAAAAGTCCTTTCGAGCCACCGTAAGTCTGAAAGGCTACTTTTCGCCTCTGCTTCCTCTTTTCTTCTTTACCTTGCTTGAGTACAGTTTCTCAAAAAAAATGTTTCAATGCCATCAAAGGTTACTTTTCGTCTCTGCTTCTTCTTTTCTTCTTTGGCAACGACCGATCACAGTGTGTAGCATTCACATTATGATTGTACAATACTGAACCGACGCAAGGCAAACATGGATTCTATTTGTTTATTATACAATGTGGTGAATGCTTGTTTTATACAATGACTGACCAGAAAAAAGAGACCGATTCACATATATACCTCCCTCGTAACACTTGACTTTTCGAGGATTTTTGCTAGTTTAGGCATTATTTAAGTTCAAAACGCTACTTTTCGTCTCTGCTTCTTCCATTTTTTTTATCTTACTTGTAAACAGTTTCTTCGAAAAGGTTTTCAACGTCTTCCCTTGCTCAAAGAAGAATAATGGCGTAAGCATTTTGCAAAACAGCAAGTCTCTTGTAGCGATGACACACGATTGAAGTTTTCTTTTAGCTTCGGCATTCTCAATTTTCTGCAATGCTGTTGATTAGAGCGATTTTGGTATGACCTTGAAATGAAAACGCGTGAGCAAAACGGAAACAACAAATGAACGGCAATAGAGCGATTTGATCATCGGGAGAAATGGCCATTGTTCTCGGGAAATTTACTTACAGTCGGTGAAAGCTTCTAGGTCTGTCATATCGCTCATTGTTATTCTAAAACGCTGAAAAGGGTCTTTTTCATTGGTTACCATGAACTCGAGGCAGTACTGTTCATCGTAAAGTAGGTGGGTGAAACTAACAATAACCCAATCTCTCTATTGTTTTCCCTTTTGTGAGGCCAGATCACACCTTTACGCATTTTATTTATTCCTTACAGATAGCTGACTTAAAGATGAGTCGAACATTTTAGTTTCGTTTCCTCGCATTAGAGTTTTGACGGAGCTCTGACTAATTACTCTATGAGTAAGACAGCGGTAGAGAAAAAAGTGAGTCAAAAAATAAGTCAGTTTGCCTTTAATAAATTACATGTGGGCGAAGATAACGCACAACTAGAGTGATCAGTGCGAAGTTTAGAATCAGCCCTTTCGCATCGGAATTTAGTCTCATGAATATACCCGTCGGACGGGCAAGAAAGAGGTTGAAGTCAAAAAAGAGGGACGTTTAATAAAGACAACGATTACAAGAAATATTTATTGTAAAAGTTGTGCCGCGCTCCATAAAGAGAATTGGGGGCTCTATGCAAATTTTCAGTCGAAAACAGAGTCGAAAATGGTGACATTAGCGCAGATGAAACCGCTAATAACCAATCTGAACTTAAATAATCTAATAACATAACCGAAACTCACGCTCAAGGTCATACTTTAGATCTCGTAATTTCTCGGCGGTCTAACAATATTATCGAAGATTTACCACGTGTTGACCGTTTCCTGTCTGACCATGGTACGGTTTTGTTCAGTCTCAAGTCAATAAAACCATCTTTATTAGAAAAGACTATCTCCTGCAGAAAGCTTAAATCTATCGACTTGAATTCCCTCCAGCCCAACCTGGCTGCTTTAAACTATCATAAACCCGACGTAGAGGGCATTGAGTCGTCTTTCGTCCACCTCACTGAATTTAAGATGTTAACGGAACAAGATGTGAGGTCTCTTATGCAGCATTCGTCTCTAAAATCTTGTGCTCCTGACCCCTGTACTTACAAGATTAATCAATATGTCCTTAAAGTCTGGTCAATTTCCTGTCGCCTGGAAGGAAGCTTTAGTCTTACCGTTACTTAAAAAACCTGGCCTCGACATTCTCTTTAAGAATTTTCGTCCCGTTAGTAATTTACCATTTGTTTCGAAGCTGACAGAGTCAGCCGTCTATAACCAAACTCATGGTCACATTTGCATGAACAATCTTTACCCTGCCAATCATTCATCTTATAGGAAGAATAGCACAGAAACAGCGTTGCTGAGAGTGAAAAATGACATCTTGTTGAACATGAACAAACAGCATGTAACACTACTGGCTTTATTAGATCTTAGTGCGGCATTTGATACTGTGGATCACAATGTTTTACTCAGTCGGCTTCACTCAAAATTTGGTATATCTGGAACGGCACTTGAATGGTTCCGTTCCTACCTTAATGGAAGATCTCAGCGTGTTATGGTCCAAGGAAATCTATCTCGGAGTTTGAATTTGGACTTCGGAGTACCGCAGGGCTCTTGCATCGGGCCATTGCTTTTCACGATTTATGCAAGCAAATTGTTTGATGTCATCAAGGTGCACCTTCCCACGGTTCACTGCTACGCTGAGGACACGCAGTTGTATGTGTCTTTCAGTCCAAACATAAGCACCGGGCAATTTGAGGCTGTCACTGCTATACAGCACTGTGTGGATGATATACGTAATTGGATGACCAACGATAAACTACTTCTCAATGACGATAAAACAGAATTCCTAATGATTGGTACCAAGCAACAACTAGCCAAAGTTAATATTGATCATATTTTAATTGGAGACTGTGTAATTAGACCAAAAGGGGGTAGTTAAGAACTTAGGGACATGGTTAGACTCGACTCTTTCAATGAATTCTCATGTAAATAACACTTGTTCCAATGCTTTTTATTACTTGTATAATATAAGAAGAATTAGGAAATATCTTTCTAGGCGGTCCACTGAGACGCTCATTCACGCATTTGTCTCAAGTCGTGTCGACTATTGTAACAGCTTGCTCTGTGGCCTGCCAGCTTACCAGCTTAGTAAGCTACAGAGGGTCCAAAATGCTGCCGCTAGGTTAATTTTCCTGAAATCTAAATACTGCTATGTAAGACCGTTGCTGTATAATCTGCACTGGCTGCCGGTTAAATTCCGAATTGACTTTAAGATATTATTGTTAACGTATAAGGCTATCAATGGCTTAGCGCCTTTTTATCTCCAGGAACTTATTAGTCTTAAAGAAGCATGTAAATAAAAGTTACGCTCCGATTGTGATGGACTGCCACTAAACCCTGTGAAATTCAAGACTTTAACAACGTTAGGAGATCGATCTTTTGCTGCTGCTGCTCCTCAACTATGGAATTCATTGCCCTATTCAATTAGGAGTAGCCGCTCAGTAGCATCTTTTAAAAAGACACTCAAGACAAACAAACTTCCCAAGCCAGTAGTCAGTAGCCAGTAGACTTTCTTAATGTCAGGATTGACTTCGTAGTATTTCTCTTTGCTGCTATTATTTTTAACTTTTACATTGCGTTCGACGGCCCATTCCTCCCAGCAACGTACCGCCCATGAAGTATTAACTTTCGTGTTTGCCGGTATTCTGGACTCTCTTCTCTTCTCGACTTCGTTATCACAAACAACAACGATATTACGCCCAGGATTTTCTTTCTTTTCGACTTCAACACTATCTCGTTCGCTGACTTCTCTAAAGTCTCCCACTAACACGTCCAAATTCAACTCAGGGGAAAACGGCTCCTGAGAGAAAGTATTTTGCGTTAGGAAAATTTCGTCGGCACTATCCATTGCCGCTCTCACAAGTGTACTGGCCCCCCCAAAAATACCAAGACAAAAATAAAAAGCACAAAAGGTTTGAAATTTGATTGTTGTCGGCTTAGCAAACAAACTATGCGCTATTGTTCTTCGTTTCTCACCTAAGTGAGAACAAGTGGTTCGAACAAATTATCACCCATGAAACGCCCTTTCTTGATGCTGTGTGAAAACCTTTACAATACTTACAATGAAATACGTCATTGTCTGCGGTCGGATCAAAAAATGACAAACAAACAGATGTCAAAAACAAGTGGCCAATTATTGCCCTGTGAAAGACGACCTTTATGTAACCTATACCTCATGAATAATATCATGAAATAAGTTAGATAAACCCCTCGAACGTCGGTATTAATCCATAAACATCCCTCGGGCCTACGGCCCTCGGGATGTATATGGCTTAATACCTCCGTTCTCAGGCTTTATCTCTTACATAAAAGTGATTGACTCAAACTTTTTACCACGGGACAGACCTGCAATGGCCCGCATTATTGAGGAAGGAATTTACTGAGACGTTCTGTAGTTGGGACAAACAAAAATTTTCTTCATAGAGAGTTGTCCGTAAGCGGTCAGGTTCGGCTGTACCTTTAACATGTTGCGCCGTTAAACCGCTGGAACCAATCACTCCGAAAATTAACTGTTTTAAAGACCTGGAATATTTGTTTCTGTTTTGTGTGGTTTTCTAGCCTGGGATTGCACACGACTCTATACGCTGTGGACAAATTGCGACGAAAAAAAATTTCTTTTGTTCTGTGACCTTAGAAAATTATGGTTATGGCCAACGGTTGCAATGGTTGCAAATTTTACATTTCTGAATTAGCAACCATAGTCTTAGTTAAAGTCGACACAGGATGTTATTTCTCCATTTAGTGAATGCAATCAAGGGAAGCCACCACCGATTATGGCTTTAAATAGGTTAGAAGTGTCTCAAATGGTTTCCTCTATGCTGGAAAACCCTGTTTTTTTAATTTGGAGCTTCCCTAAAAACTGTTTGTCTGTTCGGCTTTCTTAGGGATATAATTTTACATAGGTCCTGCACACGGAAGTACATATCTACAGCCGCACAGCGCATCAAACAACGAATGACACAATTAATTTTCGAGGAATCATAAAGCATAAGTGTATATACCGCCTAACCAAAACTGTTTTGTTCAGCCCTTTTTATGATCACGATTATGCTTTTTCTCCTTGTATTTCTGGCTTTTTTTCGATTTCCATCAAATATGTTCTTAAAGAAAACAAACATTTTGCTCGACAGACTGTCGCTTAAATTGTTGTAATTTCCCGACTTGTGAGAGTGCTTTATTTGCAACAAGTCGAGTCTTTGAAAAGAATAACTGGCTTAAAATACTTAGGCACTGTTAAGTTTAAATCTTCCCTACATAAATACATTGTTATACTATGCAGTTTCATCTGTAGCTGGAGTATTTTCTTAAATTTAACTGTCTGAAGAGATGCGAATCTAAGCGCACCCTTTACAAGGGTGACGTTTCTTTTTCTTCAAATGTTTCAAAACAATAATACAATTAAAACCTTCGTTAATTTACAACATACTTGAAAGATTCCTTTCCGAGTTGTGATCCTGAGTATGTTTTCTCCCTTTGGGTATTGAATTTGGACAAAAAAAGTGAATTCGTTCACGAAGCGGAGATTAAGGCTCTCGCAGCTGCTGTTCATAAAACTCTTATCTATGGGTAAAAAAGTGCTGATCATTAAGTTATTATGCCAAACAGATATACGATCTTTCACGCACGTTTTTAAAAAGGTCGAAACTACTATGAGGCGAAATTGCATTTCAAAATCGCATCGAATTCTACAGATAACGGCCGAACATCAAGATTGTCCAGCTTTTATTGTATTTCTAACCGTAAAAACTTCATCCCAAAATATCTCCATAATACTCTTAAAGATTCCGCCTAAACTTTACTAACATTTGGACGGTTATCGGCGAGGGAAAAAACTTCGTGAACAATGGGAAGAAGAGTTCCCAGTGCGGAGAAATACGACTGCAAGTACCGGTAAAATAGGTAATGGCGTCAATTCGTTGCTATGACAACTCCAAGGTCATTGTAACCCTGACCATAACAAATTTTCGACTTTACCTAACACAGCTGTGGTGGCAATGTTGTGGGAGGTACAGACCCTGAAATGCCCTTTCGAGCCACTTTAAGTCCCAAACGCTACTTTTCGCCTCTGCTTCCTCTTTTCTTCTTTACTTTGCTTGAGTACAGTTTCTTGAAAAAATGTTTCAATGCCATCAAAGGCTAGTTTTCGTCTCTGCCTCTTCTTTTCTTCTTTGGCAACGACCGATCACAGCGTGTAGCATTCACATTATGATTGTACAATACTGAACCGACGCATGGCAAACATGGATTCTATTTGTTTATCATACAATATGGTGAATGCTTGTTTTATACAATGACTGACCAGAAAAAAGAGACCGATTCACATATATACCTCCCTCGTAACACTTGACTTTTCGAGGATTTTTGCTAATTTAGGCATTATTTAAGTTCAAAACGCTACTTTTCGTCTCTGCTTCTTCTTGTTTTTCTTTATCTTACTTGTAAACAGTTTCTTCGAAAAGGTTTTCACCGTCTTCCCTTGCTCAAAGAAGAATAATGGCATAAACATTTTGAAAAACAGCGAGTCTCTTGTAGCGATGACACACCATTGAAGTTTTCTTTTAGTTTAGGCATTCTCAATTTTCTGCAATGCTGTTGATTAGAGCGATTTTGGTATGACCTTGAAATGAAAACGCGTGAGCAAAACGGAAATTACAAAGGAACGGAAACAAAGCGATTTGATTGGTTTATCGAACGGACACAAACGCGCGTGGCTATTGGTTGGTTAAGCGAACGCTCGGGTTAAAAAACTTCATGCCTGAAAACTTCCTAGAAATCAATCGATACTTCGCTTTGACGTCATTCTGCAACACGATTGGCCAATCGAACAATGCCTTCTCCATATTAGGGTTTTCTTTGGCGGGAAAGCGAAGAGTCCATGTTTTGATCTTTTCATCCATTGGCTAATATAAAAAATAACGAACACTTACCAAAAATATTTTTCAAGGTCATACGAAAATCGCTATAATAAACTATCTATATATCTGCGTTTCGATACTAGGCTAAAGCCACATGCAACGTAATGAGTGCATCTTGAGGCAAAGGTGTTGTGAATTCCTCCTGAGGAGATTCTAAATAGTGGGAAACTTGTTTTAATTAGTTTTGTTTTTCGGCCTTTTAATGGGAAGGTTTCCACCCTCCAATGGCTTCCATGCTCCAATATGAACTTGATGCTTTAAAATCCTGAAAAATTGTGCTTTGAGTGTTTGGTTTCTTTAGATTTAGTAAATGGACGATAAAGAGCCAAGTTAACAGCCTCAAGACGTTGCATGCGGCTTCAGATTTTAGAGAAAGTTAAAGAATTTTTCTGCTACATAATGTTTTCCAAGGCTGCTCTAGATCTCAAGTGTCTGGTTCCTTTGTCTCATTTTTACAACGATGGCGTCTTGTAGGCTCTTTTTCTCTAAAACTTATTAATTTCTTTGGTCTGTATACCTCCCATTTTCTTAGTTCTTCATTCACTTAATTCATGGCGACTTCTCTTTAGATGTACACCTAAAGTGATGACCAAAAATGACTTTCTTGTTAGTCCAGGTTGCTTTTGTCAACTTGGTCTCTTTGCAAATAGTTTTCGCTTGATGCAGTTAAATTTCTTGATATCTGTCCATTTGATCTTTTCGAGCAGAGGAAGCGTTAACAAAGCGTTAACAAAGTCTTTCACGTGGCTTGTCTGTCGGGTAATTGGTTTGCATGAACAGACAAGACATGCGAGCGACTTCGTAAACGCTAAAAGCCTTGCAAGAGAGAAACCGTCTCCTCGCAGCTTAATTTGATCCTTGTATTCACAAACGAATATACATTAAAAGTATTATTCGTACACAACTCGCAGGGCTTGAAGTATTTTCACAGAATTTCCAGACGGTTCTGACCTCTATTTTCCCTTCGTTCGTCTTCCTCTGAATGAGTTAAGGTAAGACAATTTTTAAATACAGTTTTTTATCCATCGATAATTTGATGGTTGAAGGGTGAATTTGTTCAGACCTTCGGGCTATTGCTAACTCGTAATCAATTTACTCAGGTTTCTGAAAAAATATGCAGTTACCAGCGACACCTCGATCATCGGTCTTGATAACAGAAATGAAAATGAAAAACATGGGTGAAGGTAAAGGGGGAGCGGTAGGTTGTATACTGTTCTCGTTTTTCCCTTGAACGACAATCAAGTGTTACGGCTTTTGAAGATTCCATGATGGCTCCATCTGGTGCTATCCTGTTACACTTTTATACTTCTTAAAGGGGATACAACCAGCTAGAAGATTTCAGTGTTTCCTTTTCCTCTTTACTGAATGCCTTCTTACAAAGAAGGAGCGACATGTTTAAACCCAAATAAAAGTGATTGACTCAAACCTTTTTACCGCGGGACAGACCTGCAATGGCCCGCATTATTGAGGAAGGAATTTACTGAGACGTTCTGTAGTTGGGACAAACAAAAATTTCCTTCATAGAGAGTTGTCCGTAAGCGGTCAGGTTCGGCTGTACCTTTAACATGTTGCGCCGTTAAACCGCTGGAACCAATCACCCGAACATTAATTCTTTTAAAGACCTGGAATATTTGTTTCTGTTTTGTGTGGTTTTCTAGCCTGGGATTGCACACGACTCTTTACGCTGTGGACAAATTGCGACGGAATAAAGTTTCTTTTGTTCTGTGACCTTAGAAAATTATGGTTATGGCCAACGGTTGCAATGGTTGCAAATTTACATTTCTGAATTAGCAACCATAGTCTTAGTTAAAGTCGACACAGGATGTTATTTCTCCATTTAGTGAATGCAATCAAGGGAAGCCACCACCGATTATGGCTTTAAGTAGGTTAGAAGTGTCTCAAATGGTTTTCTCTATGCTTGAAAACCCTCTTTGTTTAATTTGGAGCTTCCCTAAAAACTGTTTGTCTATTCGGCTGTCTTAGGGGAACTTTGATCGTCTGGAGAGTTTTAGATGCCTTTATCGTTTCATCCGAGGTACGGTTTTATGGGCTACCCATGAGTCCGACTAAAAGTTCAAGGATATGGCGTAGCCTGTCCTTCATTAGAAGATTTTAGAGACGGTTTTTTCTTCACACTGAAATTTTCAGGTGACCTGCTTGAACACTAACTGTAATATTTTGGTAATAAAATGGGAAAAATACGGCTTCCAAAAGTCTTAGGTATAGAAGTTGGTTGAAAAATCCCGAATATGTTAGACGAAAGAAACGGTTATTAGCCTTCAGTGGAGCTATAGAAATTTCTAGCCAAATATTTTGAACCTTCGAGCAGTTACTTTACAGAGAAACGTCGTTGGGTGCGCCTGTTCAATTATTGTTGTACATATAAAGAATATAATTTTACATAGGTCCTGCACACGGAAGTACATATCTACAGCCGCACAGCGCATCAAACAACGAATGACACACATTAATTTTCGAGGAAGCATAAAGCATAAGTGTATATACCGCCTAACCAAAACTGTTTTGTTCAGCCCTTTTTATGATCACGATTATGCTTTTTCTCCTTGTATTTCTGGCTTTTTTTCGATTTCCATCAAATATGTTCTTAAAGAAAACAAACATTTTGCTCGACAGACTGTCGCTTAAATTGTTGTAATTTCCCGACTTGTGAGAGTGCTTTATTTGCAACATCTCGAGTCTTTGAAAAGAATAACTGGCTTAAAATACTTAGGTACTGTTAAGTTTAAATCTTCCCAACTTAAATACATTGTTATACTATGCAGTTTCATCTGTAGCTAGAGTATTTTCTTAAATTTAACTGTCTGAAGAGATGCGATTCTAAGCGCACCCTTTACCAGGGTGATGTTTCTTTTTCTTTAAATGTTTCAAAACAATAATACAATTAAAACCTTAGTTAATTTACAACATACTTGAAAGATTCCTTTCCGAGTTGTGATCCTGAGTATGTTTTCTCCCTTCGGGTATTGAATTTGGACAAAAAAAGTGAATTTGTTCACGAAGCGGAGATTAAGGCTCTCGCAGCTGCTGTTCATAAAACTCTTATCTATGGGTAAAAAAGTGCTGATCATTAAATTATTATGTCAAACAGATATGTTTGTTCAGCTAATTTGTTTCTAAATTATTTTCCAATTCTATGAAAACTACCCTCTATTTTCTTAACTGTTTTAATTTTCATAAATACGGGAAAACACAGAAAGGTTTTATGTACTAAATTTTCGGCAAATATAAATAAATGTTTTTTGGAATTAGAGAAAGTCCTTATTAAAGTAGCCTCCCGCATGTTGCTTAACCGTGTCGCTATTCACGGGAAGCGAGACATCATTTCAGCACGCGTTCACGGAGCGCGTTGAGGAACGCATGCGTTTGGTTGGTCATTAGACAATAGATGCTAATTTGCGTTGACAAAGGGTTTAGTTCTTAAAAGTTGCCGAGAATGGGCGGAAATTGCTGTCATATAAAGATGCACTAAGACCTAGCAGAAACAGATGTTCCTTTCTTGCAACACAAAGAAGGGATCCCTGGTTAAGAGGGCGGTGGTCTTATTCAAGACCTGTCCCTGTCGTCACAAGTGTAGGATTTTTGATGCTATAAAAGAGGTTAGGATGCTGTAAGTTACTTAATCGAAGCTTGCCTTCCACGGGTATTGTTCTAGATGAAAAGAAAAATAGAATTGGTTGATGAAGAGAGTGGAAATGAAGAGAGCGTTCTGGTAGTGAACGCGAGTATGAGGAGCCAACAATTTTGAGTAATCTTTCCAACTCGGTGTTTATAGAGCCTGCTTCTGATTTTTTACATGAATAGAATCAGTTCTAGCATGGCCGCTTCCTGAGATATTCTGTTCTGGACTCCCCGCGGATAACTGTTTCGCGATAAATTCATAAATTCGGTAAAAAAAAAAAAAAAAAAAAAAAAAAAAATATATATATATATATATATATATATATATATATATATATCAGCAAGTCCACAGCGAAAAACCGTTGATTGGTGCCGGATCTCCCAGTTGTAGACGTGGATGAGTACAATAATAACTTGGAGACAATACCTTGGATAATAAGAGACTGTCCCATTAGTTAACACGAAATTTACGACAAAACATAGCGAATTGTTGCCCTCGTTTTACTGCCTTACAAGATATCAATAATCTTAATCCACGATCTTTCACGCACGTTTTTAAAAAGGTCGAAACTACTATGAGACGAAATTGCATTTCAAAATCGCTTCGATTTCTACAGATAACGGCCGAACATCAAGATTATCCAGCTTTTATTGTATTTCTAACCGTAAAAACACTTGACTTTTCGAGGATTTTTGCTAATTTAGGCATTATTTAAGTTCAAGACGCTACTTCTCGTCTCTGCTTCTTCTTCTTTTTCTTTATCTTACTTGTAAACAGGTTCTTCGAAAAGGTTTTCAACGTCTTCCCTTGCTAAAAGAAGAATAATGGCATAAACATTTTGCAAAACAGCGAGTCTCTTGTAGCGATGACACACGATTGAGGTTTCTTGCAGTTTAGGCATTCTCAATTTTCTGCAATGCTGTTGATTAGAGCGATGTTGGTATGACCTTGAAATGAAAACGCGCGAGCAAAATGGAAACAACAAACGAACGGAAATAAAAGCGATTTGATTGGTTTATCGAACGGACACAAACGCGCGTGGCTTTTGGTTGGTTAAGCGAACGCTCAGGTGAAAAAACTTCATGCCCGAAAACTTCCTAGAAATCAATCGATAATTCCCTTTGACGTCATACTGCAACACGATTGGTCAATCGAACAATGCCTTCTCCATATTAGGGTTTTTTTTGGCGGGAAAACGAAGAGTCCATGTTTTGATCTTTTCATCCATTGGCTCATAAAACAAATAACGAACACTTACTGAAACCATTTTTCAAGGTCATACGAAAATCGCTGTAATAAACTATCTATCTATCTGCCTTTCGATACTAGGCAAAAGCCACATGCAACGTAATGAGTGCATCTTGAGGCAAAGGTGTTGTGAATTCCTCCTGAGGAGATTCTAAATAGTGGGAAACTTGTTTTAATTAGTTTTGTTTTTCGGCCTTTTAATGGGAAGGTTTCCACCCTCCAATAGCTTCCAATGCTCTAATATGAACTTGATGCTTTAAAATCCTTAAAAATTGTGCTTTGAGTTTTTGGTTTCTTTAGATTTAGCAAATGGACGATAAAAAGCCAAGTTAACAGCCTCAAGACGTTGCATGCGGCTTCAGATTTTAGAGAAAGCTAAAGAATTTTTCTGCTACATAATGTTTTCCAAGGCTGCTCTAGATCTCAGGTGTCTGGTTCCTTTGTCTCATTTTTACAACGATGGCGTCTTGTAGGCTCTTTTTCGCTAAAACTTGTTAATTTCTTTGGTCTGTATACCTCCCATTTTCTTAGTTCTTCATTCACTTAATTCATGGCGACTTCTCTTTAGATGTACACCTAAAGTGATGACCAAAAATGACTTTCTTGTTAGTCCAGGTTGCTTTTGTCAACTTGGCCTCTTTGCAAATCCTCATGTGGCTTGTCAGTCGGGTAGTCGGTTTGCATGAACAGACAAGACATGCGAAGCACTTTGTAAACGTTAAAAGCCTTGCAAGAGAGAAACCGTCTGCTTGCAGCTTAATTTGATCCTTGTATGCACAAACGAATATATATTAAAAGTATTATTCGTACACAACTCGCAGGGCTTGAAGTATTTTCACAGAATTTCCAGACGGTTCTGACCTCTATTTTCCCTTCGTTCGTCTTCCTCTGAATGACTTAAGGTAAGACAAATTTTTAAATACAGTTTTTTATCCATCGATAATTTGATGGTTGAAGGGTGAATTTGTTCAGGCCTTCGGGCTATTGCTAACTCGTAATCAATTTACTTAGGTTTCTGAAAAAATATGCAGTTACCAGCGACACCTCGATCATCGGTCTTGATAACAGAAATGAAAATGAAAAACATGGATAAAGGTAAAGGGGGAGCGGTAGGTTGAATACTGTTCTCGTTTTTCCCTTGATGGACAATCAAGTTTTACGGCTTTTGAAGATTCCATGATGGCTCCATCTGGTGCTATCCTGTTACACTTTTATACTTCTTAAAGGGGATACAACCAGCTAGAAGATTTCAGTAATTCAGTGTTTCCTTTTCCTCTTTACTGAATGCCTTCTTACAAAGAAGGAGCGACATGTTTAAACCCAAATAAAAGTGATTGACTCAAACCTTTTTACCACGGGACAGACCTGCAATGGCCCGCATTATTGAGGAAGGAATTTACTGAGACGTTCTGTAGTTGGGACAAACAAAAATTTCCTTCATAGAGAGTTGTCCGTAAGCGGTCAGGTTCGGCTGTACCTTTAACATGTTGCACCGTAAACCGCTGGAACCAATCACTCCGAAAATTAACTGTTTTAAAGACCTGGAATATTTGTTTCTGTTTTGTGTGGTTTTCTAGCCTGGGATTGCACACGACTCTATACGCTGTGGACAAATTGCGACGGAATAAAGTTTCTTTTGTTCTGTGACCTTAGAAAATTATGGTTATGGCCAACGGTTGCAGTGGTTGCAAATTTTACATTTCTGAATTAGCAACCATAGTCTTAGTTAAAGTCGACACAGGATGTTATTTCTCTATTTAGTGAATGCAATCAAGGGAAGCCACCACCGATTATGGCTTTAAGTAGGTTAGAAGTGTCTCAAATGGTTTTCTCTATGCTTGAAAACCCTCTTTGTTTAATTTGGAGCTTCCCTAAAAACTGTTTGTCTATTCGGCTGTCTTAGGGGAACTTTGATCGTCTGGAGAGTTTTAGATGCCTTTATCGTTTCATCAGAGGTACTGTTTATGAGCTACCCATGAGTCCGATTAAAAGTTTTTCCTCACACTGGAATTTTCAGGTGACCTGCTTGAACACTAACTGTAATATTTTGGTAATAAAATGGGAAAAATACGACTTCCAAAAGTCTTAGGTATAGAAGTTGGTTGAAAAATCCCGAATATGTTAGACGAAAGAAACGGTTATTAGCCTTCAGCGGAGCTTTAGAAATTTCTAGCCAAATATTTTGAACCTTCGAGCAGTTACTTTACAGAGAAAAGTCGTTGGGTGCGCCTGTTCAATTATTGTTGTACATATAAAGAATATAATTTTACATAGGTCCTGCACACGAAAGTACATATCTACAGCCGCACAGCGCATCAAACAACGAATGACACATTAATTTTCGAGGAATCATAAAGCATAAGTGTATATACCGCCTAACCAAAACTGTTTTGTTCAGCCCTTTTTATGATCACGATTATGCTTTTTCTCCTTGTATTTCTGGCTTTTTTTCGATTTCCATCAAATATGTTCTTAAAGTAAACAAACATTTTGCTCGACAGACTGTCGCTTAAATTGTTGTAATTTCCAGACTTGTGAGAGTGCTTTATTTGCAACAACTCGAGTCTTAGAAAAGAATAACTGGCTTAAAATACTTAGGCACTGTTAAGTTTAAATCTTCCCAACATAAATACATTGTTATACTATGCAGTTTCATCTGTAGCTGGAGTATTTTCTTAAATTTAACTGTCTGAAGAGATGCGATTCTAAGCGCACCCTTTACCAGGGTGATGTTTCTTTTTCTTTAAATGTTTCAAAACAATAATACAATTAAAACCTTAGTTAATTTACAACATACTTGAAAGATTCCTTTCCGAGTTGTGATCCTGAGTATGTTTTCTCCCTTTGGGTATTGAATTTGGACAAAAAAAGTGAATTTGTTCACGAAGCGGAGATTAAGGCTCTCGCAGCTGCTGTTCATAAAACTCTTATCTATGGGTAAAAAAGTGCTGATCATTAAATTATTATGTCAAACAGATATGTTTGTTCAGCTAATTTGTTTCTAAATTATTTTCCAATTCTATGAAAACTACCCTCTATTTTCTTAACTGATTTAATTTTCATAAATACGGGAAAACACAGAAAGGTTTTATGCACTAAATTGCCGGCAAATATAAATAAATGTTTCTTCGAATTAGAGAAAGTCCTCATTAAAGTAACCTCCTACACGTTTCTTAACCGTGCCGCTAAACACGGGAAGCGAGAGATCATTTCAGGACGCGTTCACCGAGCGCGTTGTACCAGCAACGCAGGCGTTTGATTTGTCATTAGACAATAGATGCTAATTTGGGTTGACAAAGGGTTAAGTTCTTAAAAGTTGCCGAGAATGGGCGGAAATTGCTGTCATTTAAAGATGCACTAAGACCTAGCAGAAACAGATGTTCCTTTCTTGCAAGACGAACAAGCGAATCCCTGGTTTGGTTTTATTCAAGACCTGTCTCTGTTGTCGCAAGCGTAGCATTTTTGATGCTATAAAAGAGGTTAGGCAGCTGTAAGTTACTTAATCGAAGCTTGCCTTCCACGGGTATTGATCTAGATGCAAAGAAAAATAGTTCCACTAGTTGAATCATATTAAAGGGTAGGGAAATTTGTACGCTGCATGCCGGAAAATTTTAATTGGCTGTTTCCTTTTGCGCTATAGTTTTTATAGTGACCCGCGCGAAAAAAAAGGTTCTGGACCAGAGCGCTCTTACTTTCATAGCGCCGAGCCAATCGCAAGAACGATTAAAACGGTTTGGTCCAGATTTTGGACACGAAGGCTTATTGGCTCCTAACGCCAAGGGACTTTAAATCTAACAGAAGGCTACAATTGGTTGACAAGAATAGTAGTCTGTTCTTGCGAAGCTGAAAGTTTTGGAACAGAAGTGACGGAAAGTACTAGCAACAGAAATTGGTGGCGGAGAAGAGTAGTGATCGGAAGGCAAACAACTGACAGGTTTGATTTTATGGTCGCAAACTAGGATGTTTTGGTGGTCTTGTAAACTGGGAATGGTATATCGGGCTAGATATAGCTTTAACGAACATTGGTAGATTGTAATTTAGTCAAGTGGGATCAGCGAATACCCCAAAAGCCCTACAATGATTATTGTTTATCCGGTTAATGCCCTTATTCTGAAATGGTACGCCGAAGACTTTGTAATTTGTGCTAGTAATACAAGCTTACAAAGTTGCAGATTATATTCCACAACGAAATTTGTCAAAATTATTACGGTATCGTTTGTTTGTAATTGGAAACTTCACGTGTCAGTCCGTATGATCACAGTAGGAGAAGTTTGATCTGATTGGTTCAAATGTAATCCAGTAGAAAAGCTCAAAGTTGAACGGGAAAGGTAAATGGCATGCGGCTCCGTACGAGGAGTTTTTTTTCTCCAGCCGACATCGAAGCATCAGCCGCGCTCGAAAATAGACCTCTGGTACTCAGGGTAGGAAATCTGCCATTTCGGTCTGCAAAATCACCTAAAAGGGCTAAAGAAGGATCTCATGGCTGTGCAAAAGTCGAGGAAATTTTTGAGTTATGTGGTTTATACATATTTTAAAAAAAAGTGCATTTAAAGCAATTAAATAAAAGGTGTCCAAAGTGGTGTGAACTATAAGGGAGGGCACCATGATCTTGAATATTTAAAGGAAATGACATTGTAATTTAAATAAAATTAAAAATTTGATTGCTTACACTATATCCTCAACAACGCATATGGACAAATTTTACTGATATTCTACATTAATTGTCTACAAACCATAGTTGGAAGCAGTATGATAAGCAGCACCTGTCATAGTTTTAACTTCCTTGTATAAAAGAAAATTATACTTTATCAGTCACAAAATAGTTTAAAAGGCTAATAACGGGAGAAAGAACTCCTCAGGATCGTACTGAATGAAAGGACTGTGACCAAAATTGTTTCATTCGAGTTTTGTTGTAAAATTGCGAAGTAAGAACGGCGTTACCCAAGGTAAGAGGATATTTTAAATCTGGTTGGTTTCTTATTGAAAATTCTAAATATAAATTTCTATAAATTTATGGTAATTCTCTTGCGGGATGGAAGAAATTTGAAATTTGGGTTTTGGGGCTTTTTTGGTCTGAAAACGAGTATTCCCGGTTTTCACTCACGCGAGAAAGCAGAAATAAAAGTGGAAATCTTTTAATACAGAAAGCCTAGAATCCCGAAAATGAAAGAAGATAAATATATAAAAAGCCTCGCCAAGAATCAGGTCTATGCAATAGTTCATATGCGAGATATTCGGAAAAACGTTTTACCCAAATTTATAAAGCTTTGTATGGAGACGCCCCGTTTGTGTCCCTTTCAGGGGCACAAGCCAGGTCTGAAAATGGATATGGATTTTAGAGGTCTGATTTGAAAACGAGGGGGTGGGAAATGACATTTTTTGGTCTGAAATAGGGTTAGGATTTGGAGAACCGAGCGGCACAACCCTACCAAGAATTCCCAGGAGTACCCCCCTGGGATATAGACAACATTTTCCTGACATAGTAGCTTGTTTAATGCTAATGAGCAGCAGCTGCAATATTTATTACGCAAGCCTCCCTTTCTGATCAACTTTTTATCTTTCCTATCAGTTTTAATAACAGCCAAGGAAAGCGAATTCAAGTAATTTTGGGGGTTTTTCTGCACTTTTTACGACCGAGACGAAGTTGAGGTCGATAGACACAAAAATAACGGGAATGTAGCCACGAGAGACTGCGAGTTTTTTCCTGTTCTTTATTTTTTCACGTTTTGCGTTGCGTAAAGTTAGTTTAATTAGTACTTGTGTTATCGCGCTTAGCCTTTTTTCATATGCGTATTCTTTCCGCAATTCTAGTCTCGGCGTCGCGTTACGTAATCGTTATTGTCAATTTTTGTAAGTTCGTTAGGTTTATTGTTTTCAGTCCAGTTAAGTATAAAGTTTTATTTTTTGGTCCATGTAAATCAGTCGCTTAGTTGTATCCGGAGGTGCCGTACAGATCTTGTAAGTATAGTTTTTCCGGTATTTTTTGCTCGTTTTCTTAGTCATTTGTTGTACTTGAAGTTATCGTTTTTGGAAGGGTTTCGGTTCGCGTTTATTAATTCTGTATTTTCTTTCTCGCTGTAATTGTTCTAGTGAATCGAGAAGGGAAGGTCGAATTCAAACTGTGCGACAGTGTTTTCTACATGCGTTAAAAGAACTGATAGTGGATGTCATGTCTTCCAGAGTTGATCGGGAGTGGCAAAGAAGACGCCGTTTTCATTCTGAAGATGCCTTAGGCAGTCTGCGACTGAAAAATTCAAGAGCCTGGTACTTGTCGAGAATAACCAAGTTGTACCGAGAAATTAAAGAACTCTCAAATGACGCAAAGAATGTCAATGAAGCTTCGGAGAAATTATTGGACAATGACGAAGCCTTTACTCGCTTCGTGAAGCACGTCATTTTAAAGAACATTGCAACCGAAAAATGAATTTTAAATCAAGAATTGAACAATGGATTCATAGCGTAAAGGTGCCAGTTGCAACTCACGAGGATATAGAGACACCGCCTGAAGATATCGTCAGCACCGCGCATTTATCTATTAGACAGCTGAAGGCCAAGCAATCGTTGACTCAGTTGAAGCTGAAACAGTTAACGCAAAATCAAGAATTAGTACGCCAGGAGGAAGAGACTAAATTAAAGTTAGAAGTTTGGAGGCACAGTATGAAGTCCAAAATACAGACGTGCAAGTTAAGTTGTTGCAAGATGAAGATATCGATTACCCTAATTTTCCGGTGGTGTTTAAAGAGCTGGATCCGTTTGAAAAAGGAGTTGAAGGACGAACTACAAGAGTCTATAAGCAGGAAGACCCTGAGCCCAGAGGTGGACAGAAATCAATTGAATCCAAAGGTTCACAGACACAGTTGAATCCCAATGCGCTAGAATTCAAAGGTCCATCAGCCAGATCCAGCACAGCCTCCTCCGATTCAGAAAACGAATATATTTTGCCTGAAGAATTTATAGACAAGATGGTGTTAACCATAAAGCAGGGGTTTGCGTTGCCGAAGAAGGCGTTGGCAATCTTAGATGGTGATCCCTCGAATACTGGAATTTTATTAAATCGTTTGAAACAAGCATCGTCTCTATAAATGCAGCTGGCGGAAGCGACAAGCTTATATACCTTCTTCAGCACACATCGCGTGTAGCAAAGCACACGATCAAATGTTGTTTGTACAAGGATTCTTCCCTAGGATTTCAAACTGCAAGAAGGCTACTTGAAGAACTGTTCGGACATCCCTTCAGAATTGCCTCGCAGTACGTGACCAAGCTAACAGAAAGTCCTCCTCTGAAGCCTTTAGATCGTACAGGATTATTTGCATTTGCTGACCAGTTAAAGGATTGCGAAAATACACTTGGCTGGACTGCCGTTCCATCTCAGGACTAAATCTGTTGACGTAACAGATCCAATCCAGTAAGCAGGTCAAAGGACGAACATTAGTCACATTGCAGAATTTATCAAGATCAAGGTGAGAGCTGCAAATAACCCTGTTTTTGGTTGCGTGACAGACGTCGCACGAGACAGATTGGATAGTCAGAGACGTAAGCCTAAGCCTAAAAGAGCTACATTATCCGATGAGCGCGGTAACGCATTCAGTACTCAAGAGATCGATCACAAAGAAGCCCCAACTACGAGATATGCAGTCTTCCCGGTATGCAATGCGGCTCATCCCTTAGTGAAATGCAAGATTTTCATAGAGAAGAATTTCGAGGAACGTCTACAAGTGATGAGGAAAGCTCAGTTATGCCATAATTGCTTCAAGGACGGCCACATTGCAGTGGGATTCTGCAATGCAAGGAGTACATTTGAAGTCCAAGGTTGTAAGAGAAGACATCATACTTTACTTCACCCTCCGCCCTCACAGCAATCAGTTGAAATCAGAACCAGAGCAGTAGAACAAGGAACCCAAGTAAGCAGTAGCACGCCGTCACCAAGTGGACAGACTAACAGTACCTCAGCACGAGGGGGAAAGAAGTCGCGATGCAAACAAGGCAGTGGAAACGTACGCACTTCTAGAAAGCGGTTCAGATATCTCCTTATGCGACAAGACTCTAGCGATTGAGTTTGGAGTTCGAGGGCAACAAAAATCATTCTTCCCGACAACTCAAGAAAGAGAAGACAGCCCAAGAGATCAGCCTAACCCTGGATCCACTTGACGGTACTGACAAGGTTGAAGTTAAAAGACTATGGACTGTTGATAGACTGAACGTTTCACGCCGAAGAATCCCTTGAGAGCAAGATACAAGACAGTGGCCTCACCTTGAAGACAAAGTTACCGAGTGTTAGCGAAAAAGAAGTCCGATTAATCCTAGGCACCAACGCGCCAGAGGCCTTCTGGGTATTAGAAGAAAGGCATGGTAACAGAGGAGAGCCATATGCCATACGAACACCTCTCGGTTGGACACTTATGGGCCCAGTGGGAGGCATCGATTGCCGGGAACGCCATCTGAATGTTAACTTTGTTCGCTTAGTGTAGTTCGCGAGAAAAGATGAAGATTGTCTCATGCAGCAAGTCGAAAGGCTCTGGGCCATAGAGAATCACGGCTTGGCCGGTGACTCTAACATGTGTATGTCAGTGGAAGACAAGAACGCCCTTGCAATCATGGAACGATCTGTGAAACTTGATCAAGGTCATTATCAGGTGGCGCTTACCTCACCATCCTGTACGAAACAAGCCTGGCAAGACCAGAGTAGTCTTCGACTGTGCAGCCAAGTACGGAGGAACATCTCTTAACGCTCAGCTTCTTACTGGACCGGACTTGAACAATTTTATAGTTGGCGTGTTGATAAGATTCCGTGAAGAGCGAGTCTCGTTATTAGCTGACATCGAGTGCATGTTCCATCAAGTTAGAGTACCACCAGACGACCAAGACGCGTTCAGATTTCTCTGGTGGCTGGATGGTGACTTGAACCAGCAACCAGTTGATCATCGTATGGAAGTTCATTTGTTTGGCGCAACGTCGTCACCGAGTTGTTGCAACTTCGCGTTGAAAAGGACAGCAGAAGACAACAAAGGCGAATTCCCGGAAGAAGTGGTCAGGACAGTCTAAAGGAACTTTTACGTCGATGACTGCCTCAGGTCGGTTGAATCTGCAAAAAACGCCGTGGAATTTATGCATCAGCTAAGGAGCATTCTGTCGAAAGGAGGATTTCGATTAACCAAATGGTTAAGTAACAGTTTAGAGGTCTTGGACTGTATTCCGCGAGTTGAGAGAGCCCCGTCTGTACTTGGCCTTGACCTGGACAAAGTAAACCCACCGATTCTACGGACGTTGGGGCTCAAGTGGGACTTAGAGAAAGACGAGTTTACTTTCAAGGTTATATACCCTAAGAGACAGACCAACTACCAGTCGGGGATACTCAGCATGACGAGTTCCGTTTATGATCCACTTGGGCTGGTCGCGCCAGTTGTTCTAACGGCAAAGAAGTTGTTGCAAGATCTTTGTAAAAAGAACATTGGATGGGACACCCAATCAGTGATGAAGATGGTGAGAGATGGGAGAAGTGGAAGAGGTCAATTGCCCAGTCTCTCTCGGATCTCGCTTGGAAGATGCATTAAGCCCTTGTACTTTGGAGACTTGAAATTTGCCGAGTTGCACAACTTCGCAGACGCGTCGAAGATAGCATATGGAGCGGTCTAGTATCTCAGAATGGTCGATGTTAAAGATAGAATCCATTGCACATTTCTCATTTGGAAACCTAGCCTAGCACACCTGAAACCTATGACTGTACCGAGACTGGAACTTTCCGCGGCGGTCTTAGCTGTTCAGTTGGACAAGTCTGTTCGAGAGGAATTGAACGTTCCGATTACACAATCAACATATTGGTAAGACTCCACCTGCTTGTTGCAGTACAGCAGAAATCAGTCGAAGAGATTTCACACGTTTGTTGCAAACAGACTCTCAGTTATTCACAAGAACTCAGCCCCCCACCGGTGGAAACAGATAGGTTCTGAGCTAAATCCGGCTGATAAGGTTTAGTAGAAGTCTCAGAGTAGAAGAGATGTGTGCAAACAGCAAGTGGCTAAATGGTCCTCAGTTTCTAACCAAGAAAGATGGATTTTGGTCTCGTGATCCTACACTTCATGAACCGGAGTTATCCGATGACGACCCAGAGATCAAACGTGCTCAGTCTAACAGCCAATCATCGTCTCGCCATCAAAGTGAAGATGTTCTTTCAAGTTTGATCGAGCGCCATTCATCATGGGAAAGATTAAAGAGGGCAGTGGCCTGGTTACACAGATTTAGAACGTGGTTCATTGAGCGATACAGTCGAAGTCCAGGTTGAAGTCCAAAGTTAAGGGTAGTGCAAATAGAAGAATCCTGTCGTAGACGAAATGAAAGAAGCTCAATGGGAGATTATCAAGGCCTTGCAAAGGATTGGTTCATTACAGCACTCGCGTCGGGCAACTTCCGAGCTGAAGAACCTGAAGATGATTGGCCATATACGCAAACTTCATCCGTTGTTGGACGAGATAGGAATTCTAAGAGTTGGGGGTCGACTAGAAAACGCTCTAATCAACTACGATGCAAAGCATCCAATCATTCTGCCTTACCGAGATCACGTGACAGATTTAATAATCTCGCAGCATCACCGGAAAACTGGTCATCTGGGCCAAGAGTAGGTTTTGTCTAGCCTGCGTCACCAGTATTGGGTAATCAAGGGACCATCAGCTGTGCGTCGTTTGATCAGTGGCTGTTTTCTGTGCAAGAAACTTGGTGCCGTGCGTGGGGAACAGCTGATGGGTGATCTTCCAAAGGAAAGACTGATGTCCGAAGAACCGCCGTTTACTCATGTAGGGTTGGATTATTTTGGTCCTCTTTATGTACGTCAACGTCATTCAAACGTGAAACGTTATGGTTGCCTTTTCACCTGCCTTGCTGTCAGAGCCGTCCATATCGAAGTTGTCCGTTCTCTTGACACCGATGGCTTTATAAACGCCTTGCAAAGATTTGTCAGTTTGAGAGTATGTCCAACTACTATCTTCAGTGACAATGGTACAAACTTTCGTGCAGGAGAGAAAGAGCTCCGAGAGTCGTTAAGTGAATGGAACCAAACAACGATTCATGACTTTCTTCGTCAGTAAAACATCATCTGAAAATTTAATCCTCCTGGAGCATTTCATATCGGTGGAGCGTGGGAAAGAATCATTAGATCAATGCGCAAAATCTTAATAGCCTTGCTGGGACAACAACTTTTCACTAATGAAATTGCTGCAAATCCTCATGGCCGAAGTTGCAGGTATTTTGAACGGTCGAAATTTGACACCAGTGAGCAGCGACCCTATGGACCTAGAACCTCTCACACCGAATCATTTGCTGTCTTTGAGATCGAATCCAAGTCTGCCCGTTGGGTCCTTCGGCAAGGAAGATAGTTACAGCAAGCGCCCTTGCGACAGGTGCAGTACATCTCAGACATATTCTGGAACCGCTGCCTTGTTAGCTCAGCTGGGAGAACGCCCGTCTGCCGAGCAGAAGGTCTCGGGTTCAAACCCCCGCCGGACCAACACTCAGGGTCTTAAAATAACTGAGAAGAAAGTGCCGCCTCTGTAATGACATCTGCAAATGTTTAGACTTTCGAGTCTTCTGGGATAAGGACGAAAAACTGTAGGTCCCGTCTCACGGCACTTTCACTGATTTGTTCTTGTGGAACGTAAAAGAACTCGCATCACTATTCGAAAAGAGTAGGGGTCGTAGACTAAGGTGTTGTGGCCAATCTTTATGGGTTGTGGGATTGGGTAGGGATGGCATGCCGCATTGGACCCGTTCGTGCACATTCCCTCTGGGAAGGCCTGTGTCCAGAAAAGCTGGTAAATAAATAAGAAGCGCTGGCTAAAGGAGTATTTGCCAGCCCTACAAGAAAGAGCAAAGTGGATGAAGCCTTGTCGTAGCTTGGAGATCGGAGATCTAGTATTGATTGTAGATGAAGATGTCTATCACGGAAAATGGCCGATAGGCAAAGTTGTTGATGTCTTTCGAGGAAAGGACACACGTGTCAGATCAGCAAAGGTTCAGACGAGTTTAACGTTTCTTACAAGGCCAGTAACAAAATCATGCTTCCTTGAAGGACAGGAAGGGGCACATTGAATTAAAAAAACAAACCTTTTTTTTCTCCAGAAGGTGTGAAAGGAATTTATTTTATCACTACTAACAGTTCTATTTAAGAACTAGGCCTAAGTAGTGACTCTATTAATAAACTGTATAGAGACTTTGGAAGTTCATTGGTACAGGCATGTAGCCACTAGAGACTGCGAGTTTTTTCCTGTTCTTTATTTTTTCACGTTTTGCGTTGCGTAAAGTTAGTTTAATTAGTACCTTTGCCACCGCGGTTAGCCTTTTTTCATGTGCGTATTCTTTCTGTAATTCTAGTCTCGGCATCGCGTTACGTAATCGTTATTGCCAATTTTCGTAAGTTCGTTAGGTTTATTGTTTTCAGTCCAGTTAAGTATAAAGTTTTATTTTTTGGTCCATGTAAATCAGTCGCTTAGTTGTATCCGGAGGTGCCGCACAGATCTTTCAAGTATTAATAGTTTTTCCGGTATTTTTTGCTCGTTTTCTTAGTCATTTGTTGTACTTTTAGTTATCGTTTTTGGAATGTTTTCGGTTCGCGTTTATTAATTCTGTATTTTCTTTCTCGCTGTAATTGTTCTAGTGAATCGAGAAGTAAAGGTCGAATTCAAACTGTACGAGAGTGTTTTCTACAGAGAATGTCAATCTATCTTGACCGAACAAGCTTGGTTGACAACGGATTTACTATATGGCTAAAATAGGAACATTTAAGTTAGAATACGGTACCAACGCCGAAAATCTTGGGCCCATCTTGCTCGCTTGGGTAGCCTATCAAAACACAGAATTCTCTTTGTCTTGTCCGCTCACGGAATCAGCCTTATAATAAAATTCCTTACTATCTGCACGCGGTTCAGTGGCGAGAGCAGTTGCAGAATCAGCATTTTTTGTCTCTATCTTTTTAGGATTGTTGGCATATATCATGACCCAAATTGACTTGTTTTTGTTACTTCTCTCATCGATAACAATATCTCTGGCTGGTAAGTATACTTTTTTGTTGTAAGGCGCTTTCCACTTTTAAAAATTGCTGGTTTTCACTGTGACGCAATCAAAGAGAAATCAAAACCGTTCAATAAATATAGTCCAGAATCTGGGAAACAAAAGGAGATAGCTACCCTAAGATCTTCACCAAGATTCAGGTCGGTACAACAAAGTTGGTGCCCATATGGATGGGCACCAACATGCGGGCCGGAACCCCTCCAAATCATCTGCCACTGAGTTTTCTTACGAAAGTGTGAACTCATCTCTAGAAGAATCAATAAACAGTAAAGTAAACTTTTTTCTAATGCAATTTCTGTTCATATAGAAAATAAGATATTTTTTTAACCCACTTGACAGCTCTCTCGTCCGCCATGTAAATGCATGAGTAACAGGCTCCTCGTCTTCTGTAGGAATTTTTGTTACCAATTTTATCTCGAATTGTTCAGAGGTTCCGTCGGGTTTACTATTCGCTCCTGGTAGATCTCCAAAAATGATCAAAAGCTAAACAAAAGCTGCTGAGAACCGAGCTACATTCCTTTCCCCTTCTGTTTGTGGTCTAACGAACAAACCAATCATGTACAAGAAACCTGACCATTACGTGAGCCGCAGGGCGCTAGCAAGCGAAAACGCTTAATTTTCGACAAATCAGTCAATCGTCGCTTAATTTGGATGGGCTCTGTCTCCTCAAGCAAAGAAAAGGTTAATTTGCAGAAAAGTTTGTTTTAAGCGGTTAAGAAAGTTCCAAGTGGAAAAAAGAGTTTGAAAAAGAGTAAGACTCTTACCAGGATCGGTTGGTTCTTCATTTAACGTGCAAATGTACTGATATATATGTATGATGAATTTCATGTGCCAGATGTGTTCATTGTGTTGCTGTACGGTGTACATTTGAAGACTAAACTCTCAAGGGTACTGATTAATAAAAAGCAATCTTATAATTTTCGATGTGCGATTTCCCGAAACTATAACCGGCAACTTTATAAGCACATCCATGTTGTGCATCCCATTTGCCCGACTTGTGGGTCATCCTCGGTAAAAAACCCTGAGCTTTTTATTTGTTTTCTAGCTATTACTTCCTTGGCTCTGTTGTGTTGACTTCTCAGTGGCTTCTTTGTATTAATTGTTTTACGTCACTCGTGAGTTTCACAGGTTTTTACACCGAGTATAAGCCGACTTGCTCGCTGCTGCTCCTTATCTCATAAATTTTGAATAGGAATCAACTACGACAACACTACTCTCGTTGATTGCTTGTTTTCACGCGACCATTTTGATTCTTCTGTCATTCACACATGGGGCACTGATACAAGCGAAGCTGTGATTGGTGGAATCTGACTGTACCGCAAACGAGGCTTGAACCCCTTCCAGAAAATGGGAGCTGAATTATGATTGGCTAACCGCTGGAAAGGAAAGTGGTTCGATTCTCAGCAGCCGTTTCTGGGGAGGAGCGTTGCGTGACGACACTAAAAACGGCTTCGTAGCAAACTATTTAACAAGAGGATTAGTATAAGTACTTTTTCTTTTTTGCGATCTTAAAAACATGCTATGTGCAAGGTTTCGTGAAATTTTATTCTATATACAGTTGAACCTCTATGTGCGACCACCTCTCGTAAGCGACCACCTCCCATAAGTGACCGCCAAACCAATACACTGCAGTTTTCCCAGTCAAAGCCTTACACTTGGAACCTCTAATAAACGACCACCTCCACTAAGCGACCGAGATCACTTTTTGGGCCGAAATGGAATGATTTTCCATTGTTTTTAACCTCTTGTAAGCGACCACTTGACGCATTCTCTGTTCTCTATGTTCGCTGTGTGCACTATGCTGCTTAGAAAATGCCAAAAACTTTAGTAACAATATGGAACTACTCATTGCGTAAATTAGAAATTGCATGCAATAGGTTATCTTCCATAAAGTAGATGTGCCCAGACCTCTTCTTGGAAGATGTCCCCCTGTGTTTCGATTCTTGTAAGCGACCACCTCCAGTAAGCGACCGCTAAGTCTTTGCATTTTAGGTAGACGCTTACGGGAGGTTCGACTGTATTGCTTGAAACTATATTTTCAGTTATTAATAACCCTTTACTGTATAACTATTACTGTTCCTGTCCTTCTAATTTTAGCTCAATAAAAAATAGCAGCATTTGAACATGAAAAACTACATTATTATTATTATTATTATTATTAACGGACATTTTCCTGGAGTTGGTCCCCTACGTTCTCAAGTCATTTTCTTTGACTTTTTATAAGACCCACACCTCTCATGTCCTCCAGACTGGAAAGAATTTGAAAGCTCGTGCTACAGGGTTATGGACAAGATTAATTATAGGCGGCAATTCAGTTGGTCGACAGCTTCACGCGTGTGTTTTTGGTTTGGAGGAGACCTTGTCAGTGTAGCAAATAAAAAGGAAATGGATTTTGTTTATAACCTGTCTCGAAACGTCAGTGACAATCCAGCCTGGATTGGGCTGGTTTATCGGTTTCAGGAAGGTGAATATTTATGGAGCAATGGTGAATCTTTTAATGAGTCTTTTCCTGTCAAGTGGCTCGGTGACAGATCGAGTACTGTATGTGAAGACAAATGTGTTGAAATCTTGGGAAGTGGTTGGAACCTTACCAAATGTTGCAAGGAAAACAAATACTTCATCTGTGAAAGGGCGAAAGGTAAGTTGTTCCCAAGAAAGCACTTGATAAGAAAAAATAAAGGATAGGCAGCGTTGTGTTTTTTGAGTTAAAAACGTCATAGCCCACAGCAAAAACTAGTGACAAGTACCGGATCTTCTGTTAAAAAATATTAGGATACAAATAGATTTTGCTATTCCTTTTTATTTCATCTCCGTATTCTCTCAGTCTTCTTGCTGTAAGGATCAGTTTTCAACTGCTGAGTCAGAGCCACGCCCAGATGCCATATTCTGATATCTTTTAGGGGTGTCTTTTTTAAAAATTCCCGACTAGCAATTCCAGATTTTTATAGAGAAGCACCCTCCCCCCCCCCCCCCAAGAACAAGTCAAAGCTTTTAAATATAATTGGCCCCGACCGTTTTGAGCAGTTTTGCCAAATTAAAGATTAAACTTTTCATGCAAAACTACGGAAAAAGCAGTTGAGTAACCGTATACATCTTATAATTTTTGTCGAGACATCTCGACAGACTTCTAAAAGGTACCAAAATAGCTCTTATGGCAACATCTAATATGTTCAAATTTTAGATAAGAGCTGGCTACCAAGTGGTATCAATCCATAAATTAAATCTTAACCACCAACAGGTAGGACGAGCTCCCCCAATTCTGTTTAGGTGACTTCTTCCCCGAGAAACTGTTTTGCTTTCGTTTTTTCTACAGATATCGCCAAAATTACTTCGAGACTTAATTGGTTCACTGCTCACGTCTTTCCTCTTGTTAGATTGGTACGTGTAATCAAATGATGACCATTGAAATTAGGGAATACTTTCACACGTGTTTTGTCCAAATCGTACTAATTTAGGCAAGGGAAATTACTCCCTAATTTCACGAGTATGCCATTTGATTACATATTAATATCATGAGTGACGAATTACTCTCACAATCGTAGGTTTTTGACATGTTTATCAAATGATTATTGATCAAAAAATCCGCTTAAGTTCATGAGTTTACGACTTTTGCGACAAAATTCCTGATAGAATCGCTCTTGATGTGCTCTTTCGTGTGTTCAGGTTTTCTAAAGCGTCTTTTAATGCCCTGACATCTTCATTTCTAACATTTTTAAAACTTTGCCACCATCTCGGCACTGAGACGTACGGAAGGTTGTCATGGCAATTTTGTAATTTCACATGTGAAATTATAAATAATTGCTGAAAAGGAGTAATTTGTCAACCATAATATGATCAGATTAACCTTCTTGGTTTGATGTACTACTAACTGTTCTTTAAACTAGGTCCACTGGCTTGTTCTACCGGTTGGTATCTTAATGCGTCATCTTGCTACATAGAAAATAATAAAAATACATGGAAAGGTGCTCAAAAGGGGTGTTTAAACCTTGGAGGAGGTCTGGTGAAGGTAGATAATTACGATCAGCGCCGGTTTTTGATTCGTTTCCTGGAAATTTCTGGTCTAAAGAAAGCGGAAATAGATGTAAGTAAGAGTTATTTACTGCAGGCATCACCAGATGTTAAAATCAAGCGTAACGACATGCTTACTCATATCTTCTTTTTGTGTAAAGAATAGAGAGAAGTCACTACGTCACATTGCCATGGAAGCAAAATTTCTGAATCTTAACAAACCGGACAGGGCTGAATAACGTACTGCGCATGTCCGTGACATCACTTGTTTACCAAGCGTAGCCGCACGGGGAATGTACCTTTGCGATGTGAAAATCATCTGATAAACTAACGAAGGAGAAATTCTGCGAATACGTTAGAAGTGCAAGTCTTGTTAAGGAATTTTAAGTAAACCAGGGATCAAGGAAAACGCTTTTGACCCTCTCGGCGAGGTTTTTTATTGTTTTGATCGTAAGTTTTATCAGAAAGATGACTGACAGAAAAAGAGCATTGCAGGAGTTTTGGTGACTTTCGTCAATGGTACGTAAACGATCTACTTTAATATTATATTACCTTATTACGTTTGAAGAAGAGCAAATCTTTGTAATGTAGCCGAGCGATGACTCTTGTGGGTCGTTTCTTGGTGGCACGAAAGCGGGCAATGACTACAATGGTGCCTTATAGAGCTTTTAAACATACTCAAATTTTAGTGCGATCCTTTTCTTACACTAAGCTTCAGCACTTAATTTTGTTTCTGTACTGGCTTGTCCTAGAACAAAAAGATACCGGCCGAGCTGCAGAATTTATTTATTTAGTTAAGCTTGTTCATTGGTTTAATTTTTGCACTTTTACAGTTTAAAGCTTGTGAAGTTTTGAGGAAAGAAAACACAAATTGACTGAGTTCCATGTTCAGAGTTTTCGTATTAACTATAAGTTTACCATTTATAACAGGTTTGACTAAAGTAGAAGAACCAAGGAATGAAGATCTAGACATCAAAGAGAAAAATTTAGAAAGAGTAAAGAGTAAAAAGAATATAAAAAAAAGGAATGAAGAGAGTTTACAGCGAGTCAGATTGCGCTTCTCCTGGTAATGAAGCTTTGAGAAAACTTCAAGTCATTGATACTTTTTACCAGCAGCCATCGATTGTGTTACTTACCTATTTTCTCTTTTCACATTTATTTTGATTGTTGTTGTATACTGGTAAATGCAATAAAATAGCTCTTGTGAGCTGAGATGAGAATGGGTCAAGCTTTTAAAGGTCCATGATAATAAAGGCTGCCTTTTAGGGACTGGTCAAAAAGTATGGGGGGGGGGGGGGGGTGTGCCGGAGCATGTGGAAATGTGGTTGATAAAAAACACATGACCCCACCCCCTCCCTTAGGCACAAAAATGACTGACCCACCCCTAAAGCAAGGTTGGAAATTGTATGACCCACCCCCTAGTTAAAACATGGATGTTTGGTTTCCTCTTGATGATCCAATAAAACCTTGTTCTGTGCTTGACAAAATTTGTTGTTACACCGCTACAACCAATATCAAAATCACAGAAATCATACCTTTCACTGAAAAGACAAATGTGAAAAACCGAACATTTCTTGTTTCGATGGACGTTATGAGTCTTGACACAAATATACAGCAAAACGAGGGTATATTGAAATTGTCTGTCACAAAGCATATGAAAATTTCTACACAGACAACCCATTCCTACACATTACTTGCCGGAAATGCTTAGATTAATCCTCACAGAAAATTTCTTCCACTTCAATGGAAAGCACTACCGACAAAACCATGGAACTGCAATGGGCACAAAGACAGCAGTTTTGATTCCTTTACCAATATTTTTCATCACATATATTGAAACAACAACTTTAAGCAAAACTGTCTTTGGAACGACAGTTTGGAAATACTACATACACGATATCTTTTCCCTACGGGAAATGAGTAAACCTGACATCGAAGCCTTCATTGAACAAGCAAATTTACATCACCCAACTATTGAACTCATGGCCGAAACATTTGACACTGAGACTGCGGTTTTAGACACGGCTGTACACAAAGGCACAAGATTCAAGGAAAAATCTATCCTTGATGCAAAGACACATTTTAAACAAACGGAAACCTTCTTGCACACACATTTCACCTCGTGTCACCCTCCAAATGTTAAAAAAGGATTTGTCAAAGGAGAAGCCTTGAGAATGCGACGAGAAAACTCCTTAGAAACAACCTTTGAGGAGAATAATAATATTCAAATAGAAAAAAAAAATGCTTGATGGACGGAGGCTACCCACAATCTTTGATAGAAAACCTACTATCAGAAATGAAATTCACAAAAGGGAGTCTAAACTCCTAAAACAAAACAACAAGGAGGAAAAAGAAAATTTCTTTTTTAATATTTAATATTGCCTTTCCTGACACAATACCAACCCTCAGTGTCTACTATAAAGGAAGCTTGAATGAAAAAATGGAATCTTATACAAAACCAACTATAACTTCAATAAATTTTTAAAGAACCACCGATCATTTCCTTACAAAAAAGGAAAATCATTAAAGGACATGCTCGTTAGAACAACAAAAAAAATAGGTTAACAGAGGGTTCCACGCGCGTACAGATGTGCGGCCTGTCACCCTTTGTATTTTCTCGCACAACTGGTTTGTGAGTATTTTAGCAATAATTTCAGCTGGCTGTGTTTTATATAACAAGTGTAGTCAACTGTCTCGTTAGTAGTTCGTGCCTATCTATGTAATAAAATAGGGTGACCCACCCCCAAAGGGTAGCTGAAAATTGCCCAACCCACCCCTTGCACAAGGCTCAAAACCTCATGACCCACCCCCTCTCTGCTCCGGCCCACCCCCGCCTATACTTTTTGACCAGTCCCTTATTAGAGAGTGAAGAGGGTTTGGACCTCTGATAAGACTCTGTATTGCACTCTCTTCACTGTATGTGATTTTTCTTTGGCTCTTTGGTAAAAGGTCTTATTGATCAATCATTTATCTCATTTAACAGCTTCCAAGTCTTGCCATCACTTGAAAGTAAAATTGCTACCCCTTTAGTTCTCTCTTCTTTAATTTAAATGTCAGGTTGAAGACAGTTTGTAATTTGAGATGAACAGTAATTTCTCTCTTTGGCAAGCGGAGACATGTACATTAGTTAAATTATTTCTAATATTACAAGAAACAAATAATTATTATGGTTCTCATAAAGGAAAAAATACCAAACAACCACTTCACTTTTTAAGCCCAATGTGTGAAATGTACTCAAAATCAATTTATTATTTTAATGATATTACATTGAGCAGAATTTGGAAGATTTTTTTCTCGGATAAGACCCACTTATATAAGTTCAGTGATTATTTATTATTCTTGTTAACCGTGTATAAATAGTATAAATAAAGTATAAATTCTTGATCAGTTGGGCAACAGTTAGGTAACAATTTTAACAAACGTAAAAAAGGTTTTACTTTCGGAGACTATCAGTTGGATGGTGAAAGAGGAGGATATCAGGCAGCCAAACTCAAGAACACAATTAAACAAAGTGAAGTGCATGCCTCACTACATGTTCATACTATTAAGAACCTTGAAAGGAACTTAGCTGTTGATCATTGGCGGTCGCAATTGTCAACTATTTGCATCTTTTTCATGAATTAATATCTTTATAGTCCAAAAAAAAGTAAAATGAAGCTAACTCAAGGATTACAGCTAGCTTGAATTACTTTGATATGGTCTAACATACTAAGACGGGTTGACACACTTCAGTTTCTCAAATGAGTCGGTGACAGTTAAAATGGCAGGTTAGGCTTGCTCTTGTTCAGAGACTGAGCAACTGCGGAGGATGGTTTTTCATACGCTCCATGCACCAGAGCAGGACTGAATTACACTATTTAGATTCAGCACGAAATTTTGGTGGCCTAGATTTGTAGTCTAAAATGTACTTTATTAGTAAATCTGATTGCAATAGCTGGATAGTGGAAGAAAGAAAAGAAACCTCAGTGAATTTTTTTTGTTACAGTTCTTATAGTGAAGCCTAGCGAAACAAAGCAAGAGGAATAACAGAAATGGATAGTCGATCATTCAAGGAAAAATAAAGATAAATATCAAAATGTTTCTTTAATGCTGACACTGATATGAGATGCCCGGCTGATCACATGTTAATAAGCCGTCGTTCATTTCTGTTTACGCTTGAACATGTAAACATTCGAATGAAAGAACTGTTCTGCTTCGAACGTGCATTTTCTTTTGTTCATAGCAAAAAATAGAAGAAAAATTACAAAACAATAAACGATAATTAAATAAAGTATCAAATAATCTACCTTCACGTTAAATGGGAACCTTAAATATTCAGAATCCACCTTAAAAATCGCCAAAATGTGAGGATGTTTAGAAAATCCCTTTGCAAACGATACTAATTTAGCAGAGACGCTCCGTTCGTGCGTCTTCTTTTGTTCATAGCAAAAAATATAAGAAAAATTACAAAACTATAAACGAGAATTGAATAAAGTATGAAATAATCTACCTTTGCTTTAAATGGGAACCTTAAATATTCCGAATCCACCTTAAAAATCGTCAGAATGTTAGGGTGTTTTGAAAATCCTTTAGTAACCGATACTAGTTTAGATCCCAGACCTCTCCCGTCTATGCACATGCGCAGACGTTGTTCAGCTCTGACAACAAACCGTGGTCGCGCAAATGTGGCGGCCATGTCAATCAGTGCGCACTCATCACTCCTCTCTGATGAGCCGAAGTCGATTAATCGGAGAAAGAACCAATACAATTTTATAGTTGCTGAGTTGTTTGAATATTCTCCTATACATGATTGCTCTTTCATACTTTTCTTCCATCGTTCGAGAATGCAAATGGCCGTCTCCCTCAAGAGAGATTGTTGAGATCCAGGAATTTTGCTACCAAGATAACGTGACTTCACACTTCTCTCTATGATGCAATGTTAAGTAATATTGCACTGTCCGTTAATCTATACTAGGCTTACTAAGACGTAAAAAAGCACTACCGTATTGATTTAGGCGGGTCGCAGTGGTTTGCAGCATTTTTCGAATAATGCGTCAGTAATATAATAATAATAATGATAATAATAATAATAATAATAATAATAATAATAATAATAATAATATATAAGCTTATATAGCGCTGTTTGGCCAAAAATAGACTATAATGGGGTAGGGGCTCTGAGAGGCCAGCGGCACATACCCAGCAAACATTAACCCAAGTACCCGCCACCCCGAGGTATTGATCCACCAACGCTGCAAACTATTGTGAACTTACTGAACTGTTTTATGAGCTTATTTTGGCCAATTGATCAGCAATTTATGGAGTTTTTATTTCATTTTCATTACTTTTGATAGCTTTACGTTGATCTAACAACACGCTGAACACTGAATGCACTAAACAACAACAAAAACAAACAAACAAACAAACAAACAAACATAAAAAACAAAGAACACCAACGTAGCTTGTAAGTACAATTATTTCATGAATCACACATTTTCTTTTGTTATTCAACATCCTTTATTTAACTTATATACTTCATGAATATTTAACTAACTGAAAGTCCGGGGAGGGCTTGATAATGTAGCAGGGAAGAGCGGGGTTGATGAATTGAATAAATTGCTAATTAAAAAAGCAATGGCAATATCTATATAAATACCCGGTATTTATCTGTATATTGCCCTGCTGCCCTGGGCAATATACAAATAAATCCCTTCCATTTAAAATGAGCAATTAAAGCAAATCATACACGTCCTTTGACCCCACCAAACATTCTGAGAAAATTTCTCCCTTTAACACAAATATAGAAATTTATTCTGCAACTATAGAAAATACAGTAGTATCCCATATATCATGCTGGCTATGTGTTCACTCTAAGAAAATTTTAAGTCTTTGGAAAATTTCGTCGTCACTTACACGCTTCCAGGTTCTTTCTTCTTCCGAATTTCCAAAACAAACTTCCCAAGCCAGTAGTCAAGCTGCTCATTAGCGACTTTCTTAATGTCAGGATTGACTTCGTAGTATTTCTCTTTGCTGCTATTCTTTTTAACTTTTACATTGCGTTCGACGGCCCATTCCTCCCAGCAACGTACCGCCCATGAAGTATTAACTTTCGTGTTTGCCGGTATTCTGGACTCTCGTCTCTTCTCGACTTCGTTATCACAAACAACAACGATATTACGCCCAGGATTTTCTTTCTTTTCGACTTCAACACTATCTCGTTCGCTTAATTCTCTAAAGTCTCCCACTAACACGTCCAAATTCAACTCAGGGGAAAACGGCTCCTGAGAGAAAGTATTTTGCGTTAGGAAAATTTCGTCGTCGCTATCCATTGCCGCTCTCAAAAGTGTATTGCCCCCCCGCAAAAATAGCAAGACAAAAATAAAAAAACACAAAAGGTTTGAAATTTGATTGTTGTCGGCTTAGGAAACAAACAATGCGCTATTGTTCTCCGTTTCTCACCTAAGTGAGAACAAGTGGTTTGAACAAATTATGACCCGTGAAACGCCCTTTCTCGATGCTGTGTGAAAACCTTAACAATACTTACAATGAAATACGTCATTGTCTGCGGTCGGATCAAAAAATGACAAACAAACAGATGTCAAAAACCAGGGGCACCCAACGGGAAATTTTGAGAAAAAGACCTAAAAACAACAAGAAAGCGTGAATAAAGTTTTCTGAAACTATTTTAAGCATTTTGGGAGATTGCTGGAAAAAAATTATCTGTTCCTCACTCCCAGCAAGACTGCAACCTGACTTACTGGGACACTTTCACAACACTTTCCTTCCAAGGACTATTATTTCTTCCACATCTCCCAGCCAGCAAAAATTTGCATGAAGAACAGATATTTTGAGGAACAGATCCATTGGGTGCCCCTGAAAAACAAGTGGCCAATTATTGCCCTGTGAAAGACGACCTTTATGTAACCTATACCTCATGAATAATATCATGAAATAAGTTAGATAAACCCCTCGAACGTCGGTATTAATCCATAATCCACATGTATATGGCTTAATACCTCCGTTCTCGGGCTATATCTCTTACTTACATTCATATAAATTGACAGCCTTCAACAATCTAGATTTCTTGTTGCTGGAACAATCCTGATCATCTTATCCAGGAAGGCAACCTAAAAGAAAGGATCTACCTTTATTGGTACTTAATTTCGCGATTTTGGCGAGATATTATTCGGCAAGGGTTTATTTCGCGATTAAAGATAAAACTATGAAGAAAGGGCGTTAAGTTTTGTGATTTCTAGCCAACCCAACTTCAATGTGGGTTTTTGTCGATACCAATATCTTGTGTATGTTACATGCAAATAATGTTTTTTATGGTATTTGAATTTTCATGTACGGGTATTAATTTGCGAGGATTTTTATTCGCGAGTCTTAAATTTTGAGATATTTTTTAAATCGCGAAAAACATGAAAATAAAGACCCATGGAATTAAATACTAATAAGGTACTTATTTTTCTTTTCGATTTGATCATAAGTAATTAAAATTCAAGGGTAGCCTTGGTTCTCGCGACACACTTCCCACAATGGCCTCTCGTTGAATTATGGCATAGTCATGTTAATAATTGTTGGGCTGCCCGTGAGGGCAACGCCCAATCAAGAAATACCTTCCATATTTGTCGAAAAAAGACAAAACAGCGGACGGAACTCCCACGGGTTATTTCAGGTCGTCTGGTGAACAGTCTTGGAAATCGATTTAGAACTAACACAAAATAATTACGTGGAGTTGTTGGACTTATATCTACGCCGAATGCCTTATCTTAATACATTATTCGATGAGGTAGTTAGTCCGCAAGGGAGCTGTAGAAACAATTCCCTCCCAGGGTCCCACGGAAAAAGCTTCAACTTGTCGCAAGTCTCTACCTTCGTGTGAAAAAGTCTTTTCTTACAATAAAGGAATGTGCTATTTGTAGATCGCTCGTCAAATTGATAGTGGAGCTCAAGGCGCACGCTTCGCGCGCGCGTGGGCGGAGTCCCATAGCTAAGTAAATCTACCCATCCCGGAAAATTTAGTAATCACGTCACCGTACACCGACCGACCGAGAGACCGTCCGTCCGCACCACAGGAAAACCAATGTTTACTTTCACACTTTTTAACTTTCTAAACGTTTGCACAGCTCTTCCAACATTGTTGGGGCCACGCACGCTCATTACGCATGGTTTACAAAGACTTATTATGGGTTGTATCCTTCCCACGATGCACTGCAGGTCCCAACATTGTTAAGAGTTGTTGCATCAGTTTGCACACCACTGCCAACACGCACGCAACAACCTCCCAACATTGTTGGCGCAACAATGTTGGGAGTTGTTGCGTCCGTTTGCACGCAGCCTAAGGCTTTAAACTCGTTGTAAGATGTTTCACACTAAAATTACTTAGCCTTTCCCTCACACATGAATGTGCCCTTAAGTTGACTGATTTGTGGATTACAAGTTTATTGTTTGATTTAAATTATAGATTTATTAATTGAAGCTTCGCTTTTAGCCCTGGCTAAATCTATATATTACATATTCATTTGGATAGTAACAAACCCTTTATATGCAATGTCCAACAGAAATAAAACTGAAACTTAATTTGCTTTGCAAATTTTAAGAGACAGAAAATTACTGTTTACAAATAACAGTATTTAAAACCCCAGAAATTGATCCTTTCACATTTTATAGGCGTAGAGCGACAATAATTTTCGTGACTTTCCTGTTGGCTTAAAGGGACTGGTTCACGATAATGCGCATGCGCGCCGTTGTCTCTTCAGAATAAATTTGTTGGGTCAACACTAAATTCGAAATCGCCATTACCGGTACAATCATTGAAAATCCTTCGTTTTATTCGGACATCCGTCGCTTTGGCTGGTCTAGTTATACTTCAGTAGTGGTGGTTAACGTGTGGTTGTGTCGTTTGACTGGTTACGTTTTAAGAAGACGCCAAAAATAATGTTTTGATCATGGAGGTTCGGAAGAGCATCGTGGCCGTCCGGCAACAGGACGTTCTCAAGAGTCTCTGGAGATAGAGAAGCTTAGCCTATCGATCTGGTATGGTTCTAGGAGTAGTGTGTGGCATACGAAAAGAATACACGACACTTGGAAAGTGGTTAAAGACATGAGTTCGTTCAACTTTGATTTGATTTTTGACTCCGACCTGTAGTTATACCGCAACAGGTCGCGCGATCTTCATCGATCTGGTACACTTGAAATGTTCCTTGTATCTTTGCTTTACGATCGTATATGTTTAAGAATTGATGTTTCAAAAATAAATTATTGCCTGAATATTCTGTTTATAATCTAGTTTCTTTATGTGTGCTACTCGATAACATTTGTTTTGCGGAACACTGACCCGATGCAACGCGAATGAATTTGTTCATTTGCTGATAAGCGATTGAAATTTATGCTCAATTAAGGATAATCTTTATACTCATACGTTGTGTGTTTTTGTCACCGGTCAGGCGCTATTTGTAGATATTTCTTGGTTTATATAAGGCGAACTGAGAGAACAGTAATAAGATGTTTGTTTACATATTTTGTTTGTCGATCGGTGACTGTTTTGTTAGCTTGGGTACGACCTAGTAAAAATACACGTTGGTAAATGTTTGTTTCAAAGCAGGACAGGGCTGTAAATCTTATTCTTATCGGCTGCAACATATATCTGAGGAGTAGCAAAGAATAAACTTGAATTATGGGGATAATTAAAATCAAACCAATTGCCCGGAAATACTCTCGCGTCGCGAACAAATATTTGAATTTTGTAAATTTACTTGCGTGCATCCAACTCGCTTCCGATTGGTTGAAAAACAATCAGCTACTGTCAGAACTCACACATGCGCATTATCGTGAACCAGTCCCTTTAAATTAGTCACGTTATACTGTCATGTTATATTTTTGGGGAAAAAGGGAGGGGGGGAGGGGGTGCGTTGTGCAAAGTCCCAGTTAAAAATAATGCTGGATCAATCGAAGTTTCCGGGTAACTGTCCACCTACCCCTCCCTTAAGTCAACATTAACACTTACTTCTTATCAGGGCAAAATTGTGACTCCAAACTAATGACAATCATTTCTTATTTCAAAAGGCTAACTTGCCTATCTAGCCCCGGCTTACAAACGCGCAGCCGCGGCAGACCGATGAGCCCCCTTTAATAGGGGCCTTGTTTGCACTTCGTCTAGATTTGTTAATGTCTTGTCTGTGTCCATTTTTAAGTACGTGTGGGTTGACAACACCGGGAACTCATCAAAATGTAGACGAATGAAGACTGACACCGGAACTATGGAAGAGCCCGACAACTGTGAAGAACACCATATGCACTATGTTTGTGAAAGGCCGGCCGCCTTAACAATAAGTAAATACAAATTTTATATGATCCAGTTCTGTTTAAGGTTTAGTTAAGACACGAGGGGATGCTTCCCAATGTCAAAAGATGGGGATGCGCGACGTCTTGTCTAGGGCACGTGTAAATTGCAGATTTTAGTGTTATTAACGGGTTCAGAACTGAAAGCCATATTTGGACCACACAACTAGGGCTTTGCGCCAAGAAATGACGGAAGAAGAAGAAAAAAGAAGGCGAGATTAATAGGCACAGTTCAAACGTCAAACTTTTCATGTACCGAACTTGATAGCTATGATACAAGTTCGATGGTTGTCTCAGACGTCGAACTTCAACTAGTCGGACTCAATTCATTTTCACCATGTTTGCTTACCAGAATAATAACTTGTAGTAATTAAAGCATAATTAGGTTCGGTATATGAAAAGTTCGACGTTTGAAACGAAGTCGCTCCACAGTCGAAATTCCTATGTGGGCCACTCGATCTAAATTCATGTGTCGACCCAAATTAGATATGTCGGACTTAATTGATTCAAACGAAGAATGAAGGGATTAGGTTCGATACAGGAAAAATTCGACGTTTGAACTGGGCCTAAGCTGATTCAATCACAACTTCTTTATCACAATTAAAATTACTATAGCTCTTATTTAGCTATTTGCTTCAGTAATAGGCCCGGTTCAGACGCCCAACTTTTCATGAGCCGAACCTAATACATTGAATTAAGCACATGAAACTGGTTCGGAGTCTGAATCAATTACGAACGCCTTTTTCAATTTGGAACGGCTCAGCCGTCTTTTTTCGCCTATCCTGGCAGGGAATTTCGCCTTTGGAGCGACTCTGGAACGTCTTTGATTCAGACGCCGAACCTTTCATGTACCGAACCTAATGCATAAATTATTATAAAATATTTTGTAAGCAGTTTGACCGAAATGAGCATTTTTCGCCTTTCGAACTTAGTTTAGCTGCAATTAAGATCGGCGTCTGAATCAATTCAGCCGGTCTAAATAATCTGGGTAGGCCTCAATTCGAATTAGGTTCGGCTCATGAAAAGTTCGGCGTTTGAACCGGGCCTTAGGTATCTTTTAGGCTTTAAATGAAGCTACATGTACAGCTACGTCCCAGATTGGTCTCCTTTTGGGGTTTTTAATATTCCCATTTTCCGACTAGTCAGACTTGCACTACGTATGCCCGGGTTACTTGGAGTTTGTTCTGTCGTGAATTGTAATAATAGTCGTCGTAAATTGTAATATCTGTCGTAAATTGTAATAACAGTTGTCGCGAATTGTAATAACCAAGCTATCGTAAATTGTAATAACACGTTGTCGTAAATTGTTATAAGCCGAGCTGTCGTGAATTGTAATATTTTGTGATAAGTCTTGAAAATGAACAATAATTGACCAAGACCTCCTTACAGAACCAGAATTGTTCTGTTCGACGGGAATCCCAAAATGCGGCTCATCATGAGCTCATTGCTCAATAGGCCTCTTCCAAGTTCCAAAAACCGTAACTTTCAAAACGAGGCTAAGAGCAAAACCTTTTTGTGATAATGAGTTTCACCGTCATCAGAATAAAAAATCGTATTCATATCACTTGCTTTGCACTTAGCCTTGCTTTGAAACGAGGGCTTGGGTTGACTCGGAGATGGCCTAGCCACTCAACAGTGACAGGGTGGCAAGAGTTTCTTTTTCCCATAAAATTTCAACACTATGCTAGCCGTTAACCTCGTTTTGTTGACTTTTTGAGCTACGAGTTCAGTAATAAAGTTCACTAACTGGATGTATCTTTTTCCGATGAATAAATCAGCGTCGTGTTTACCTTCTCGAACAATCCGAACTAAACTCACTACAGCTACAGCTAATTGCGGCGTAGCGCAAAATACACAAATGATACACAAGACGAGCGGACACTTTGTTTTACACTTAATAGCTGTAATAGTTCAGTCCATCGAATTAATTCCAATCAAAGTCTAAACAAAGTTGACGTTACAAAAGGTTACACTGTAATTCATTGCGTTTTCAAGTTTCTTTTTCTTTTTTTTACCCAAGGAATTTGTTGAGCACTGAGCAACATATCAGCGCAGTGGCGCCTTATTCTTGGCTATATTCACTAGTCTTGTTTTAATTTAGTTACCGCGGGGACTGCGGAACACCAGAGCATAATTAGGGACTTTTTCGTGTTGATTACTGATAATTCATATGTTTCTTTTTAAGATGACGTCATCAGTGACATAATAAATGTGTTGAAGAAATACTTTATTGCGTACTCTTCCGTGCTAGTTGATTTCTTGTTTGTCGCGACTTTTGTTATCAAAATACGCTATTTATATGCTTCGAACTGTCTCTAACCCCCATCGCGCCCCCCCCCCCCCCCCGCCGCCTACAATATTTCTAATGGCCCCTATGGTGAATATGTGGTGGAAGTAACAGGCAGTTGCTCCCAGTAAGTTAGTTGGTTTCGGATAAGTTTATCAGGTTTTGTGAGATGATTTAATTGTTGCTATAATACTGGCTACATAATAGCTTAAATGTTTTTGATTGACAAGAAAATTTCAGTAGATAACCCCTTGACTTTAAGAAGTATTACAAATTACGACAACGTTTATCACAATTTACGATAGATTCGTTATTAGAATTCTCGACAACTGTTATTACAATTTACGACAGATGTTACAATTCACGACAGAACAGAGTTCCCAGGGAGTTAAGGGGAAGAACATTTTGATTTGCGAGCGAAAGTGATATTGACAGAGAACATTTAAGAAAAAGAAAAAGAATGACTCATTTTTCCTCCTGGAGTCATTGTTGAGTAACTTTTTTATAGTCCCTATTACGTCGCGTTTTCTATTTTTCTATTTTTAAATTCCTCAAAAAAAAACATTTTGGGGGGGTCTAATTTTTGCGTTTCCAATTAGCTTTTAGCCGAGAGTCCCTTGTTCCTCATCAGGCAATTTTTAATGAGAGATACCGGCATACTGTATCAAAAATTGTCAGTTTAATATTCCGCATTTCCCTTTAGGTAATGAGTGTTATCAGTACCCAAGCAAGAATTCATCGGTTCCCATCACAACCAACTGCTTATTCCCAGAAAACCTTTGTTTCATGTTTGAGAACAAAACGGAGAATAACGAACAAGTCACTATTCAAGGCTGCATATCTGCTGATCAATGCAGACAGTTTGATGACGAACGTTTACAATGTTGCGAGGGAGATTTTTGCAATACTAGTAAGTATCATGGTTATAGAAACGCAAAAATGTATTAATTTAGGCGCACTCTAAGATTTTCGTCCAAAACAGAGATAGGCTGGTTCATCAAAAGGAAAATAACGCGAAGTTAAGGTTTAAGTCATGGTGAGGAGTGGAAAACTGATCGGAAAGCAAATATGGTGTACTCTTACTGATTTTTTCTAGCTTTCTTTTTATTTTTAATTGTTACCTCTTTTGATTATAATGCATCTTCATTTCGCAAACTTGTAAGTCTTCGGCCAATCTACGGGAGGATCAAGGTAGGTGCGTCTCGTATTTCGTCTCATTTCGGGCTACACGGGTGAAAGACTAATCCCGGGCTCGAGACGGAAAGATTGGATACTGCGAGCTTTGTTGTTGGCAGTACCAAGTCTTTGGCCTCACAAAGTAGGTTCTAAGGATCTATTCGGCGACATGGAAATTGACACCGATTTCTGACCAGGCCAAAGACATAGTAAAAAATTGTTTGGAAGACGGGAACTGCATGTTTCCTTTTCAACCGCTGGTTTACATCCGGGTTCTTGAATAAATCGATGGTGTGAGTCAAGAAAAGTTCCATGTGACGATTTATGTGGAGAAAGCGAGAGTTTAACGGAGTAATATCATAGGTGACGAATTACTCCTTAATTTTGGCGCGGAATTTCAGCGATAATTTGTAATTTCACATTTGAAGTTACAAAATTGCCATGGCAACCTTCCGTACTTCTCAGTGTAAAGATGGCGACGAAGTTTCAAAATGTCATGAATGAAAATGCCAGGGCATAATAGCCTGCGTGCAGACGATAACTAAACTCTGATTAGTACCGTCTGCGAAGCAGCGCAGAGATCCTTGTTCTGGACCCCCAACGGACTCAACGAATTACCGGAAGTGCGTTTCGAATTCCCCTTCAACCTCATTGGCGATCACGACAAACAAAACAAAGGCCTTTTTTAACTGGCCAATCGTGGCGCGTACTCAAATCTGGGTACACAGCTGGAAGTCCAGAACAAGGATTTCGGCGCTGTTTCGCAGACGGAGTTAACCAGAGTTTAATTTCGTCTGTGCGCAGGCTAGGGCATAAAAGGACGCTTTAGAAAACCTGAACACACGAAGGAGCACATCAAGAAGGATTCTAACAGGTATTTTGTCGAAAATTTTTGAAGTTAAGCCAAATTTAAGCTCTAAACGTTCGAGAGAGGGGAGTTCTCGATCGATGCGATCCAGGATAAACGTGTCAAAAATCTAAGATTGCTAAGTGAATGTAATTCGTCACCCATGATATTAATAGGTAATCAAGTATTAATGGTATACTCGTGAAATTAGGGAATAATATCACTTGCGTTTTGTCCAAATCCTAGTAATTTCCCGAGCCTTTAGGCTCGAGAAATTATAAGTATTTGAGCCTGCAAAGCAGGCGTATTTTGGGGCGCGATCTATGAATTTTTTGCAGGAATGACGTTGTCCCACCATCTTGGACGTTAAATAAATACTACCAGAGAGTTGGGACGTGTCAAAAACTTATTTTAAGGGAGAGTTTGATGGGTTTAAAATAGCGGAGGGGGAGGGGGAGGGGGAGGGGAGGAAAAACTCTCCTCTAGCCTCTCCCCTCCCCCTTAGTCTTTTCCGTTGCTTTTCAAGACGGCGGCCACGATCATTGTACCTCCGAGTTTTCGTTAAAAAACGCCTGCTCTTCAGGCTATAAGGATTTGGACAAAACACACGTGAAATTGTTCCCTAATTTCACTTGTCACCATTTGATTACACATAATAATTTGACGATGTTTCGCCCGTATTAAGTGTGGAAGTATTATGAGTGGTTTTCGGAAGTGTTGTGATTGCCGCGAAAGTCATTTATTGTGTGATTTACCGAAAGTGTTGACAGACTAATCTCAGGTACGTGCGATTGAGCGCGTGTTACCGGAATACTCTGTGCCAAGCATAAAAACGCTTCGTGAGTGCTTAATTTAGGTGATTTTGTCTTTGAAAGCCTATGCTGTGCTCAAAGATTGTGCATTCTTGATCTGTTTTCGGGCCGACACTGAGCTAGGGGCCTCACGATTTGACTGACTAAAAGATTACAATTTCTGGACGTTTCAAATGTTGTTTATTTCATCGCAAAATCGTGTTACTTCCTCTTCGAGAGAACTTTACCGTTTATTGCCAGCAATAATGCTGTCATTGTTTAGCCTCAGCTAGTGACTTTTAACTGCTTTTCATTCCAGTTAGATGTCAAATTGTTAAAATGCACTTGAAATTTCTTTAGCCACGTTTTATCAAATCCAGTCAGATATTATATATATATATTTTATTTGCAGTCATAGAAAACACGACTCCCGCATCTGTTCCAGAAAATAACAACGTTATTTACATTTCACTTGGTGTCACCTCCGCTATTTTGCTGTTGTCGTTCGCTATTTTCGTCTGGTGCTACAGAAAAAGAAAGAAAAGGTTTGTGGAGCTCTGCTAATTACATCGTACAGCGTGAGCATACGTAATTCCATCTGCAGTGTAACTGAAGGCGTATCACAAACACTAGCCTGCGTAGCTGGCGGTTTTTTTGGTGTGTTTTTCTCTTTTGTTTCGTAAAGTAACCACGCGAAAGCTGAACTAAGGGCGAAAAAGAAACGATAGGGTAGGGGGCCAGGGGAGAAGGCATTTAAAAAAAACCCTCCTACATACAACCCTTAGAGATTTTTGAAACCCTGCTTCCAGTCTTGTAAAGGGAGGAGTTTGGCTTAAGCGTGATTTGACTGTCGCACCAAAGGTTTGTTGTTAACGACTTGCCTAGTCCCAGTACGGCGTTTTCCCAGTCCCTCTCGGTCAATTCACTTCCGATCGGTGACGTATCCGAAGCAAACGGGTGGGAAACGGCCCGCGCACATTTTCGCTTTGACCACGTGGCCCGAAACGCTTTGGCCGCGCGGAATAATGAGGCTTAGGTACTAGGCTAGTTAACGACCGTTTATTATGTTTTTTTTTTTTTAACGGCGCTTTCCCGGTCATTATTTGGGAAATAATTTTGTTTATCGGAATTGGATTGTTGAATTGTGTCACCATCAGATAAAAGTATTGATTTTGTTTTTTAACGAAAGTCTCATTTGAAGTAAAGAATGTTGATTTCTGACATATCGTAGGACAAAAGCAAAAGTGCACTCAAAGCTACTGTTAGTTTTTCGCTGTGCAAGGTATTTTTTTTCACGACTGTATTGACTATAATGGGGTCGCATTGTCAATAGAGTTACTAGAATGGGGTCGCACATTTTTCTGATTTTTGGTGTAAGAAATTTTTTCATATTTACGGTTAGCAAACGTACCAGAATGTTTGTACTGTAGGTGAAAAGTAAAGTGTTCTTCATTCAATTTTAAAAATTGGTCAATTCATTTTAGGATGACCTATTTAAAGGATCGATAAGGTAGAATTCACAACTTCTTTTGAAGAGATTTCCCCGCAAGAGCTAATCGGCAAAAAAACGCGACGGCCGTTCGGTCATTGCGCGCCAAAATTTTAACCGCTGGAAACAGTAAATGAGTTAAAAATCATCATTTTTGTGCTCAATTATCTCATTGTTTTCTATACTAAAACAATTATTCACCTCAGTGTCGGTGGCTAGTGGTGGATATTTCATCGCAGCTTCGCGGCTCGTTAAAATTGCACCTTTAGCCAACGACACTGAGGTGAATAATTGTTATTTGTAAGCGTAATTTTTGTTGTTGGTAAAGTTTTCAGGTATGCAAGTATATGTTATTCTACATTGTTACAACGTGAATCATTGGATAATGCAATTCTAGAGCTCTGATTGTCATACCGATCATGGCTAAGCCAATGACCATAAGATCCTATGGGTTCATCTAAGACCTGCGCGTCTTCCAAGAGGATTCTCTTGTCTAATAGTAGCTGTATTACATCATCCCCCCGGTGCAGATATCAACATGTGCGAGCATTTTTTTTAACTCTCTGGCCGCGGCTGAATCTATTAGCGCTTATTATAACCGGCGATTTTAACCCCCTCGATGTCACACGGCTTAAAAGGCATTTTCATCTTAAGCAAATCGTGAAAGCGCCAACCCGGAAGGACGCTATTTTGGACCTAGTAATAACTAACTTGCCCGATCACTACGAAGAACCGCAGGCCTTCCCACCCGTTGGCCCATCTGATCACAATGATTATATCTGTATCACCTCTGGTGAGAAAACTGGGTACCGCCCATGAAAAGTTCATTCTTAAACGCGATCTACAACCCAGCCGAAAAGCAGAGATGGAAAGGCACCTATGCTCATTGGGTTGGCCTTTGTTACTCAGCTCCCTTGAAACCTACGACGAGTTACTCTGTGTTTTCGAACAAGTTATACTCACAGGCCTTGACCCTCTAATGCCAGTTAGAAAAGTTCGTATGAACACACGCGACGCTCCTTGGATGACGCAACACTTGAAAGATCTAATCCGGAAAAGGTAACAGGCTTTCCACAACAAAGGCGCCGATTCAGTTCAATACAAATTTTATAGAAATCAGGTTAACCGAGTAAGAAAGCTTTGCAGAGCAAAGTTTTATGAATCACGAGTAGCGCATATAAAGAAGGAAGACCCATAAGCCTGGTGGAGGAGATGAAACGATTATGCGGCAGGAAAGCTTGTTCAGGTGATCTCCTTAATCTCATCAACGTCAAAGAAGTTGAGAATTTATCTACACAAGAATTGGCGAACTCTATAAATAAAGCATTCCTTGAGCCTCTTGAAGAGTATCGTCTGTGATCTTCAAGCACACCTTGATACAGGGCGGCATGAAATGGTTGTAGAACACGAACTTTGTATGACAAGGCTGGAAAACCGTATGTAAGCAAGCTATCCTAGGGAAATGTGCGAATTCCCATTTTGGAAAGTGATTTTGCAGTTACAACCGAATAATCCCCACTTCCTATGGGATGGACGTTGAAAATAATAAAGAAGAAAGTTCGTTTTACAGACAGGCATAAACAATTTCTAATAGAGGAGTTTCACAAGGGAGAGGAGACAGGACGTAAGAGCGACCCTCAAGAGGTTTCTAAGGCGATGGCCTTAGTGAGCGACAAGGAAAGTGTGCGCAGGTTTAAGCCTGATGAGGTGTTGAGTGCAAAACAGATAACTGGATTTTTTGGTCGTCTGGCAACAAAGAAAAAGCAAGTGTTGTGTACAGTTTTAACCAGTGAAGGTGACGGTGGCGACGTCGTAGCTAAAATGGGAAGTTATCAGTCTGATATGTGTACAAAGGTTCTACAAAAAAGTTCTCCAAAACATCCAGTCGTATCGGGCACCTTCAACGTATGCGATCCAGTTCGTTCGGACAAATTAAAAAGGTTGACCATTGACGAGCTGATTTAAATTTACAGCGACCTTGGAGTGGACGTGTCCGATCTGCTTTCTAAACGAAGAAAGAAGCCCTTCATTGAGCGACTCGAAAAGTTAGTGGAAGACAAGAGAGGAGAAAGGGGACAGAGAAGGCATCCCCCATACACACCCTATTCCATAGGTAATTCGTCTCCAGTTATTTTTAGAATCGGGATAAAGTTACCTCGCACGCTGCGTGGATGTTTCGTGGGGGTTCCGCATGACTAAACGCCGGGCAAAACATGTCGGGCGAAAGGCGATGAAAGCGTAAAGAGATCGAGAGAATTTCTGAATATTGAAGCAAAATGAGTCGGCGCTCACCTGGGAAAAGGAAATCGCTAGACTCTTTGACAAACCGTGAAATCAGTTTAACTCAAAGTTGTCGTAACCTCAGTGCTTTAATAAAATGAGAAATTTCGACGGTCTATTGAAACCGGTCGTTTGTATAATAAAGCAAGTAGGACGCCAAGTGTTATTTTTGTTGAATAATGAAAGTTTAATAAAAGAATAACTATCAAACCAGAAATTGCTCTCTTCAAACTGTAAATTATAAATGATCTTGAGAGAATATTAATTTCCGTTTCGGTGACACAGCTTTAGCAGAAATCTCTCTTTAGTGGTTTTCGTCGACAAAACAAATAGCAATATCGCTCTCCGCGTCTTCTGCCATTTTTTTTTCTGCGTCAATTCGTGAAGGACGCGTGGCTCTGAACGTGGGTCATCCACGCGGAACACATTAGCGCTATGTGATTGGCTGTTGTCTAACCTCCCTTAGGATCTATGGTCTTAAAAATAACTCGAGACGAATTACCTATGGAATAGGGTGTGTATGGGGGATGCCTTCTCTGTCCCCTTTATCCTCTCTTGGTGGAAGAGTGTTCTTGTGGACAAAATACAGAAGAAAGGAACTGAATTTGAAAGTTTCTTTTTTTACATACATTTTAGCGTGTAATCTTGTCCATTTAAATAAACTGGGAAGTGCCTGTGAAGCTGACCGAGACCTTACGTATTACTAAGAATACTTTGTAAATCATTGACAGAGGATATCAAGATGTAAGTTACCCATGTCAATAGACCTCCTCAGCTTGTATACTTTGTTTTCCGAATACAGGTCATGTAACACTGGCTACCCTTCTTTAACAACAGCAACCCTACTGAAATCCCAAAAGATCCTTTTTAAAGCCAGAGCACTTGGTTCAAATTTACTTCAACCAAAGGGAGATTAAGTACATCTCACCTTCCAATATTAGAGTCAGTGTTGAAACCCTCCCTCCCTAGCCTGGGACCAGGCTCCGCACTGGAGGAAAAAGGAGAAAAAAATCTGTGGGCCAAAAAAAAAAAAATCGACGAGGGAAGCCAGCTGAGAGGTAGTCTGGGGAGGGGAAAGGGTGACGGAGCCTGGAGACGTGCCTTTAATGGCGCTGATCCGCCATCCAGCGATTAACTTGTCATTGAAATGTCAACACGGATGTCAGCGTAAGCTTATTATGTCGCTTTTGTGTGCAAATATTTTAATTGGAGATGAAAAGAGTACAGGCAGAGATCTATTTAACTTCGATCGCCAACTGGTGTAACACTAGACTACGAGTAGTCCCCAATTTTTCCTCAGGGATAGTAGAACGAGCGAAACGCGAGCGCGCGTGAAAATCTCCCCACGCGAGAAAAGGCGACACGCGGCGGGGAGACTCTCTCCCCGCCGCGTGTCGCTTTTTCTCGCGTGGGATGATTTTCACGCGCGCTCGCGTTTCGCTCGCTCTACTATCCCTGAGGAAAAGTGGAGGACTACTCGTAGTCTAGACTAACACCAGCTTCAGCGAAGAGGAAAGCAGACGTTTCAGAGGAAAATGCGCCGCGTGCTACCGGTGAAGAAAAGCCGAATAGATTCTCAAGCCGAAATCCCTCAAGTTCGCAGTTTGCATTATAATGCTTGGTAACATAGCTTCTTATAATGTACGAGACGAAATATTGCTATTGGTAGAGTTTATATTCCGCGTTGGAAAAATGTGTAAGTTTAGTACCTTATACGGCAGACTATTCACTTTGAGTGTATTCACGTTGAATTTGTTGTCCGTTTTATGAGGTATGTCTGCTCAAAATCGTGTAAAAGTAAGTAATAATCATTTTCCCTGATTTTCCTCAATCGCTGTTATTTTTGTACTAGCCCGCGAGCAGGGGCTTCTCCGCTCTTGCATGCATGACTTTTAGGGTTTACGAAGTCGTTTGGGTCGCTTGTCAGTTGTGTATTTGCCGACAAGCCAAGTATGGTCTCTTTCTTGGTATTTGTTGGTGTACCTGCTTCATTTACCGCAAAAATTTCATCTTTCGAAACTGTCGCGAAACGAGAAGCCATTTTGAATCCCATCCCAAAACATTGAATATCCGAAAATATTCCGAGTCACGGGAGCCAATCAAAACGCGCGAAAATTGCTATCCACTAATTTGGTGAATACTTATTGTTAATTAATATTGTGGTCAGCGTAATAATCCTGCATCAATTTTTTCCTATATCTAGGTCACCTTATTCACAACTCGAGCCTACTCCTCCTGACAAGTGGGAAATTCTACCTGAGCAAATACAGTTTGAAGAGGAGCTGGGGAGAGGAGAATTTGGTGTTGTTCACAAAGCAACATTTAGAAAGAGTGATGAGATGGAGGTGTTAAACAATGCGGTGGCAGCACAGGTGGTGGCTGTCAAAGTTTTACATGGTAAGAAATACTGTTCTTTCCATAAAGGGGAGACATAGCCAAAGTCTTTGATTTTGCAACTGCTTTTCAGTCCTATTCATACTAAGAACCCTTTTGGATTTTAACTGCGCTTTTCAAAAACACGCGAACTCTGAAGTTCAAAAGCCGCCTTCACAATTACGTTTTTCGATGCCGTCAATCGTAACTACATCACAAGCAACGAACCTTGAAACACAGAAACAATCAAAACGGATCGAAATCCACCAATCACAAATCACAAACCATGACCTTTTGAGCTTGCTGAAGTAAACCTCTGTTTCCTAAGATGATTGACGGCAGCGAAAAACGCAAACGTCAGTTGGCGTTTGAACTTCAGAATTCGTGTGTTTATGAAAAACGCAGTAAGTAACTCTTCGGGAACTTTTAATAAGACTTTAAAGCAAATGTAACAGGAAACAGAAAACTCGATTAAGGCACTTAATCAAGTAAAAGAGACAATAGCCAACATGAGGAACAAACTAACTACACATTTCAAGAAAAGGAAGAAATTGTTTGCCATTTGTAAGCCATAGAAGGGGTGTCCCGCATATGCGTCTCACTTTATGTTTACATGTAAGTTTATGACTTATGAAAATTTGCATGTAACACTAATGTCTAAACAACTAATAATCTAAATAGCGTATATCGAAATTGGAAATTTCCTTTTATGCTTTTTGTTTTGTGTTTTAAGTAATTTGTAGTTTCTATTTCACTATGTAAGTGTGAAAAAAATTAACAAAACCTGCTAAGTTCCAAAAAAGTAGGTTTAAGCCGAAAAGGCCTAGACAAATGCATTTCTTACAAATTTACATTTCCCAAAAACTGTAAATTGAACTACAGTAGCCTTTGGCACATGATTCTTTTATTTTTTGCTGTTATGATAATGATTAATGCTTAATGCTCAGAATGTTTACTAAATTATGCCCTTTTGACCTTGCTAAAATGCTCGAAAGTTCCATCAATACATACACATAAAAATTTCAGTAACTAGAATGTATGTGTTACTCTTTTGTCCGAGCCATCCATACTGGAATATCAAGGAAACAAAATGGCGGCTGCACACGCTGAACCACTGACCATTATGAATGCGGGCATTGACTAGACCCAGGCTCTCTCTAGTTTTGGCTAGAAACCTCTGTAATATATGTTTGGCTGTTTCTCGGTGAATTTCATCACTCTGGACAAACTTTTCCTTTTTAATGATACAAAAATCTTGCTAAAATGCTGGCATTTAATGCTCGATGCTTTTGTCAAGCTGTTATGCTCAAAATAATGGTAGCATAATGTGCCAACGCCTAACCTACAGATAGAATTAAAGCCAATACTGAGATAAGTCCGGTTTTAAAAACTGCTAGTCTCCCCGCAGACGTCCTTTAGGGTTCGTTAGGCTAAAAAAATGCAAGCTCTAGTCAATATTACTACTCCTTCTGAAGGATAGGATACATATAAAGAGATTTTGGCTCCCCTTTTTGTAATCCATGTCGTCCAGTTTACACCGCAAGTCATTTGATAACGAGGAAAAGGGAATTAAAATTATAAAACTGAGCTACGACATCACCAAGCTGACGGCTAGACCCAGGGTGTGAGCGGGACCGAAGGGCATAATTTTTGACCCCTTTATGTGTGAAATTGGGCCTAAAAAACGTGAAACAGGATAAGGTTTGGCTCTCCCTTGTGCCAGGTCTTTATTTATTATTTTTTTGTACTTTATTGTTGGTTTGTTATTTATTTATTTCGCGTTTTGTGAGCAGCGGTTTAGTTAGTGAGGGAAATCACATAGTCACATCACACCACCACCCGATACTCAGAGACCTACCGGGGCTGCTGGCAGGGGCCAGTGGTAAACTGAAAATAGTAACAAATGTCTGAATATTTCTCGATATTCTATTGCACGGTAGAATACATCTGTATATACCCTTTTGCATTAGAGGATGAGTGGGAAGCGGTAAAAATGGACGAATATATTTTTCAAATGAAACTTTTTGCACTGAATAATGCTGAAGAATAACAATAATGTAATCAATGTCATTTTGTTCAATTATCTTTAGATAATCCATCTGAAGCACAGAAAGAAGAGTTCACGTTTGAGATTGAGCAGATGAAGCTGTTGGGTTCACATAAGAACGTTGTATCTATGGTTGGATGCTGCACGCTTCAGGAGAAAATGTTCCTGGTTATAGAATACGTTCCCAGTGGTGACTTACTGACGTGGCTACGCCGCAGAAGAAAAAAGGTATAAAGGACATGAACAATTATACAATTAGTTCATAACAAAATTATCAAGAAACAGATATAGGGAGGCAACATTACGAATATATTTTGGTACTATCAGAACATTTTGTACAACTTATTTAAGCAACTGCAGTTACTTCAAAATTATAAAAGCATTTAATGATAATACTAACAATAATAATTATATTATTATTATTATTATTATTATCATAGTTTTAAAAGTGTTTTATCCTTGGGTGCAACAATGATAGGGGTGGTATTAAAATCCTCCTTATCTTAGTCCATAAAACCTGGTGTGCCTCGAATTAGGGACCGTAATCTAGTATGGAGATATTACTTTTTTGACTCTAGGATCGCTTGAAGACATGCAGACGTAAAGTACGCTTTTTGTTTGCTTGATGTTTAGATCGAAGAACTTCAAGCTACCGAGAGATGTTATGCTGACAAAGAGGTTCTGAAAGATCAGGGAGAGACCAGAGATCATGTAGGCTTAGATATAACCTGTAGTTTAACTTTCCATACTAGCTCTGTCTTAAAAACGTTTATTATCCAGAGTGCTTGTTTGTTTTATGTCTGGTTGTGACCTATTGTAGCTATCTAATCTACCCATCCGATTGTTGTTGAATGGTTTGCACGTAACGTAATCATACTTCAAAATAAAGAATTATTTATCTTTCTGAGTTTCATTTTAGTGAACTATTAGAGCAACTGGACACGTGTATTTCTACAAAGTTTCATTTCGAAAGGGTTCTTCATTTTGTGACAGAATTCGTTTGAATATTCTAATATATTGCGTGACGCAATATGGGGAATATGGGCAATTTATGGGGAAGCAAAAGCTGTCACGTAACTGTAAGTTAAAGAGTGACATATCTTTTTTTTTTTAGATTTTTTTATCTGAACAGTCTTTGTTTTTAGAATAAGTATTAAGTTTATGAGTACTCGCTTTATGGCAATGTTTCTGTGAGTTTTCGGTCGCCATATCTGTGTTCCTCAGAGGGTTGCCAACATGGCTGGCGTCTGAAAACAAAGCTCTATAAATTTGCGTAACACATTTCTCCGAAAAACCTCGCAAACAAAAAAACTGCACAGACCTAAATCTTAGCAAGACTTTTCGCATATCCCTTAGATTCCTGATCGAATTTATTCATTTCCACACAGGTCAGTAAACTTGCTAAGAAACAGATAAAGCAAGCGGAGAAAATACAATTGAGCATGGAAATGACCCCATTACTACAGGATAACAGCGAGGGCACAGCGTCGACTTCTTATCATCTCGGTGACGAAGTATGCGTGCATTAACCTGCAAGAACGCTGCATTTTTGACGTCATTCCCTCTCTTAACACAAAATTCTTCCACATTTGGTCATTAGTAACTGGTTATGGTGAATTAAATGTGTGCTTTTAGCCAATCAGAATCGGGGAAATATTTTGAATGAATAATAATCGATAAAGAGCGATTGATTAAATTGAAAATCGATAAAAATTAATAGGGAAAAAAGTTGTTGTTAATCGATAATTGCCGACTTTACTCGATATTTATCGAAGTTGTCGATTAGGTTTTGAACCTGAGAGGCAATCGATAATATCGTTAAAATAGTTAAAAACGATAGCGCTGACAATTGATTTTCTGATATCGGTTTTTATCGATTACGTTAGTCAGGTGTAATATGCAAAAGTTGTCTCTTTATTTAATGATGTGCGAACCGAGAAGCGCCTCTTTATGGAAGAATTAGTTAACTTTAAAGACGTTTAGAAAAATCAGAGAGAGGTTTGGGGATCAAGTAGGCTTATCACAAGACTAAATTTGGTATTTTGAATATTTTACCGATCAGGCCTACTAAAGATCCAGCTGACCCTTACTGGTTTGTTGATGTGGTTGTGCCTTCAAAAGTGTTTCTTACACCACAAAACGTGATAGAGAAAAAAGTTGTTGCTAATCGATAATTATCGACTTTAATCGATTTTTATCGAAGTAATCGACTTAATTGGCGCTTACTTAATTAGGTTAACTGCGTGACGCGGCATTTACATGGTAGCGTGCGAGCAAGCTCTCCAGGGCGCTCTGATGGAGGGGCGGGAAAAGGAAGGAGAGCTTCCAACTATGTCTCTGGAATTTGAATTCTACCTCCAGTTCGCCTGTGGCTCCCCGTCGACTGAGCTGTCAGATTTCCGCCGATCAGCGCGAAGCGGAAACGAGCGTGATTGTAAACAAACATTGAAAAACACGTGTCAAGGGTAATGGCCTCATTATTAATGTCATCCCCGCCAATCAGCATTTCGCATCGACTTAGTTATTTTCTAGAGATGTAGCTCCAAGCTCTCCTTCCTTTTCCCGCCCAGCCACCAGAGCGCTCCGGAGAGCTTGCTCGCAGGCTATTTACATGGCGCATGAGAGAGCTGCCATGGGGGCTGAAAAAATGACGCTGTTGGGGGGATTTTGCTATCTGAATGGTCATTGTATTAATGTCAAAGTTAATGAGTTCCTCAAGAGATGAATTCGGCCCTTAAGTAGCACAACTCCGTGACACATGTTTCTGTTGGTTTCCGGCCGCCATCTTAGTGACCATCCGGATGGGCACCAACATTGCGTCTCCATATAAAGCTCTATAAATGTAGGTAAAAAAAATTCTCCGAATTTCTCGCACATGAAAAATTGCACCGACCTGAATCTTGGCGAGGGCCTTTGTATATTTGCCTTCTTTCATTTCTCAGATTCTAGACTTTATCTATTACACGGGTTTGATTTTTATTTTTAATAGCGTGACAGTGAAAACCTGCAATAGCGTTACATTTTTTCTACATGTAAATGTCATCGCCATTTTCTTTAATCATTTAGAAAAGTTTGGCTGATGAGTATGAAGTTAAGGAGGATCAACATTCTATACACCAAGACCAAGAAGACATTGTAGTGTCTCCGCAACAAAGCAACAAAGATGCCGTTCTTGAAGTGATTCCATCGACTTCCACCGAAGTAGATGTAAGACGAAAACAAAAACACCATAATAATTACTTATTCACTAATAAAGAAGAATTTGCCTCTAGGGCGCCTTATTTTGCTTACGTTTCGCGTTAGAAGACACAACATGATCTTGGTTTTCCTGTGCTACTAATGTGTTTCGTCGATAGTGTACCTTTTCTGCGCTGTCTTGGATTTACGTTTCAGCGTCTTGTTTTCATTCTCGTGAGCTATTTTCAGTTGCGGGCTTGTGACTTCCAGAACGATGGCTGATATAACGAATCGTCTAGTAAATAAAATTGTGTGTTTGTTGTTTTTAGTCAGTAGGACGTGTATCAGCAGGTGGCCGAGGCTTTCTGGGTAAACATCAAACTGTGGGCATGGATATTCATCCTAGACTTGAAAACAGTACCCTGGACCCAAAGTAAATTTTATCTAGCTCTAGACTGGTCACTTTGAAGTTACTTTTAATAGATAATACTTATATATTCTGTGACTCTTGTCTGGCTCAAGCAAATTATGTTATTTTTATCTTTTATCCGTTAGTTACGTATTTACTAACAAGGAAAGTAATTACTTGAAAGCGGTACTGTTTCAAGCTAAACCAAAAATTTGATAGTTTTTTATCAATTTAATTAGGATGAGGAATTCAAAGTGACTGACAAAGAACTTCTAACCAGACCAACGACATCACCAGGAAAAACTCAAGCTTCTGCAATGCCACTTTCAACTGAAAACCTAGAGGAGTCAGGCGAGGATCCTTGTGACGTAGAGGAGAACTTTTCTACCAAACAACTGTTTTCATTTGCCTGGCAAATAGCTAAAGGAATGGTAATTATCTTGTTTTCTGGATAATTCTGCTGGGATTCTGATACTGAGTATAACTTGGAAAGAAGAATTCAAAAGTCAATATTTTATAAACATGAAATAGATGGGATAAATATATTGGCTGTTTTTCTAGATATGAGTACGTTAAAATGGCTTATATGGAAAAAAATTTCTTTTTGGTCGACCCAGTTTTGGCTAAATTCGTTTCGTTATGCATCTAAACGTAAATATTTGGATCAGATCAGTGCCGATATTTACTTTTCATTTGTATTTTTTCATCTATACTTAACTACTTAGTGTTCCCCGTACCCCCGTTATTATGTTTTAAGATCATGTTAATAGTTTTTTCGTTGCTTATTTGTTATTAGAATCATCTCGCCGAAAACAATCTTGTTCACAGAGATCTTGCTGCCCGTAATGTTCTTGTTGGCCATGACAACCAGATCAAAGTGTCAGACTTTGGGTTGATGAGACAAATCTATGAAGATGTGAGCAGCTCAGCTAAGTCCAGGAAACTTCCTGTAAAGTGGATGGCCCCAGAATCACTTTATCAAGGGGTTTACACGACCAAAAGTGATGTGTAAGTGATGAGTTTTCCCGCTCCCTTGACAAGGGAACTATTGAAACTTTTCTACTTAATCACTTCTCAAAATTGTAGTTGCCGTCAAAAATTACAGAAGCATATAGCTCTGAAGCGCCTAAATCCCCTTATTTTTTATAACCATGCTAGGGTTTTTAGCCGTCCAATTAGAAGCACGGAAAATTGTTTGCCTAAATATGGAATCATAGTATTGAAGGTATCTCTGTCGAAATAAATAGCTGCTAAAAACGGATTCTTCCAGTCCTTAACAGTTTTCCAATTACATCCTAAACTCAAGAGTACACGCATTTTTGGGCTTCTCCGTGGGCAGTAAACAATCTAAATGCCGTGAATCTGTACAAATTTATAACCTCTTTGATTTTTCTCATAGTTGGTCTTTTGGTGTTGTTCTTTGGGAAATGGCTACCTTGGGTGAGTGGACAGTAATTTTGTAGTTTACAGTTGTTATGTTAAATTTGAGGTGACTGACAAATCAAAAAAACATTTTTCATGGTCTACGACTCTTATAGACCGTGGAAATGATGTCAAAAATGTTGAAAACTCATGCACGACCCGCAGGATAATGGTTTTACACTGCAAAGTTTTGAGCTCTCCAAGGGAATTAAGGGGACCGTGCCTTAACCCACCTTCCCCGTTTTGCCATGGTGGGATGTGGCTTATAACTGTTACGATTGTTATCAAGTTACTGCTCCCAGGAAGGGCGAAAACAATGTTTTATAATGTTTCATTTGCGGCAAGTTTTAATTTTGTTGTTTGATCTGGGCTCTGTTTTAATTGATTAAGTGCTGTGAGACAAGTACATGTCCTAGATGATAAGAGTATGTGACAATACATATTTTAATATGTCAGATTTAAAAATTTGCGAGCATTTGATGACTGGAAACGAGCAGCCTTATTGTTAATCACCCTGCCTTCTTTCATTACACATTTAACTGCATTGGCTTTATATCAGAACTCCATTCAATCAACCGTTTTGGCAAAATGGCCTTATTGAGTTTATATGAGGAGAAGTGACAATCGACTAAGGCATCCTTAATAGAAATCTATCCAATGGAAAATTGCATGTATTCAGTTGCCGATATGTAATCATTTGTTTTCTTTCTCGCAATCATCAGGAGGCGTACCATACCCCACGCTGACCAACTCAGAGTTGTATCGACTGCTCGGTACTGGTTATCGCATGGAAAGGCCTGACATGTGCTCCGATGACGTGTACGTTTCTTGATTAGAGTGGTCTTAGATTTAACAAACAGATTCGACGATTTTTCTGTGCGTCTGCTCAGTTACATTTCACACCGAACGGTGCAGCATACGAATTCGTCAAATATTTTAACGCCTGCTTTGATCATATTAAATAATGACCAGACGGACGGCAGGGGAAAACTTTCTATGGGATCCTCACTCTTTGAACAAGGAAACCCCCCATTAGCTTTATGGTCAATAAAGGCATCATTAGTAGTGATTAGGTTAATCTCTTTCCTGGGGTCGGGGGGAGTACTCCCTGTACTGGGGAGGCACCCCCCAAAAGGGGTACCTCTCTCAGTCTTCTGGTATAGGAATTTTGCTAGTCGAAGTATATGAAAGGGTAGGGAAATCCGTTGTACAGTACCGCAAATGATCCCCAACCGCAAATGATCCCGAGACCGCAAATGATCCCCAAAATGGACCGCAAATGATCCTCGACCGCAAGTGATCCCCAAAGTCGACCGCAAATGATCCCGAAAGAAAAACAGGAATGACTTGGACTCAAGTTAGTGGATCATCGTGTCGATTTTATTATTATTACAATAAGTCAGGTTAAAAGCTAAATTTTACTTCTCAAATAAATATATGAATAAAAACTAAATGAAAAAATCATTCAAGAGTAAACACGAAGTAGGTAGGCAACACACGACTTTTACCTCATGCTAAAATGCTGCTTGTTCCAATGACTTTTTTCCGGCTCTGGCGGGTAGATTATACCTCTGAGGAAAATGTTTTGACTGAGCAAATGTGATTTTTGCTGCTTATTTCATAGTGAGAGGTCATGACACGCATTTTCTGCGGTTATTGTTGTTTTTGGTCGGCATGATTTGCCCTTTGATGCAAGAGCATTTGCTTTGACCTCTTTTGAAATACAGTGCTCTTCATTGCCGCTAAATAAGGCTTTTAGGTTGTTTAATTTTCTCCTAAGTGCCTCCTGGATCCGAATAATCATAAGCGATTTTCTTTTAGTCCGTGAATGTGACGGTTTCTTACGATGTTTTGTCACGCGATAACTACCGCTTACCTGGCTTTGCGTTTCTCATTACCAGGTTTAGATTTCTGGTAACTGTCTTCAGCAAAGCACAACAAATGAATATACATAAAAACGCTAATATAACTATTCACAACACGTTCATGAGATGTAAGAAAGTTGCTATTTCGAAATGAACCGAAAACTGTGGACATTGATAAGTTCGGGGGCATTTTGACTTGTGTTTATGTTAAATCATGTCTTGTTTCGTAATGGGCACCTAAGTTACGAACAAACGTCTTGCTGTTTATCACATAAAATTAACACTTCAAAGAAAAATCAAAATGAAATATTCTGGCTGATTAATTTCACGCTTTCAAAAAGATCAGTAAAGTCAATAAAGCTCTTGTTAGGTAGAGGGTGCCCGGCTTTGTATTCCTCAATAGAAAGGTTAAGCTTCTAGGCGTTAAAATAATTTTTCTGCGTAACGTCCTGCATGTCTTAAATTTTTCAAAAGACGAAACATTCTTGAAAGAAAATTTAAGCAATCGACAAAGGAAGAAGTATACGGTTAATACCATACCTTTTCAGATTTATTCCATTTTTTTTTCGCCTTGTATAAATTGACCTGAGATGTAGCGTCCTCCTTCCCTTTTTCTTTAAAAGGCGAGAGAAAAAGGTTTCTTTTTTATAATCAGTCCTTTTTTGTAATCAGTCCCATAAAATCCATTCCATTCCTCACGTTTTCACGGGATCATTTGCGGTCGACTTTAGGGATCACTTGCGGTCGAGGATCATTTGCGGTCCATTTTGGGGATCATTTGCGGTCTCGGGATCATTTGCGGTTGGGGATCATTTGCGGTACTGTGCATCCGTCATTTCGGTCTGTAAAATGACTTAAGAAGACCAGATAAGATTTCTTGGCTGCGAAAAAGTCGAGAAATTTTTATTCCTTTTTTTAAAGGAAGTGCATTTTTCAGCAATTAAAAGGGATAAAGTTAAAGTTCTTTTCTGTCAAAAATGATACTCAAAAGGATAAGGGGTTGGACCTCGGGGCAGAGCTTTACATAATAATGGCTGGATGAAGGAATTGGGAATCACGTGATAACCTAAACGTTCCAAGAGCCCATTTTAATGGGCTTTACGTGGAAGCTTCACCCAAAAGGAATACCTTTTTAGGCCACATGTATTCGGCAATTTACTTTAAACGATATTTTAAACAGGTGTACCTGTATTGTATGCTTGATGTTAAGGGCTTAATGGCTTAAAAAGTGAAGAAGTCGTACTATTTTTCAGGGTAGGCAAGAAAGGAATGTATACGAAAGAGGTACCTGTTCTGTCAAAAATGCTGTATAAAAAGGATTGGGCCTCACTGTGGAGCCTCCCTGTAAACTCATGAAGCTACGAAGCCTATATATCCGGCTAACAAATTTCTTTCATTCCAATAGACCTCTTTCGCTTGAATGTGTTGTTTTCCCAATACAGGTCATGTCTAACGGTCAAATTCCCCTGGGACCTCTTCTGGGAAACCAAAACATACAAGCTACAAAGAGGTCTATTGACACTGTCTAATAATTGACTGGAGCTCTACTAAGCATTGAATGGTTCTTTTTTTTCTCCATTCATAACAGGTATGAGCTGATTACTGACTGTTGGAACGAAGACCCTTACATTCGTCCCAGTTTCTACCGTTTGATCGAAAAACTGGAGGTGATAATGGAAAGGGATGCACCATATTTGAATGTAAACAAACACAATGAATATCATCCGTATTACAACGTGCCACCTGAAGCTAGTTCTGATTAACATGGAGAAGAAGGAGCATCCCCAATAATCGGACAGTTTAAGACGGAACGACTATAAACAGTAAATGCATACTTATTGACTTAGATACTAAGCTAAGAAAATACTGAAAGAATTTTAACAAACATAAAAAGAGCTTTAACTGTAAAAAAAAAAAAAGTGTAACAGTAAGGCCCTCCAGATCTAATCAGGAGCCCATCATCCAGGAATGTTAATCTCCCTTATAGCGTGTTAAGATGTTTACTAGGCTAGTATAGACTGATCTTTCACGCAGGAAAAAAAAGCTGGACTGAGTAGGATTTCCAGCAATCAGCGTATGCGATCAAAGAAGTATAGAGCTATTAACGTAAAGCTATTAACAGTGATTAAGGTTTTAACTGAATGACGAGCCTTAAAAGTTAGCCACTAACTGAGAAGATAGCTGAAGATCAACCGTTATGTTGGATTTCACCGAAGTTGTTTTTAGTGCAAGGCGAATTTTTCGTAAACGATTGTATTTATTACTGTCAGTAGTGTAAATTATAAACGGAGAGGTTTAAATAAGAATCTAGGGATTACATATTTAACTATTGTTTTAATGCTTCGCAAAATGCTTATTAGATATAGACTGGCTGAAAAACATGTAACACTATCAGTATTATTAAAATAACATTGTTCCGCACTAGACTTGGTTTATACTTTGGCATTTCTCATTTCAAATTAGTAATCATGTAAATGGTTTGACCAATGAATGACTGCATGACCTGATAAGTCATTAACGTCGCGGTACTCCTTTGTTTGTCCGTCAGTTTAAGCCATGGAGCCTCAGGGTCATTTAAAAAAAAAACAACAACAACAACAATAAAAACAAACCGTCCTTTGTCATAGTTATATCTCAGACTCGTACCCAACGCTATTTATGTGTTTTGGGGGGTGAGAGAAGATTGGGGGTTAGGTTAAGGTGCGCGCAGGGTCTCATGGGAAGGGGAGAAGAAAAAATAGCGGTGCTATTTTTCCTTCGTGCGAAGTGCTAAAGTGCTGGTCCCAGTTGTTCAAAACGTGGATAAAGCTATCCACTGGTTATAAATCTCTATCCACTGGATAACGCAATCAGTTTCCCTAATACTTATCCACTGGATAGTGATTTATCCGGTGGATAGCACTATCCATCGTTTGAACAACCGGAGCCTGGTCGGTGAGAGAGAATTTTTTTTCTCGCAGCTTGGCGCGTTCGCGGGTTCCAATGGGAAAAAACACCTCTGGCACCCTGTGTGCTGAAAGACCAAATGACTTTTTGCAAAGGCTTTTCTGGGTTAATGGCTGGAAGAAGGCGTTCTAACACGTTAACTATATTTACCTCCTGATTTACCTCTTTAAAGTATTATTTTTAATAAGTAATTTTCCACTTCTCAGACCTAATTCCCCGGCAATGCACATATGACTATATTTTGGCTGTCTTATGGTATTAGGGAAGCTCCAAGGATTCAGCGTAGTTTAAGAAAATAGACTCAACGGAAAGCTTCATTTCCCAATTTTTTTTTCTTAACCAGGGCGGGGTTGTTGAAAGGTGGGTTAAGCGAACCCAGGGTTATCGCGAAATTTGAATTCAGGTATGAAAGCTTTAAAAGTAATTCAGTTTAATTCTTTTTGCATGTGATTTTTTAATTGGATGCTCTAAAAAGAATAGACTGAGGAAATTAACCCGGAAAATACTTTTTTGACTTTCAAAAAAGTCCTTTGTCCTCTCGTGACTTTGTCGCTCGCTTGGCCGCTTCGCGGCCTAAAATTAAGCTCGGTCCGCTCGCTAAGCAACTCATGAGGTTGACTTGTAGCAGGTCTAAATGCTTTTGAACAAAAGGAAAAGAAACGCGGATTAAAAATTAACCCCGGATTAGCACTAATCGGCCTTCGAAGAACTGGGCCCAGAAAATTAGCGACGGTTGTTTTTATTGAAGAAGATTAAGAGTCCTTTTCCAATTGTCGTTGCTTGTCAGTACGTCCTCCATAACACGTGGAATTACGCAATTAGTTTCACGTCCTAGTCGTACAGGGGCAGCCTAAGTTAAGATTTAGGAGAAAACGAATTTACACGAGTCTTCATCATTAAGTTTTAATACAGAATTGAAAATCGGCAGTAGCCCCGGATTAGCTTAACCTTGTTTAGAACAAAGCGGCGTGATAACTCAGCTAAGATATTTCAACTTTTCAGTGCCAATAAGTGACTTACGATTTAAAAAGCCACGCTATTTTGTTTTGTACCCTACCAGTCCAGTCCTTATCGACACTACTGTAATAACGGTAGACCCATTGCTATATAATATTTTGGTTATGACATCAGCTGTGGCCTGTCCACGCGTATAGACTGTGGGAGGGAAGACTCTGGCAATGGAGCTGCAATGGTAGAAATCTTCAAGGCCCTTGTATTTGACTTACCCAAAAAGCTTTCAAAAATAAATTTTTAAGGCTTTAGGCTTTTATTAGCTTGGTCAAGTCTTTATTCGAGTTCCAGGACCAATTTAATCTCTGATTGGTCAAATATTGACAGGTGACTTCTCCCGTCAAAACTTAGCATCAAGAAATTTGTCATTATTTGTCATTATTTGTAGTTATTATTACTCAACATTCGCGTTCTTCCACTACCGCCACAAAATGAAAGGCAGCTTCAAGATTGTTAACTGCTCTATTAAAAGCTTGTTTATTTGGTGTTTTCGTATTTGGTTGAACAAAGCTTCACATAAAGTCATTGGGGATTTCATCTGCGATGTAGTCTTGGCAAGAATTATTTTCCAAGCCTACTACCGTGATCAAACTTGATTCAAAATAGTGTTTGCTGTAAAGGCTTTTTTCATATTTTAAGTGTGTTTGCAGGATTTTTTTCTTAAATCAACCGATCCGTCCCTTGCAACGTGTGGTGGAGGGCTCTTAAACCTAATTTTAATTCATAGCTTTGTTGGTTCAAAGTTGAATTGTTCCTTTTATAATTATTATCAGTGTATAAACGGAAGCTTCACTGTTAGGTCTAGCTAAATCTATTTAGTATATACTAAAACAGTGGATAGTACTCCTTTTGAAGAAATTGCCCCACAAGAGCTAAACAAATGCCTTCAAAAGACTCATTTGTCGGAAAGAAAAAGCGAAGACCGCGGCCGTTCGGTCATTGCGCGCCAAAATTGTAATCGTTGGCAACAGTAAATGAGTTAGTAAATACTAAAACAATTGCTCACCTCAGTGTAGGTGGCTAGTGGTGGTTATTGATGTCGCCGCTTTGCGGCCTTGGTCACTAGCCACCTCCACTTTGCTCAATAATTGTTATATATAGCAGTTTCAGTTGCGTTCTTGCTCCATTAAAGCCTACGTATGCATCTTCCTCGAGAGTTACCCTTAGTATAGACTGCATCATAAACTAATCCACTAATTAATCTATACGGTCCACTTGTACAGCGCACTGTCAGTGTTCTTTTGGTTATCATTCCCTGAATTAGCCATAGCCAGATAAGTATGACCCTTATGTTCAAATGACGTTATATCCATCACTCCAGTGGTTGAAATCGTTTGAAAGGTTGTGAACTGGCCATGAGAGAACATAAATATATACAGCGGGGACATTGCCTTGTTGTGCCGATCAGCCAAACCTAGAAAGTTTTGACCACAAGTCACAAATGGATGCAAGCCCCACCCTGCAGCATTAAGAAAGATCGGGTAAAACCCAAACTGAGTGCCGTTCCACTCGTAAATTAACGGGTTCTCGTTTGGAAAGGAGATGGCCAGAAACGCATTATCACTAATATTAAAGAACTTTAAATCATTTGCTTTCGGAAGAGTCTGTAGTTTGAAGAAGCTTTTCCCTGACCACTTGTAAACGACTGAATCGGGGCAAAAGCGATGTAGCTTTCATCATTAATTAGAAACGCGACACTTTTATTACTTCCGTCTGTTGCTACCTCCTGAAAGAGTTCAAACCTTTTGTTTTTCCATCTGTAGATGACAGAGTTTATACTATTTGTAACGTCGTCGTAAAGATTAGATACGGCAAGAAATGGTTCTTTGTCTGCTATGAAAAAACTAAAGTCATTTGCTCCTTGCCTAGTAAGAAGGTTTTGAAAAGCGACAAACAATTTTCCATTCCAACGATAAATAACAGAGTTCAGTCGGTGGGTAACTCCCTTGTAACCATTAGCAACAGCAAGGTAATGTTCATCAGAAATTTTGAAATATTCCACGCCTTGCCCTCCATTTGTACTTATGTTCTGATAAGGAGAGAATTTCCTAGTCGAATCGTTGAACTTGTATATGAACTTGTATATTTTCCGGCGATGTCACTTTTGTAGTTTGCGAAGGCGAGAAACAGACTTCCATTGATGGTGAAATGTTCCACAGCGTGAGCTGAGCTGGTTGGTAAATCTTGGTATTTTTCAAAGTGATAACTGCAACAATCTGAATAAGGAAACGAAAGAGCACAATTCAGCACCGAAATAATCGATGCTTTGGAACTGCAGAAATGGAAAAGGACCGAATTAAGTTTGTAGTCGAATATCACTTGTAATTAGTGGCTGTCAAGAGTCTACTATGTAACTAAATCATAGCGAATTGTACAATAACTAGACTGCCTCCCTTCCCCCTTACCGCCTTTTTGTTTTTTGCTCACATCTCTTCGGGCCGTCGCCACGATCTGAACGCCTGGAGCGCTAATAGGGAATTAACCTTTAGCCATTCCGCGCAAGGGAAATTAAATGAAAAAAAATTAATGCACGCCAATTAACCCTAAAAATATTCATGCTACGGCTTAAAAAAAATTCCTGCAGCTCAAAAATTCCCAAAACCTCCCCACCCCCCCCCCCCCCCCCCCCGGCCTGTCTGTCTGGTCTGTCCCTAGGTTAAAAAAAAAAAATCTGTATAAAGGAAATAAAAACACTGCTGAGGTCGGGGAACGTATGTTGATGCGGCTTAAAAAGACGCATTATTGATTCGTGGAAGCGGAAAGTAAACGCGAGCTCTAGAACGACAATTATAATCAGGGGCATATTGAAAGAACCTGAACAAGTAAGTTTCAATCCTTTTCCTGGTCTTTATCCTTCGACGCAAATCTTTTGTAATTGTGGCTGGGGTTCTCTGATTTGTTTAATCACGTTTGTACATAATAACAGACAAAACTGAACCACGCGAAGCTCTCTCACAAATATAACTGATACGTGAGGAAATTTTAAAAACCCATTCAATTCCGCGCTGCGATGGTTCGGAATGTGCATAATCCTACTTAGGCGTGTATTGCTTTATTCGGCACTGTTCTATGAAAGGTGTAATCAGTCCGAAAGCGCCGCTGTTCATGACTTGAAGAGAAAGTATGTTGTACTGAAATTACAGTGAAACTGCTCGGTACGGACACCTCTGTATTACGGACAGTTTCCAATGTCCCGAAAAAATTCTTTTATAATTTCTTTAAAAAAAAAACCTCTATAATACGGACTCTCTCTAATACCGACAACGGACACTAAATCTCGGCCCAAGAGAGTAAATCCATATAAACTTAACCTCTTTATTATGGACACTGCGCTGATCAGGTGAATCCCGAACCCCGATCAGGTGAATAGGCAAAGGGTGAATCCCGTCTGGCTGACAAGCTATGCAAGGTGACTTCAAAAGCTCAGGCGCTGTATATCAAACAACGATTTGCAAAAGGTGTACAGAGGAATGTAACCAACTTTTTTAAATCTTGAATAACTACAGATGGCATAAAGATCTTTTCTATTACATTTTGTACTCTATAGTTACTGTTTACTGCACTTGCAAAATAGCGAAAGACTCTTTCAGAATTGTGCTTTACGTTACAACTTTTTGAACGCAGCATTGCGCTGTAGCTCGTTTCGTTTTAAAACAGTGATTTGTCTACGACTGTACGTACGTAGCTGATATGTACAAAGTTGAATGCTACTGAAAGACTCTGAAAAGACAGAGTCTTTGTACTGGGAATTGTTAATTGATTAACTTAAATGACTGCTACTGAACACTTAAAACTGTAAGTGGAGTCACAAAAGTGACGTCATCGTAATGGCCTTTTGTATACGGACACCTCCCTAATATGGACAATTCGCTCTGTCCGTTCGGTATCCGTATTAAAGAGGTTCGACTGTAGTGACAAAATGTTATTATGGAATGATATATATACTTAACAGTGTCGAATTAAAGCTAATGGTAAGATGCAGCTGAAGATGCAGTCTGGTAATTGTAGCAGTCGATCGATCGAGTCAACTATTTAGTTTTCTTTTTAACTGACAAGTAAAAAAAAAGGAAATTCATGACTAAAGTAAGATTCGGAACATGCTTAGACTCCAAAGCGAAATAAAAAAGATATGATCAAATATTCCTAGTGTCTTTTTAACTTCCTCTATTACTACCTTCAGTGGACACCGTTTTCCCATCGTTGAGGATCTCGGCTCAGTTAGATTAAGAGAGATAAAAAAATAAAGCTTATTACCCTATGCAATCCCACAATAGCTGGTACATTTATACTGGCTTTGTACCACTTGTCTTCTCTACCGCCGCTTCTAGAGAACACTACTTTTTCGTTTATGGTGACTTTCAGGCTTCCAATAGCTGCACCAGACATATGGTAATAAAATTCAAGACACATGTGCCCTGGGAATGCAAGTGGAGGACTGTACAATTTTGCATTATCTTCTCGTTTGCGTGGACTGGATGCTTCTATGTACATGAAATAACCTTTAAAGAGATGAAGATCAACATAGAGTAACAAATACTTACGAGATTAAGTAAAGCGAACTACTACCAAAGTTTCTTTGATCTCAACATATGTAATATGCGTCAAACTTGGAAAGGAATTAACGAGCTAATTGGAAACTGTAAAAAGAAAAACAAGCGCAACTCAACTAACTCTATTCGCTCAAACCCGAATGAGGTTCCAACTAGTGACCCGAAGGAAATAAGCAATATTCTTAACAAATATTTCGCCACTGTTGGGAGCAAACTGGCTTCTAAAATTCCTCAGACCATAAATACATTCTATGATTATTTAGATCCGCCACTTAATCGCACTTTCTTCTTTGATCCTATTATTCCGGAAGATATCAATTTAGAAATTTCAGTTTTGCAAGACAACAAGGCCCATGGTCTCTACTCATCTCCAGTTAGGCTGCTGAAATTGGCAAAAAGGGTCATATCCGTACCTCTAGCCACGATTTTTAATCAGTCTATTTGCTCAGGGATTTTTCCATCTAAACTAAAGTGTGCTAAGATTATCCCGATATTTAAGGACGAAGATGACACGCTGCCCGAAAACTACCGACCTATTTCTCTGCTCTCGATTTATAACAGGATTTTTGAACTTATGTACTCCAGAGTTACCAAGTTTGTCAAAGATTGCAACATTCTCTATGATCAGCAATACGGTTTTCGCAGTAAGCACAGTACTCAGCATGCTGTACTTGATATTGCCACAAGGCTCAGTCCTCGGACCACTCTTATTCCTACTGTACATCAATGATATTTACAAGTCCTCTTCGTTATTTGCCTTTTATCTATTTGCTGACGATACTAGTATAATACTTGCAAATAACAACCTAAAGGAACTCGAAACACTTGTTAATCGCGAGCTTGGCAACGTCAACGAATGGCTAAAGGCCAACAAACTGTCCTTGAACATAAAAAAATCAAATTTTGTAATCTTTCGTCCCCGGCAAA
>OZ037783.1:7100033-7185033 GCA_964035525.1 Porites cylindrica | reverse complement strand
TTGAAAACTTCGCTGGAGCCGCTGAAAGTACCCGGATCACACTCAGTGCCATTTTGTTTACGAACGGAGATGAAAAATTTGGGCAAAAGAAGGTCGAGCTCATTGGCAGGTATGTTTTCAATTGCTCTAGACTCTTTCAGTGACTCACAAAATTTTTTCCATGCGTTTAAATCGCTCTTAGTCTTGTATTGAGTGTTTTTTGATTTCTGCTCCAGCAAAAATTTCTCAATTTCGACTTCATCTTTGCTCGTAGCTTCCTCCTCAGGACTCAGATTTGCCACTGTTTGCTCGTTTTCTTTACCTGCTTCCTCGTGAAGGTCCACTGATTCTTCCATGTAGTATTATTAACAGGAAAAAGCCAATTTTTAAATATTCTTTGTTTGTAACTTTTTGAGGACAACACTTGCGACAAGATCGGTCTAGATGCCGGTCTAGATAGGAAAATCTAGACCGCGGTCAAGATCGATTTTAGCCAATCAAATTCTTGAATTTGTTTGTTTCCAGTCCTTTTGAGACATGGCCATATAATAAAAGGGGAGACAACTGGGTGTACGGATAGCGAGAAGAGAAAAAAAATAACCAATCCGAGAGCGCACTAAAAAAGTTCCCATGTGACTTTAAAAAGATGACTCTCACTGACTAAACGATGAGAATGATCAAAGTAGGGTGCCTTCCTAAAAAAAAGTTGCTAAGACGTCCTTCTTTCGGGAATTGAGAGAAACAGGCAACGCTACAAGACATGAGCAAAGTCCCCCCCCCCCCCCCTCGATGTAAAGAGTGACTGCAACGTCGCATTGTTCTAAGTGGCACGAAATTAGATATTCTCGCCTGAAATTTTCAAGAGATAAATACGAAAGCAGCTAAAATAACTAACAAAAGACAATTAAACCAAAGAAAGTGGTTGTAGCATCAAGTAGAAAAACTTGCAACATTAAAACTAACAATATTTTCATAGCAAAAGTGAAATGTGCTGCGGACTGCTCTTACATTAGTTTAATACATTATATTTCGCTTTCCTAATAGTAGGACTGCCTCATAGTAAGTTTCTAGATTTTACCGCACGATCGCAAATTTACAGTTCACCTGTCATGTCTCCAGTGGTGTGATCAAAAGAAGGTCCTGTACCGGTAGAAGGTGTCTTGCCTTTGTGTCGAGTCCAGTCAAACTTGTCATCTGTGCCTTGCTCAAAACCGCACAAAGATACATCAAAGTTGCATGTCACTTGTAGATGAAGACAGTGAAGAGAAACAAATAAATGCTCACGTTATCAATTGTGCCTTTTTCTGCTCATATGATCGAGTTGGCCGTACAAATCTTAGGCGTTCTACAGTCTTAGTAGGTGCAATTTACAAAGGCACTTCGCAGCAAAGGTGTTTAGTAATCAGCCTTCCCGCCCTTAACCCTGCTCCGAAGTGCCTTTGTTGATAGGCTTTAAAAAGCCTATTATCATGCAAGCTGTGTCTGGGAACAAACTCCACCGGGAAAAATTGGCATTCAAGTCTTCTGAATTGGCTAGAAATGCTACTTGAACCGGTTCATTTTAGACTGTTATATTTTCAGTCTCGATGACTCTCGCTTTTTGGCGTTGTATCACGCTGGGTCTTCAGTCTTGCGGTCTTGTTTCTCCGCCTAATCTTTTACCACCTACTTATCGGAGTCTCCAAAACTAAAATTACCAGTTCAAATCCCGCTTGCTGCCTTACAATTCACGGCTATGAATTTGAATACGTTCCCACACCTCTTGCCTCTGGAGGTGTTGGAATGTTTATTTATGAAACATTAAATGAATTACAAAGTTATAGAAAAAACCTCTAATAAAGCATTTCAAGCGTTACGGATTGAAATGCCTTTTGCTAAAAAGAAAAATGTAATATGTGGTGTGACTTACAGACAACACAACTCTCCAGACCTTTTTCAAAGGTATTTTGAAGAAACTATAAAGAAACTTACTCCAACAGGAAGTAAGTACCCTGGACAGACCATACTAACCCAATTTTAATCAGAGCTGTTTCGTCCTTTAGAGTGAGTTTTACTTAAAAAAATTTTATTCCCAGAATGATCAGTCTACCTACCTTCACAACTGGCTTCAATTTCAATGACAAATTCATCAACTGATTTCCTGGCTCTTTCCAGCTTCTCATTTATCTCGTTCTTTTTTCGGTTTATATAATTGGAGTAGTCTGCAAAAATTACTTGGCAGTTATTACGTACTGTGGGTTGTCATGGTTATTTACATGGTGCGCAGAAAAATTGATATAAAGAATATATATTGAAATTTCAACATTTTTTAAAAAATTAATCTTGTACTCATGGAGTTTCAGTTGTAAATGTGTTCGAGTTAAAGTTTGTCCCGTTTTTATCATAAAGTTTTGAGTTCTTCTGCTAACGAGCGGCAGCAAGCTCAGGCTTCTTCTAAAAATTAATATATACCACGAATGATAACGTTCTGTAGTTAATTCATCACGTTTACATTCTGTCATTCGTAAACAATAGCTGCAAGAATATGATTACTAAGTTGAGCAATCAGAGCTCCTGAACAGATTCTGGACTGATTCAACGTCATCAGTATGGAATTTCCGTACGTCGTTGAAGCGCAGACGTCTCTCCTGCGAAACAGCTTTAGCGGCAAGGAGAGAGGGGAGAGAGGGGAGACGGCTGTATTCGCAGGCGAGGCAAAGATTGAAAACTCTGATTCTGCAGGTCAATTCTTGGAATTTTAACATTCTGCCCAAGGTAAAAATAGAAATTTCAATATCTGGTAGCTTTAGGCTTAGCTACATAATTCTGGATATTTTTGGGGAGATCTTAGGCATCAAAAAGAGTTTTTGAAAATCTCAGGAATTTTAGAAAAAATTAGAGCACTTTGAACATTCAGCCGAAATTTCGGCTACATTTCACAGACAAAAACGTGGACAAAAGGATTTTTTGTATTCCTACCAACCAAGAGAGGGTTCATTCCGCTCGCATCCTACAGCAGTGTCTAGAGCACTGTCCATTGCGCACAACCAACCGAGCGGTTTATCATCAGTCATGCATACTTCAACTAACCAGCGGTTATTCACCAAAAGGTGCCCTTGCTATAAAAACGAAATTTTTTTGAGAACTTTGGGGAATTTTAGAGAGTTTTTTTGAGAATTTTAGACATTTCTAAAAGAATGTTAAAGCTTTTTTCAGGGAAATTATGGCAAGAATTTTAGGCCATTAAAATTTCCATATATTAATCCTAGTAAGTAATTCACCTGTAACTATGATCTCTATGATATATATAAATAAAATTAGAAGACTAGGTCGCCGCTGATCTTCTTAAAACCCTTCAACATTACAATTACAACTATTCCGAAAAATCTATCATTCCTTTTACGACGACTTTACAATAACATTTTTTTAGAAAAGAACACTCCTCTGATAAACTATTGAAAACAAAAAGATAAATGTTAATATTATACAAAATTCATTATACCAGTGCTTAACATCTTTCCTGTTCATCATTTTTTATGACAAGCAAAGGTCCCACAATTTCGGTGCAAATGTGCACGGAACGCGATCAAATGGGCTTCATAGAAACCAGGGCCGAGTAGTTCAAAGCTGGGTTAAGATAACCCAAGGTTAGTACGATATTTGAATTCAGTTGTGAAAGCTTGGAAAGCATTTCAGTTTTAATTCCTTTTGTCTACAAGTTGATGACTGGAGGCTCTAAAAATAACAGAGATATTATCCGAGAAAATGCTTTTGAACACAAGAGAAAGAAACTCAGGTTAGTTTTAAACCCCGGGTTAAGCGCTAATCGGCCTTCGAACAACTGGGCCCAGGGGCTCTCATAGGGAGCTCCAGGGGAGCATTCAATGGCTTCAGAGAGCAGCTTGCATGTACACAATGACCAGTCAACCATGCAAAGTGATTTAAACAGGGAGGCTGCACTCAATGCGTCCGAATTGGAATTGATGTGAACGTCTACAATTTGAAAATTTTTTTACCGATTTTCATGATCATATGCTATATTACCTTGAAGATTTAGAGCCTGCTGTACTTTTATCAGTATTGGGAACATTATAAATAGAACGGTGATCATTGTCTTCGTAGCATCCATCTTCGAATCTGCGAAAAACGACAGCGCACACGGTTTGCCTTTTTTATGTCATTCATTGACAAAAAGTGCAAACAAAGGTGTTTAGTTCCTATTCTGATGGCGACTGAGGTACTTTAAACAAAAATAAACACTAACTTAGTTATCAAGCCCGCAGTAGGAGCTTAATCCTTTCACAAATAGCCTTTGTAACAAATAAGCTAAAATTTGGTTCGAGGTTCCAAACATGGAAGTTGGTTTTTGGACATTGACATAAAAGTTTACATCGACAAGTGCTCTCAAGTTCGAATCTTAAAACTACGTGTTCCTCGAATTTTTATTTATTTATTTTTTGCGATTAAGCAGCATCGGGGCAGCAGGGACGTTTTGTCATCAGTATATGTGAACTAAAATATTCGTCGAGGTCAGACGTCGCACAATGGCTTTACTGACTGTTTATCACCACTCAAACCACAACTGTCGTCCGTTGTTTTCCGCCATTATAAATTGATGCCAATATTTACAGGTAAAATAAAGTTTTATGCGTACGTGTTGCTAAATGCGTTCACGCGGAGGCTCTAAATGCGTACGTGATACTTTCGCCACCATGTTGTTTACCTAAGCATGTCTTTCTCTCAAGTTCTTCAATTTTAATAATACTAATAAACTCTAGAAAAGGAGATCTTAGGGCAGAACTAGAAAAGGTGGGCAAGCTCTTCTTTTTCATCGCCACAGAATGCGCAGTTAGAGTTGTTTTCTAGTCCGAATTTGGTCAGAAAGTCATCAGGCATTCCTTCTATCACTGTTCTATCTATAATAAAGGTTTCGAATTTAATATTCGCTACCTTTTTTGAATCTCTTACTCAACAATTTCGCAAGTAGATAAGTTACAACTGTAGTAACGGTCTATACGAGTCAAAATTATAATCAGGGGGATTGATTTTACATTTCGCTTTTGCCCAAATTTCGTTTCAAATATCCTATTCCTAACAATTCGTACGTGTGTTAGCATAATTGAGGAAACGTTTTAGGAAGTTGTAATGTAACATCTGTGTTGTCTCTAAATTGAAATATATTTGCTCAACTGATTTCTTTAGCTTGCCTCAAATGGTATTGTTTGTCTTCAATTACTCTTTTTCCGTAATTCTATAAAAAGATCGCCAAGTTCTGTTGGTACTTGTCTAGTGTTTAGGCTTTTAGCTCTCAAGATAGTTTTACAAACCCACGGAGCCATAAAGCTGTTGTCCTACTTTTAGTTGTACCCGGGGGGGAGGGGGGGTACTGCCATATATGGGCTATATAGGTATGTGCCGCTGTGAAGGGTATTGCTTTCAAGCAGTTTACTCTAGGATAGGGTATATAAATCAGCACATTTGGGTCTAGAAGAGGGGATCATTTTTCGGGAAACTGATCAGTTAGTTGAAGATTTTATCTAGACTAGGAAAACAGCTACTCTAGGATAGGGGGGATTTGGGGAGGTTTATACTCTAGTCTGGGGTAGCAAAATTTAGCTGAACTGGCTCTGTTATAGGTTAAGGGTTCCAGGGTCCCAGCGGCACATCCCCACCCAGAAATTCTTAAAGTACCTCGCCCCCTTCCCCCCCCCCCCCCCCAGAGTTGTATCTTTTGGTTTCTTTTCACGCTCCTCGTCATGATTTGTAATTTAAGTGAATAAGGCTTTTTTTCTGTGCAGTTCTTCCGATCTTCGATCGCGTTCCATTAGTATACTCAATTACTGCTTGAATTTTATTTCCCTTTAAATTTTCCGCTTTCATAACTAGCTCCAAAGTTGATTGATTGCTCAGAACGTAGTGAATTGACAGATGGTAACAAGTAAATAATCGATCGCCAAAAAAATATATGGACCTGTTACTTGTTTGGAGCACCATAAAAAATTCACATTTCTCGGCATGTTAATTTTTTTTTTTTTCACATAAAATAAAAGTAAAACGTTATGGGGTAACACATGGATACGTTGTTTAGAAAACAGTGAATCATGCAATAATTAAAATCTCCATTTATCGTTACGTTCAGGCTCCCGATGGTTGCACTAGACATGTAATAATAGCCTGCGAAGCGTCGAAAGGGGTAGGGGTTAGGGAAGGAAAGGTGTCCTTTTTACTGAAGTGGTTATAGAGAGTCAAATAATGGGGGTAATGGAAGGCAGAGACCATCTCTAAGCGTCCATTTTACTCAGGTGTCCATCTTATAGAGATTCAAATAAAGAGAGAAAAGAAAGGCTTTTAGAATAAAGGCTTTTAGAATAAAGAGCATTCGGTTTGAAAATGAAAAAGGGTTAGAGACTACCTGCAAATAAAACTACTCGCTGGCCGAAGAATAAACTACCGAAATTATTCATACTAATGAATGAGTTAGAATCACATTCTTTATCAAATCTCCCTCAAATGAGACGAAAACGAGAACGGAAAGCGTTACTCTTGTTAAGGGCATAGTAAAAGGACACAATAAGTCGTAGCTATTTCGTGTAGTTTACCCGTTGTCATGAACAGAGAAAAAATAAATATTTCTCCGGAAATTGCACATCTAGTTAGTTGTATCTGCGCCTCCAAGCAGGGTAATAAGCTTGTTCAAAGCCTCTTTATTTATGCAACAAATTAATAAAGGATTTTAACAGCAAAACAACCGCTGTAGCTTGTTCAAAACAATTACCTCCCTAAAGGTAAACTACCCCCGCTTTTAATGGACCTACTTTGTTTACTTTCATCTGTCTCTTAAAAACACATTGACGTCGTTCCATTGGAATCAAAAAATAGAAGTCTGAAGACCCTTGAATGAAGATGTCACAGATGTCCACAGAACGCATATAAATTTACATGAGGTTAATTTGATTATTTCTCTACAAATTCAGCAACATTAACTACAAATGACATTAATAAAGAAATAAAGAGAAAAAAGTTAAATAAGAGTTGAACGAATGCCTAGCCCTAATCGATCAATATTTGGGAAGAAAAGGATTCTTAACCGAGAGTGTATGCAGAAAACAAAAAAATTGTCGAGGGTAGACTTGTCACACCCCTATCTGAGCTACACTGGGTAAGCCAGCGTTCCTACAATTCCTAAAGAAACTTGGCGAACCGTTCATGAGAAACAAAACTTTGGCTCGGCTAGAAGGGCGACCCACCTAACCGGGTCATTTTTTGTCGATTGGTAGCAGATCACCCAACTAACCGGGATATCGTTACTGCGCCGCGTAAACTCGGTGAAGGAGAGACCATCAGACCATATATACGTGATCGCTGTTTTGGACAACCAAAGCCTTGATCTTATCCGTATTTACTGAAAAACCTACTCTGTTCCGCTTTTTGGATTATTTTTCTCTCTTCTGCTTAATTTGTTTTTTCGCAAACGATAAATCTCTTAATTAGATAGTCTGAAACTCTGACACGCTGTGAGCCATGCTGGGATGAAAGATAGACATTCCTTGTTAATGGGAAGCGCCTAACTGTTTCAGTATTTGCATCAGTTTCTTTTGTTTTTACTTGGTTTCCTTTGTCAATAATCATGCATTTTATAAATAACTATCTATGCTTGTTGCGTCTTGGGGTTCCTCCTTTTCCATATTGCCTTCTTCGTCACCACTTGCTTCAGGAGGCACGTTGTAATATGGATGATCTTCATTGTGTTTGTCTAGATCCAAGTATGGTGCATCCCTCTGCATTATGACCTCCAGTTTTTCGATCAGCTGAAAGAAACTGGGACGAGAGCAAGGTTCCTCCTTCCAACAGTCAGTCATCAGCTCATATCTGTTATGAATAAGAAACGAGGTCAATTACAGTTTCGATCCCTCATTAGCCCGTGTTTTTATAACAGAGTAACCTGACCCTGTTTAGAAATGGGGCCCCTAACGCTTATGAAACTGAATCACGTCTCATCCACCAATTATCTGACATGCGCCGTTGATGTATATAGTTTTGGAATGCCCAGGCCTAAATCTTATTTCCAGCTAATAATGTGAGTAGGTATTCGCCCCTTGTGCAGTAATCAAAAACAGCCTTGGTTCTGGATTCCGTTCTGTCGGCTTCCTTGCCAGTGGACCATGGACTCGGGATTCCAATCATTAGAGGGACTCTGGATTCTTAGAACTAAACTCTGGATTCCAAATCCCAGGATTTCGGATTCCACTGGCTAAAAATTTCCCGGATTCTGAAACACGGATCACTTTACATGGCTGTTCAGCTGGATAAAAATAAAAAAATATAGCCAAATAATTTGATATTGCTCTAGTCTGGAGTGACGTTCTATGTAATTTGCAACAAAACAAAGGCACGGAAAAAACATCAAATCTGTTAATAAATAATTGTTATAAAACGATCTTAGTAAAGTAACGTACACGTCATCAGAGCACATGTCAGGCCTTTCCATGCGATAACCAGTGCCGAGCAGTCGATACAACTCCGTGTTGGTCAGCGTGGGGTATGGTACACCTCCTGGTAAAAAAAATGATAATCACATATTTATATGAATACATTTCTGGAAAGCTTTTTTAATTGTAGATTGTATCGTCGTTTATTAACTATAATCAGAAACTCATGGGTTTCTGCTATAATTCACCATAGCAGGTAACTAGATAATATTGGTTTTAAGCCGTAAAACTTACCCAAGGTAGACATTTCCCAAAGAAGAACACCATAAGCCCACCTATGAATATGTAAAGAATCATTGTGTTTAGTCTGTTCATAACCCACTATTATCTACTATTAACAATCATTTTTATTTGATGAACGCACGACCTGACGCTATTGTCAACCGACTCATACTTCCCGCTCACTTTGCGCCTTTCTTACAAATTTGTGGAAAGAGATGCTTTGAACAGGGGCATCCAACAACTGTTTTCTGTAAAATATCTGTTCGGAGAAGCAAAAATTCCCTAGAAATTTCTTTAGCCTGAGGAAGGCTAAAAATTTCTAGATGACCGTTCCATTCATGTACAATTTTCGAAGCATATCTAGTAAATTCCCTACGATTTTCTTAAGTTCAATTCTACGCATTTTAGTCTCCAGGTTTAATAGGCTATTTTTCTTAGGAAAAGGAAACCTAAAACTTTCGGATTCGAAAATGCGATGGAGAGAGGAATCAGAATAATTCTCACTTCTGTAAAACTTAAAATTGCATCTAAAATCTTCGAGAAAATAATACTGAGGCCCTTGTGATTTCCAAAAGACTTAAGTTCCCCTAGGATGACTGAACAGATACAAAGTTTATAGCGCCCGCTTAGAATTCATTTCTATAGATTTAAAACGTCTCTGGATAGCCTAAAAAGTGTTTTCAATGCATTTAGGAGGAAACCGTGGCTGGGTGCCCCTACTTCATTTGGTTGTTAGAACATCTCCCCTCAGTTTTAGAACAAACATAAGAAAGAGACTCAAGTAACCAAGCCTCAACCCAGTAACTGCTACAGTGGTGAATAGGAAGCTCACGTCAATCTCACGTCGAAATCCACCAGCTAGTGCTGCCGTTTAAATTTTGTTAACCGTTTTGCTTGTCGCCCTCTGATTATTTAGATACAGTAATCTCTCAGATGAAAGTCAATTTTTCTTCAACTTTGCATAACCTATCTTTAAGGCCTGGGGAGACTCCGGCATGAAAGGGGCGGAGATACTCGTCGGAAATTTTGATTTAACCCCTAAAGAAACTTTGATTACATGAATCAGGTATTACTAAAAAAAAAAGAAATGGAAAAAAATAATAATTTCTTCAGGTCCATTCCTTAAAGTGCCCTGGCTCCAGAGGTCTGTTTTCAAGATAATAAGAAAAGATAAACCATGCTTACGGTTTTATTTTACCCCTCTAAGTGAGACGACGAGCATCGATCACCACCCCTTTCATTTCGAAGTCTTCCCTGGAGTTAACGTCACAGTTATATTTCATGCTATTGTTTATTGTTTATTGTTTTGTTTGCCTAAGTTGCACAAAGCAAACAAAAATCTAATTATTTAAACTCTCATGGCAAGGATGCCCAAAAGAAGCCACCGGGCTTATAAGGAATGGCTCCCTCAGTTTAATAATTAGAACAGAATATTATCATAATTACACATGGGAAAATCAAAGGCAGAGCTACAGTAAATCTTAAAATATATTAGATAGTCGTACTAATCATAGTTGTAGGCTAAAAAAGGCGAAATGACAAAAAGAAAAAAAATGAAAATAAAAGAGCAAAGGTAAAAAAAAAATACATATATATAGAGAGGATATTACACGGTGGCGCGAAGATATGAATTTTATTTTCGAGTGGCAAAACAATATTTCACGAACGAGCGCAGCGAGTGAGTAAAATATTGTTTTTGCCACGAGAAAAAAAAATTCATATCTTCAAGCCGCCGTGTAATGTTCTTTTTATTATATAGACAAAATGGCATCGATAAAACAATAGAGGGAAATTACCAAAATTACGTCATCGATAAACTCACTTTTGAGATTATGGAAAATAAACCACTCGGGTCCCGGATGTAGTTTTTATGAATTTTACGAGTGGTATATTTTCCAGTAAAACACTCGTGCCCATATAATAAATATATATAAATTACTATTTATGATAAGAGGAATGCTTTCAGCTTCCAGTAAAAGGAAGCGGTACTTGTTGCATTTCGAATTTGAAAACTAAGAGAGTTAAAAAATTTAGGACCTTGGAAACTGATGGAGAACTTATAAGTTATAAACCTGAAATTGTTTGTCACTGGAATTGTTGCATGACATCTAGCGAGTTTGTTACTTCTATCTGCGAAATTTTCTCCCGAGCCGAATTTCTGATAATTAGACATTTCAAAAAATGGTTCCCTTGCCCAGATGAAGTAATTGTTTACTTACACATCACTTTTGGTGGTGTAAAGGCCTTGATAAAGTGATTCTGGGGCCATCCACTTCACAGGAAGCTTTCTGGACTTCCCTGAGCTGTATACATCTTCATATATCTGTCTCATCAACCCAAAGTCTGCCACTTTGACCTGGTTGCCATGGCCAACGAGGACATTACGGGCAGCAAGGTCTCTGTGAACAAACCTGTTTTCCGCGAGATGATTCTATTAAAAATTGAAGAAATATATGGCAAAATTGTATAATCATGAGAATAATGGCACACTGCTAGCATTAGTATAGGTAATAGCATGATTTGTAGTGATATTTGGCATAAATACCACGAGTGGTATTTCGAAATTGTTATACGTAATTTCACGAGCCGTTAGGCCAGTGAAATTTGAGCCTTTTTTGAAATATCACGAGTGGTATTTATGGCAAATTTCACGTACAAATCATGCTATTATTTGTTTATACTACTACCCACAAAAGGTTTGTAATTTTTCAAATTAAGCTGAAATACTACTGCCCTAAGCCAATCAAATAGCAGAAATTTCTCATGTTGTAGTATAAAAATAGTAAATAGCTGAAGGCAGGATCGAGCCCTTAATAACCTATGACGGAGGTACTGCTGAAGCCAAAGAAATATGGGGCAAATGAAACATACAATATCATGTGTGCATCTAGGAAAAACATTCAGGTTTGGACAAGTAATAGAAAAGCCGCGAATGAGTCAAAACTGTGGTCGACACACTGTAAGAAAATCAGTTTCCATTCAGGCTAGCCCTAGAAAAAGAACTTTTGAAAGAAGGCCAAAAATGGATTTTTTAAAAATTCATTGCTAAAAGTATAAATTCTCTATTTTGCCTATCGTTTTGATCAAAGCAAGGATCATTGCGATGTTGTCCAGAAAATAATAGTATTTACCATTCCTTGGGCTATCTGCAATGCAAATGAAAACAGTTGTTGGGTAGAAAAGCTCTTCTCTTCGTCACCGAGAACCTCGTCTGACTCCTTTAGGTTTTCGATTGAAACTGACATTGCGGAATTAAAAGGTTGACTTGCTGTTCCTGGTGAAGCTGATGGGCTGGATAGAAATTCTTTGTCAGTCACTTTGAATTTCTCATCCTAAATATTTTGATAAAAAGTGAAACAGTATAAGTTGAATGGAGTCTGAGCGGTTCAGGTCACTTGGCTTGTTCGTAAATAAACGGCAATTAGCAACTGAAAAGTGTGCAGGAAGAAGAAAACAGTTAACGAAAAAGTACGTATGGAGAGTAGCTATTCTCGTTATGCATCCATTCTCCCACCATCGACTAAAAATATACTTCATTTTAAAACAAATTATGCGCTACTGTCTTACAACAAGGAGATTACGAGAAATCGACGCTACGCCCTGCGTATCCACCTCAGTGTTATCTTTTAACACTGTAGCTATTTCCCTGTTCGTTTGTGTCTTTTCCGCTTACTTTACCTGTTCTTTAGTAAAATTGTTTTCCTGTACGAGAGAGAAAGCGGAAAGAAAAAGAACATGTTAACTGTCTATTATCAGAAATTTCAATACAGGTAGATCAGAGGCTCCGCCCGAAAGGTCTCAGGCTTCAGGAATATAAGGCGGTAGAGATTATACTTGTTGAAGTCAAAACGAAAATGTTTGGAAATTTGTCATTTAGGTATTTACTTAAAAGAGCCTTTTATTAAAATGTTGCGTACTAGTGCACCATATGGATAATTGTATTTGGTTTTCTTATTTAGGCTCCAGTAGTATCCATCATTAACTTCATTCCAAACATGTAGTTTGAGCTACAAAAAACGCAGCAGATCATGCACCGAACCCTCTCCCCAGTACGGCGGAAGCGGGTGTGATGGAACCAATGAGCAAGTCGAACGTTGTGTCGGCAAAGATTGTAAGTGAACTCAGTTTTCTTAAGAAGGTATGTGAAAGGAGTACCATTTTCAAATGGGAGGTACAGAGAAAGGGTACACTGTATTAGTTGTCCAAAAAGGTATACTAAATAAAGTGCTATTAAGTTGTTATTGGGACGGAGCCTTCCTGTAAGGACGTTTCCGAATTCCCCCCTCTCCCCCCCCCCCGGAGATAAACAAACACCCAAACGAACAGTCTGGACGAAAGTAAATGATAGAGCGGTTTTCACTTTTCACTTTGGTTGGCTAGTGTATTTACTTTGGTTTTGGTTTTCCGACAGTCAAGTGAAAACCGCTCTATTATTTATTATTAAGAACAGATAGAGCTGGTATGTGCAAAGTTTAGGAACTCACTTGATATCTGCATCCCCCCTGATCGTTCAAAACCACTTTGTTGTCATATGAACGCTCGGAGGCTCGATGTTTGTTGATCTTGATGTCCAGCAATTAACGACGTCAGTTTCAATACAATAAATTAAAGACGATGTCAAAATAGATGCGCGTTTACAATGACCTAATAGCAATATGTACGTAAAATTTATGCAACCAAAACGATAATCCAAAGATGACCTAATAGTTGAGTTAATTGTTTAAGAACTCGAGCACATTTCACATATTAGCACATGAAAATATTGAGTTGAACAAGGAGGGAGGGGCCACCTCTAAGGCAAACATCGTTCACTGATCACTACCAGTTATCGCAAAAAACTCGCAAAGTTGTAAAGAGTAAGCAGTAAGGGGAAACAAGCGAAGGGAAAAACAAAATTAAAAACAAAAACTAAACAGAAAAAAAAAGGAAAAATTGAGAATCAAAAAACTGGTTTGCCAGGAGTCGAACCTAGTTTATGTGCACGTGCAAGTGACTCCTTGACCACTGCACCACGCTGCCACTCAGTTTTTGGGGAAGTAAATTTGTTATATCAATACCGTTTCTATGCCATAGACGCTGTTTGGAGCTGGTAGAGCTGTATTTATCATGAATTGAAAAATACATCCGAGGAAAAATTAGGTTAAGCACGTATTTCAAAGCTACTTCGTATTATTTTGGGTTAGACCGGTCGTTGAAGAAAATCGATCAAACTAGCTGTTCTGAATTTGGTGGAGAAATTATAAATAAACAGAGGCCCGCACTCTCGAAGAGATTGATCAGAATACAGTCGATTTAATTAGCGAAAGAATATATGGAATATAAAAGTGTGTGACCTCTGAATTGAACCTCCTATTCTGTAGACTAGAATTTTCTTATTTTGGAGAAAAAATCAACTTTATAAATTTTTTATGCCCTTGCTGGTCCTGTAAAGAAGATGGCGATTCCGTAACACGGTCCGCGACACAAATTAACAAAATTACACAATGACGGGCACAAAATATCAAGGCGGTTTACACAAGCAGATAAAAGCAACATGTACAGCAATATTTGCCTAGTTTTAAATCTTATCCCCGACCTCTCTTGTTCGAATGACCATAGAGTCCCTTGCAAATTTGCACTAGCGACCCGAACCTCTCGCCCGTTACTATGTGACGTCAAGCTGGTAGTGATGAATCAGTCAAAGACAAACACATGAAACAATAGAGATTGCCCCTCGCCCCTGCGCTGTACTAAGGATACAGTCGAATCTCCTCACATCTAGCTGCAAAAGCCATCTTGGTCACAGAGGTGGTCGTTATGAGACGGAAGGGATGTAGTACACTTTTGGGAAAAGGGAACGACTTCTTTATTTTATGGATATTAGGAAAGTTCTTTTCAGACCGAGATGGGACCCAATATTAAGCCCCCTTGGCCGAAAAAGCTTGCCCAATTGCCGAAATATTATTCCACAGAATTTGCCCTTACGGGAAAAAAGCAGTCCTGGAAGGCCCCCCTAATTTCTACACGGATAGTCACATGCTGGCCAGTCGATTGAGAACTTTGAGTTCAAGATTGGCGTCCTACAGGAATGTGGCCCTTCACCCCTCTTGTTTCTCCTGGTCCGACTGGATCATAAAACCATAAGGATGAGAAGGAACATAGGATTCAGTAGACCAAATTTCCTAGCACAACTCAAAGACTTTGACTTTGCTTGTGACTTGAGTCACAGCCACACGTGACAGATCCAAAACAAGACGATCAGACTGGGAACGCGGCTAATAACACTCCAGTCTTATTATGTGGACAGCCCACAGAGGAAGGTGACTCCTTCGCCTATCTATGAAGCATTGTTAATAAAGACGAGGCGCGAACCAAGATATCACTGCTAGAGTGGGCAAAGTTATGGCAGGCTTTGTTACCCTCTAGAACTTTTGGGCATTAAAGGAAATACTTTAGAGACAAGAAGAAAACTATCTTTAATTCAAATGTGAATTCCATCTTCTCTGCGGACGATTAGTTCCCTGGATTAGATACATGGTGAATAAAAAGACATTTCAAAAAATTCACATCTCAGTTGTTCGAACGGCGGATACCGCTATCCAGGTATAAATTCTTCTATCTCGTGGAATCATAATAGGTTTCCCTAATACTTATCCACTGGAAGTCGGGTGATTTATCGGGTGGATCCGGCTATTCAACATTTGGCCAACTGGGACCAGACGTTTATCAGCTGTTTTGTGTGGCACAATTAATTTTAGTTACGAGCAGCTGGCCCGAGAAAGTAAAAAAATAGATGTGACTGAAAGGAGTTTGAAAACCAAAGGAAAACATATTCGAAGGGGTAAGTAGGGTTGGATTGGCCATACTCTAAAGAACAAAGAATCACCACACGCCAGTCATTGACCTAGACACCCTAGGCTCAACGGGAGAGAGGGTTATCTAATTATTTGAGTGGAGTGCTTGAAAACTAGCAAAATAAGCTGAGTGCACGTTCCATTAATAATACACAAACCTCAGCATTAAGAACAGCTGGAGGAGGGAAGTAAGAACAGCCCAGAGCGGAGTTCGATGAAGGAAGGAGTTCTTCAATAGAAGCCAAGGGACGTTTGTGACACCGTGTAATTCAGTTTTAAAATTGTATAATTTTCTTTTCTTTGTTACCTCTTTTCTTCTGCAGCGAAGCCACGTAAGAAGGTCACCAAACGGAACGTATTCTACAACCAGGAAGTTTTGATCCTTAAGTGTGTACCATCCAACCAAGGATACAATGTTCTTGTGCGAGCCCAACAACTTCATCTGCTCGATTTCGAAGGTGAACTCTTCTTTCTGCGCCTCAGATGGATCATCTAAGAACAATTACACAGACATTATTTTCATTCTTTAATGTGATGGCATTATGTGCATGCTACATTCATTTCTTTCACACCCCATTCTTCTTTTGACTCACAATGGACAGATATATATTCGTCCACCGTATAACGAAATATAGTAAATAAGTTGACAAAGTTTTGATTGGTTGACGGACCATCGTGTCATTATAGATACGTGCCTACGTACAACTGTATGCGTATTCGCATTTTGGTTCTGTCTTCGGGGGACAAGATTATTGCCTGTTTTTCTTTTGTAAGTTTTCAATGAAAGGAAACAAAGAAAGTAATTAATAAAAGGAAGAAAATTGTAGAAGGGATTGAGTATGAAGCACAAAAATGATATAAGTTTGTTGATTTCGTTGTCTTTTTTTAATGCAAGCATTAGTAAATCAAATCCTTCGGAAGTCCGGTTCAGCGGAATATTTTGTTTTCCTTTTTAGTGCGGTGTAATTCGGTCGGGGAGAAAATTGTTTACGTTTTAAAAAATTGGGGTTGTTTCATTCAAATGGCGCGAAAATAATTCACAAAAAAAGAACTCATGAGTAGTATAGGGCGTACCGAATTATCCTTTTTAGCACAGGAATGCCTAAACGACCATGATGTCATTATTAGCCTTTTGTCTTTATCTCATGAATAAATTGAAGGAAGATCTCGTTAAGATAGGGTCACTCGCTATATTTAGGTGCTTTAACCAGTTGGACAGGTTTTTTAGTTACTTCAGGAGCAAAAATTGGTGCGATTCCCTTGCAAGAAAGGACAATTCAGTGCGCCCTTTACTACTTTCGTGGCTTTATCTTTTGTTAATGAGCAATATTTCTTACCATGTAGACCTTTGACGGCAACAACTTGTGATGGCTTTTTGTCGGATAGTAAAGTTCTCTTTGTAATTTCGGCATCAAACACCTCCATTCCAACTCTCTTTCTAAAGGTTGCTTTATAAACCACTCCAAACGCTCCTCTCCCTAGCTCGTCCTCGATCTCTATTTGCTCAGGCAGAATTTCCCACTTGTCAAGAGGCCTGATCTCGCGTTGTGAGTAAGACAATCTGGAGAAGACGGACATGATAAAAGCAGGATTTATTAAGAAAAAACGTTTTCGAGCGAAGCACGCCAACTGGAAGTTGACTTTTTGCCATCTTAGGCAGTGGTTTTGCCGCAAAGTGTGGACATACCGTCTTTATAAGAGTACAAGACACTTAGCAGTTCACATCGGAAGCGATCAAATGCATAGTTAAAAGGGAGAAGGCCTGACTTCCGGTTTATTATTTGTGCGTCGCTCAAAAACGTGTCTGCTTAAGCTTTCTAGTATAGACGCACGCTGTACGATGTGGTTGACACATCTGAATAAACGGCTCATACCTTTGAACAGTCTTTTTCTTCGTCCTTCTGTAGCACCAGACAATAATAGCGCTTGCCAACAGCAAAATGGCGGAGGTGACACCAAGTGATATATAAATGATCTTTCTAATAGTTGTATCATTTCTCAGTGTGGATTTTGTTGCTTCTATTACTGCAACTGAAATAACACGAGAGTACTCTGTTATAAATGGTACAAGAAATGTCTGGCAAATGATAACATGGCGTCATTATTTTCTTTGCTTACAGCTTTGTCAATTTAACTGTTGAACTGTGGGAGTTGTCCAGCACCCCTGCGTGCGGTGAACAACGCTTATTAGCCGGCTTGACAAGCTTGTACACGTTCTAGTTTCTGTATATTAGCCGGTTTGACAGGCTTGCACACGTTCTAGTTTCTGTACCGTTAAGATTCTCATAAACCCCTGGGTGAGGTTAACAAAGTTTATTAGCCGGGTTGACAGGCTTGTACACGTTCTAGTTTCTGTACCGTTAAGATTCTCATAAACCCCTGGGTGAGGTTAACAACGTTTATTAGCCGTGTTGACAGGCTTGTACAAATTCTAGTTTCTGTACCGTTAAGATTCTCATAAACCCCTGCGTGAGGTGAACAATGCAGTGGCGGATCCAGACCTTCAGGTAAGGGGGGGGGGGGGGCCGGTCATCTAGACCCTGAGATAAGGGGGGGCGGTAGGGAGTAATAACGACTCGAAGTAATCGGATGAAATTCAGGCTAGGGGGGTGGTCTCCAAAAAAATATTTTTCGGCCCTTCGGGTCTCAGTTTGATCTAAAAATAAGGGGGGGCGGGCCCCCCGGGCCCCTCCACTGGATCTGCCACTGCAACGCTTATTAGCCTGGCTGACAGGCTTCAATTCTTACACGTTCTAGTTTCTGTACCGTTACGATTCTCATAAACTGAGAGGGCATTTATAAACAGAAAAGATAAGCTCTTTTTTGTGCAACCTAAACAAACAAACTGAGCCAGAAATACAGAGAGAGTATCCTGAATGGAAATATCAATAGGCCATTTCCGAGTTCCCCCCGGCCGCTGTGTCAAAACGAGGTTAAGTGCTCAGCCTTTGATATGGAAACGATTTTTCATGCTCATGCAAATAACACTCATTCTCACAAGAAAGGTTGTGCACTAGGTCTCATTTTGAAAGTGAGGATTTTGGAACTCGGAAGTGGTCAATTTATCGACGACTCAGCGTACATCACAAATTAAGAACAATGCGGCTATGCCATTAGCCGTGCATCATCACCCGAAGTCTTCACTATACACTTAAACAATTGGTCGAACATGTGCATTCCTCGTAAAAACACTGACAGGAAAATATTATTGCTCGAGGTTGCATGGCACCTAGAGTCATAATCTGCAAGCCGTTTTTTTTTTTCTTCGTATGTAGGACACAAAAGGGAAGCCACGCTCGTAGGCGTTCCTAGCGGAGACCGTGGAAACTGGGAATAAGAATCGTGACGACTTTTATAGTATGCAAATGAGACTCGTGAGAGAGACTGGAAATCTATGCGCCTTTAAGTTTTTTTTCTTTTTAATAGATCTCCTTTAAAGGGCTGGAGTTTTTACTCTAGCGAAACAATTTCTCTCTTTAGTTTAAATAAAATTACACCGTGTTCCTAAATTTTCAAATTTTACCTTTTTCTATAGCCATTATACTTACTACTGTTACACAGATCTCCCTCACAACAGTGCAAATGTTGATCATCAAATTGTCTGCATTGGTCAGCGGATATACACCCTTGAATGGTGACTTGTTTGTAATTCGCCACAAACTTGAAACAAAGGTTTTCTGGGAATGAGCACTTGACAGCAATGGGAACAGATGAATTCTTGCTCGGGTACTGATAACAAATACTACCTGTAGAGAATTGCAGGGGTAATTGAAGATTCCAAAAAAATTAGCTTCGCCACTCGGGTATTTATTAACTTACGGGTTATATATCTGACAAGGTCACTCAGGCCAGCGAAATAAAAAGGTAAAATCATTGTACATTTGTCAAGAATTAATCTTAGAGATACCAAAAAGTATGAAACTCCAAAACCTTTAAAAACGAGACGAAGAGTCACACTTTTTTATACGAGTCTCCCCCGGGCCTAACAAAGACTTTCAAACACACTCTGACAAGATCTATACTTACTTCTTGCTGGCTTTTCACAAACATAGTTCTGTAGCTCTTCACAGTTGCCATCCTCCATCGTTCCAGTGTCTGTCTTCATTCGGATACATTTTGAGTTATATGTTTTATCGATCCAAACGTACTTTCAAAAAAGGACAAATAAGGAAGGTCATGGAGAAAACCATAAAATGACTCAGCAAGCGCAAACTTTTTACATCTAATTCTACGCTACAATTCTGTGATAAGCCCCTTATGGAAACGTATCTCATTGACATTGGCGAAAATACTTCTTCAGATCTGATGATAATACGTTTCTCGCAAACCCTCCTTGTTGAAATTATACCTTACGTTAAAAATGATGAAATCATGATTGATCTGTGTAAATTTAATTTGATGGCGCGATCATAAGTGGAGGGGGGCTCCGAGCCGCTCTCCCGATCATAGAAAAAGCCCAAGACAGTCCGGTCTGAATTAAGTGCTAACAGGCTTAGTTTCATGCATGTTGCACCTGATTACTCAACAATGCACAAATCTGCACACCAAAAGAAAGGAGACGGCATGGGTAAGCATGTCGTTGTGTTTGATTTTAACAGTTGGTGATGCCTGCAATAAATAACTCGTACTTACATCTATGTTTGCTCCCTTTAGACCAGATATTTCCAAAAAACGAATCAAAAAATGGCGCTGAACAGAATTATCTATTTTCATCAAATGTCCTCCGGTCTCAGAGCACCCTTGCTTTGCCCCTTTCCATGTATCTTTATTGTTTTCCTTAAAGCAAGACGATCCACCAAGGAACCAATCCGCAGAACAAACCAGGGGACCTAGTTAATGAGACATAAATATAGTAAAATCAAAACATAGTAACTGAAGTTATGAAGGCTATGGAAATCCAATCAATGAACAGGTTAGAATTCAAGAGATTTGATGGGCTCCTGTTAGAACTTTAATACATTAAGTTGAAGATTAGCAGGTGAAAAGCGCCAAAAAGTTCAGATAGTTAAGTTTAGAGAACACTGCGGCCGGTTTATATATGTTGTAGTTAACTTTTTATCTCAGGTAAGTTTTATTTTTCTTTTGTTTCAACTTCATTAGCACACATTACCATACCTAAAAAAAAAAGAAAAACAAAAATTACCAGTGATAAAAAATAACTACAACATATATATTAGTCGGGCGAACGAGTGTTCCGTGGATGCTTTTGTAGTCGCAAAATTTGATGTTGAAATCAGAGAATTATTGGGGGAGTTTTGGTTGCGATCAAGCGCAAAATTAAAATGGGAATAGAACCCAGGACTTTCAGTACAAAAGTAATCCAGTAACCACTGAGCTGCTGGAAATCATTTTACATACATGGCAAGTTCCCTTCATTAACTGGCGCAAATTTACTCTTGCATGCACCTACAGGTAGCCTGTTCCAGGCGTTCAGATAGTAGAATGCGGCGGTAAGTGGGAAGCGAGTTAAGTTGTACACCAGGAAAACGGGGGGGGGGGGGGGGGGGGACCCTCTAGTCTCCCCTCGTTTTTTTTTTCTTCGTGAATTTTTCTCCCGCGCTCTACTATCTGAACACCTGGAACAGGCTAACCTACAGGTAGCTCGACAGCTAGAAAGGCAGTTATTTAACTTTAGATTTTAGCACTTTACGTGATGCCCAATCCACAGATTTTACCCCCTTTATAAAAGTAACGACGTGCACCCATGTCATATAATTTTCATAGGGGACAATAAGACAGGCGGCCATTTTTAGATTTTAGCACTTAAGCTAAGTGATGAAAAATCTACAAATAAATTTTACCCATAAATATAAGTTAGGTCGAGCACTCCTGTCATTTGATTCTATAGAGGCACAACTCACCTTTGGCCCTCTCACAAATGATGTATTTATTCTCTTTGCAACAGTCGGTAAGATTCCAACCATTTCTCAATATTTCGGTGCATTTGTTTTTTCCAACATTACGTGATATTTCGCCCAGCCACTTGCCGGAAACAGAACTGTTAAAAGATCCTCCATTGCTCCATAAATATTCACCTTTCTGAAAACGATAAGCCAGTCCAATCCAAACGGGAGTGCTTCCGAACGGAGAAGACAGGTTATAAACAAACCCCATTTCTCTTTCATTCGATATGCTCACAAGGTGCCCTCCAAACCCAGGACAAACCCTTGAAGCCGTCCACCAAACAAATTTCCTCGAATAACTGAACTTATTTACAACCTTGTAGCAGGAGCCTTCAAATTCTTTCCAGTCAGCAGGGCAATCTAAAGCTAACAAACATGGTGGAAGTTGTATGTTTATTTCACTGACTCTGTTTCATATTAGCGTATACAGTAGAGAGATTGGCTTCTGCATATAATAGTAAAATAATGATTCAAATTGATAATGATTTAGAGAAACATAAACATGACAATTGCGCCGTGATGTCGCCGAAATTTCGGAACATTATCTCGTTACACGATGGTCGGTTGTTAGGGCTTTTCATCCCGCAACTTCTTAAATTCAATTTTTGGCTCGCAGAGGAGTAGTTTATATTCCATTGTGACGTCATAATGACGTATTTCGTGACGAAAAATGTGTCATAGCACCACATACACTAAAGAGAAAAAACTACACGTTTGATTTTATGTAACTTTGTCCTTGCTCCTGTGCCAATACAGTAATTTTTCTCGCGTTTAAAATACCCCTAATTTTGACCATATATGGTCATTTTTGCAATAAATTTAATTAGCTGTAACTTTACGTCTTTTTATCCGATTGAGATGGGGTTTTCGCCAGAAATCATAGAATTCTATACAGAAACCTAAAATAAAATTTTTACCCTTTCTTTCCTGAATTTTTATTGCAGTCACATGGGATGGAAAAAAAAATTAACAAGTAATTTATCAACTTACGTCCCCGCCAAGTTTCGTCACATTCGATGCATTCTACTTCTGTTTATGGCCTAAAACTCTCAGTTTTCTGTGGTATGGGAAGAAAAGCCCTGGCAACCGACCACCGTGTTAGTTTTTACATGTTTAAAATAATGATTAAATAATATAATGATAAGGATAAGTATCAATAATAATAATAATAATAATAATAATAATATAGATTTAGCCAGAGCTAAAAGCGAAGCTCTCGTTCATGCATTCTAAATTTACTTTAGACAGTCGACTTTAAACGGCTGAAAACAAATCCTCAAATCAGTATACTTAACTTTAGGGGCGAACCATATGACTGACAAACATAAACTTGAGTCTGCAATCAACTAAAAGCTAAAAGCTGGTCAGCGGAAAACTTCAAAAACATGTGACCTCGATGATGATTTTAACAGCTGTCAATTGGCCATAATACGGATGTCTATTATCAAGTTCAACATAAGTTACAGGCTCCCATACTAACAAAAAAGTTTGACATTTCACATTCATTTTGGTTTATTATTATTATTAATTATTATTATTATTGTTAAAAGTAGACAAATCACAGTGGCTGAGATCTACCGGGCCTTAAGCCGAAACAGAAGGGCTCAAAGCAGTGCAAACTCCTTTTAACTTTTAAGGTCTTACCCCCACCAAAGAAACGAAGACACTGTCTCTACTCTCTACAGAAAAAATTCAATGACACAATAAGGTGGGAAACTTAAGACTTTCACTGAACATTGCGCAAGAAATACGAGAATGTGGCAGACAAGTGGTATGACGATGTTCTCAGTGAAGCGATTGTGTGGGAAGGACAAAGTAACAACATCTCATGGGACATACCCGTCAGTTCAAACGGGCAGGTTGGTTAATTCGATTTTCTTGCTAGAGTATATATTACTTAGCTTCTGTTATGACAACACTCACTTGAAAAACGTGCTTTTTATTCATAAGCAAATGAAAACTGTTAAATACGATCAAATAGACATACTCACCAGCATAACACACTGTTATTACTGCTAAGAGCATTGGCAAGAACAATCCAAATTTGATCATTATAACATCAGATCTGAAGAGTTAATAGAAAACAATTGCCTTGATCAATGACTGCCCCCAGTAAACTACGGGTGATCAGTTAATGTCATTATCAGAGTCTGGTTTTTCAACTTGAGGAAAAAATCTCTGTTTTGAAAACATTAAAGGTTTGAAAGAAGGATGGAACTGAAGACAGAGAGGAAATAAAACCCAGGAGATTAATAAGATTTTTGACTTAATGTTCAGTATACGTTTTTCATCGTAACGAATACGTTCTGCACTAGCTCATAAGATATAACTGTCTGAGAGGCATGATAAAATTGGGCCAACAAAGTCGAACGTGTTCAGTTGATTCTTCAATTATGTAGTTTTACCCTAAAGAGATGTAAATGTCGCATAAATATGATTCTTAATCCATTTTAAAACACCTTTGGGGTGTTACAGCCGACTCTGACTTGATGTATTTGTTCTTCACATTTCGAAGGGGAAAGACGGCAAACTATTGTCGCTGGAAATATCTATAATAACTATTCAACATTATAAAGCCTAAAATGTTTTCATTTCCACAATCGGTTTCGGCTCCATTAATTAAAATAACCTTAACTCTCAATATTCAGAGTTATATATGACTAATGAATACAGTTACTGACAACGAATGTGAGTTAGCTAAAGGAAAACAATTCAAAGTAAAAGCAGTGTTGGCCCCATGTTCACCCTTGTGGAAATAATGTTCACCTTTAATGTATACACGCGCCGGGCTTCGAAAATGTGGTCCGTGATCTCTACTTTTTTAAAAAAAATCTAAACTAGATCCATCTCCATCAGCGAAGAGCATTTAACTTCATGGTTTTTCAGAAAAAAACCTTTCCCTTTGCCTGACTGCAGCAGTTTAGTACTAGTGTTTTTATTTCATTTGTTTGATATGTCAGTAAATATATTTTTTTATTCTACGTTCAGACTAGAGAAAGAAAAGGGCGAAGCTTAGCTACAAGTTGACAAATTCGTTCGTGTCCGATTACATGGCTCTGGTAAATACATGTGCATTCCTCTCCAGAGAATAGTATCGTTTTCAACCATAAGAGGAGGCTTGCCAAAAAGAGGGCTGAGATTATCTGACCGTATTTCTTCTCCTTAGGGAAGAATTTGGGGATTACCGGCCATTTTCTTTTGCTTTAAGAAGGTGGATACCCGATTTTTCAAAATAGAAAAATCATTTTTTTTAATAAAACATATTTTTTTGTGTAAGATATTAGTTTTTCGATGATCAGTTGTTCCCATCTGTCATGTCACCACGTTTCAAGTAATGGGCGGACAAACCACTCAGAGATTGGAGCTAGTATTTAAAAGCGGAAATTTACATCATCCCACAACATGGTCTATTTGTAGAGGAAAAAAAGGTTTCGTTACCGTTTATTTGAAGCGAGTCTGTGGCGTGCTTTACTATCATTGGATCAACATCTTAGAAAATTGAGTAATTAGCGTGCACGAAAAGCGAATGAGGATTGGTGCTTCAGGTAAAAATGTCCATTTTGTTTTTTTTTCGATGATCACTTGTTACAATCTGTTGGTTCACCACTTTCCAAATTAATGAGCAGATAAAAACCACTCTGGCTAGTTAAAAGCGAAAAATCCTACTAAACGTTGCTAAGAAAGTCCCCAAAATTGACAACTTGTAGAGGTAAGAGTGTCGTGAGATAAACAAATTATAACGGACTAACTGCACCTGGAATTAGACGTGCCATTTGACATGCCTTATTCGCGACACCAGCAATCTTTGCACGCGCTATTGGATTGATGGGATAAAAACAATGTCACTTGGTATTTCTTTTGAGGACGGGGGGGAGGGGGGAGATGGGTGGTTTGATTTGTGTAAGAATGTTTTTTTCCCAAACCTCTGGTGATAGAATTTTTTATCACACTGCATGCAGCATTATACACTATGAAAAATATTTGTTTTTAGTGAACGATTTTTTTGGAGATAAGGTATTTCCTGGTATCACCCATATCACCCCCCCTCCCCCGCCTCAAAAGTCGCATGGTCGGCCATCGCGATTGAGTTTGTTCATTGTAACAAAACGAGACAGCGGTTTAAGGGTCATGTAAAATGTACAGTTCGAGTTTCGACTGTGCGCTGTCAGCTCTGCTGTGAGGACATCTACTGTCGCTACTGCATCCAAAAAAGTAACGACGTGGTTCCGCCCATGATTTACCAACATCTTCTTTAAGATGAAAAGTCCTTAATTTTCTCTTGTCTAGACGGAACAAACTCGACCGCGATTTCTTGCTTTGGAAATCTTTTTACTTGGTTGCCCGTCGAGAAACTATATCGTCAGTCCTTGAGCACGTGTAAAGCAAGATGAAGGGTATATACCGTATAAGTAAGGTCTGTTGAAGGTTGTTGTCCCGCATTTTTAAATATGGCCTAGACCCGAGTTCTTCTCGATGACGGAATTATTGAATTAGAAAATATAGCAATTTTCATTCGTCTACGTGAACTAGTTAAAATATACCGTCGAATCCAAAAAACAAACAACACTCTTCCGGGAGAGCAGTTTTACTTAAAGATGCGGTTTGGTGAACAGAATTCCCGGGTTTCGTGTTCGGCGACCGATTCGTGCCTTTTTTTAAAAAAAAAAAATGATGCATTGCAACATATCCGGATTCGTGTGGACGGCGCTTAGTTCCATTCATTCACCTTAATTCAATCGATGCCACATATAATTGAATAGTGGATCACAGTCGCTAACCAGTAAACTATATAGCTAATTGTAGAGAAAAGAGGATTTATGATCATGAGCTGATCACAAATCATGACGAGGAGCGTGAAAAGACAGAAAAGGTACAAATTAAATATAGAAAGCCCTGAAAACTTACATTCGATGATGAGTCCTGGTTATGAACAAAACCATAGAAAAACTACTCAAAATATCACTATAAAACTCAAGAATGATTTTTCTAGCTTGCACTCCAAAACAACTGAATATGGAATTGGTTCCAGATTCCCGAAATGCAAAATATCTTGACAGCTAATCAATGAGCAACGACCAATTGAACTCGATGTTTTTTACAGTCTTACTAAAAAAAGTAATTGAAGACAAACAGTACCATAAAGGCTATCAATTGAGCAAACATAGTATTTGAATAAGGTGCTTGAATGTGCGCCTACGTGACAACATAGACGTTACAGAACTTCCCAAGCATTTCCTCAATTATGCCAACAGGTAATCCACTACACAGTTGACCCCCGATATAACGAAGGGCCAAGGTACTGGTAAAATTTGTTCGCTATAACGAGGTTTCATTATTTCGAGGATCTTCACATATTAACTGTTAATGGGGTAAAGAAAATCGTTCGTTATACCGAGGAATTCGTTATATAGAGGTCTCGCTGTACTAGGAATAGAAAATTTCAAAATGCAATCTAGGCAACAAAATATACACAAACGCATAAGATAAGAACATGAAATTTCACTCAAAGTCCCTGGCTTAAATTGTACCTTTTCTTCTTAATTTGCAAACGGTGCTGAACAGGGATTCATAAATCAAAAGAAGCTGCTAACAGTGAATTCGAAACTGCGCGAGACGGTGAAACGAGCCTCTTGTCCTGCGAGTCTGAGACTTTTTTGCTTTCTGAATGGAGACTGTCTGCTGGTCGAGGTTTTAAAACTCAGCGATCAGGGGCACCCAACTAGAATATTGTTCAAAACCACTTAAATATAGCATTGTTGAACGTATTTTAGTATTTAAACGGTGGATATATAGGCAAATTTTTATCCCCTAAAAATGTTTCATCTGTTCGGATTTCTTAGCTGAAAGTCTAGTGATCCGAAAATTCTAGGGATCAAAACTTACCTTTTCGAAAATTGCAGCCAGAAAAAAAGGCTCCCGAAAATTCTAGGTGACCTTTCTAGCGTAAAAATCCGTTAAAAATGGACAATTATAACATTTTTTAGGTGTTCGAAAATCCTAGGAAGCTCGGGCTCTAAGAGAGGCAGACAAGCAAGAAATTTTACAACAAATGTTTCTCATATTTTGGCAGATTAGATCTTTTTTCCAGAGATTCAACGTTTAAAACTAGCGGGATCTTCGTCCACGGTTTTTGCAGTTAATTTAATCCTTACATACCCGTATGGCTTGTATAAGGGAGTACCCCCTCCCCTCGGGGGGGGGCCGATCACGGTATAGGACAAGACACTAAACACGACACCCACTATTAATTCAATGTGTCCATAATCCAAGGAGAAGCTGGCCTGAAAAGTAGTCCTATGAAATCTTGATGCTGAGACTCCCATGAGCGCAAAAAAATGCAAGACCGCGAATCCTATATACGGAACTTATGAAGACGGAGACAGCTGGAGCTAACCTCGTCCCGACAGCTTTTTCCTAAGAACATGTGAAGTTTGACAGGACTCTTAGTGATACTTTGCGAAAAGGCCATCTGCCACTTTCTAAATCAGCTGCATGTAGCTTCATTTCCGGCTGCCATCTGAACTTTCTGAGTGCTGAACTTTCTGAGCGATCTTAGTTTTAATGTTTTTGCCTGGGGACCTCAGACGCTCCCCCCCCCCCCGCCCCCTCCCTCTTAGCCCCCCAGGGTCCCTGAGGAGACCCAAGGGGGTTAAAAAGAAACGTCTTAAGACAACAGTGTTCAGTTGCCTTTTAAAAGTATCTAATGATCTTGCAAACCTCATGAGGATTGGTCGATTGATCCATAGGAACAAAGACGCAACCGACAGGAAGCACCTCAACTGCTCCATACCTGTTTGGGTTGACAACATGAAATTCTTCAATGAGGATCTGAGATGATCCGTGCCGAGATTTGCTATTAAGGAGAACTTAAATCATTTGTGAGCAGAAGCCTGAAAAGTTTCTTAGGAAAAATGAGTGTCTTAGGCCTAGGCCAAACGTCGAACTTTTCATGAGACTGAGCCAAACTCTAACTTGGGTCGACCTACATTAAGATCGTCCATCCATCGACGCGTCGAACCAATCAACTGCATGAATCAGATCAGTGATAAATTTTCTCCCGAACGAGGCTAAGTATATATCATCATATAAATTTTTATTTTATTAGTTTAGTTCGCCGCATGTAAAGATCAACGTTTGTGCCGGAGACGATTTAGACTACGAGCAGTCTCTATTTTTTCTATAGTCCGTCGAGCAAAACGCGAGACACGCAAATGGCCACGCGCGTGACAGATGGCTCGACCTCCTTTCGAGCGTCTCGCGGCTTCGCCGCTCCCGCGCGCGTGTATTGCTCTCACTAAATCTGAAGAAAAGAGAGACTGCTCACAGTACAGAGACTATTCAGACGTTCTATCCGTCCGGCCTGAGAAGACGGATAGAACGTGTTGGACGATCCAAACACTTTCAGGCGAACTTAACTGTCCCAGTCTTCGAACTTTTCATGAACTTAACTCACTAAGTTTGGTTCGTCTAATGAAAAGTTCAACGTTTGGCCAAGGCCTTATAATAAAAACGCAATTCAGAGATTAATTAATTGAGAAGCAGTGGAGATTGGCAACTGACAGGTGTAATAGACCTTGTCACGGTTTTGGAAGTCATCTTGACGGGTATAGGCAACCGCGTGAGAAATTACAGTGAAAATTTAGTCGGCAGAAAGAAAAATGTTTACCGACTTATGTATATAGAACGTTCAAAAAGTGTTTCTAGCGCATGTAACGCCCTCATTTTTTTTTTTTTCAGTATAATGCTTAGGAGTGAAGCTTTAGTTTATAATAAATATTTCTTTCCGAACACTGAGCCGTTTTACGGAAATTATGCGACGATTCTCATACAAACACTGTATTTCTGACGCGTTCTCCTACCCGTCAAGATGGCTTCCAAACCCCTGACAAGGTCTTTATGACAGAACGTAGGAGAAAGAAAAACAACCTGAGCAGGTGTGCTCAGCTCTTCTAGTGTTCAATTAACTGCTTAGGCCATCCTCTTTTCTTTTCTCCGTTTAGCGTCGTCCGAACAACCCAAATTTTTGACATTTTCAAAAAAAATAAGAAAAAGAAGAAGTAATTACATACTTAAACCATTTTTCCCTTGAAACAGGAGCCCATCACGAACTCCTGCTTGAGATAATTCTTTTAATCTGAAAAATGAGCATAATAAAAGTGTAGAGAAAAACAGGAACAAAAACAGCAACATTTTTTACTGTATATTGTACATTTTGTCAATCCAAATATGTAAATGTTAACTTTTAACGTCATCCTGGGGTACCAGGGCCTCCTATTCGAAGACTCCTTGGGATTTTTTTTTCAGGTTTTTTTTTTCAATCCGACCGACCGACCCAATATCTGGAAACGCATTCGACGCTAAACGAAAAAAAAGGGGATAGCCTTAGAAAAGTAATATGGTAACGAATAAGTATCACGTACGCATTTACGAGCTCACCTACGAACGTAGGCTGTTAGTGACACGTACGTTTAAAACTTTAGTTTGCCTGCAAATTTAACTGACCCTGGAATAGATTCTTATTGAGCCGATGATGAACAAGCTCTGTTGAAGTTGCGGGATATAATTAAACCTGAAACGAAAAATATTGGCTAATATTACGTAATAAAAATTGTGTGCAAGATGTAAAGTTTTTAGAGAAGATAAATATAGCCTTGGACAAATGTAACCTGCGACGCAGGCGCAATAGTCCTTGTCACGGTTGTCGACGCCATCTTGACGAGTAGGCAAACGTGTGAGAAATTACAGTGTTTGTATGAGAATCTAATGTCGAATAATTTCCGTAAAACGGCTCTTCTGGAACAAATATGAATTGTAAACTAAAGCTTCACTCCTAAGGATTCTACTGAAAAAAATTGAGGACGTTAGATGAGCTAGAAGACCTAGGACTACTTTTTAAAATTTTCTGTATAATTGTCTGTAAGAAAGTCCCGGGAAAAATTAGAGACAAATATATGGAAAATCTAAAGCAAGCCTCTGGAGAAATTTAAGCACAGGTATGCCCCCAAAATTGTTTAGGACAATCTTTTGCTTTTAGCTTTAGTTTACAATTGATGTTTTTTTCAGAACGGCCGTTTTGTTGAAATTATTCGACATTGGATTCTCATACAAACACTGTAATTTCTCACACATTTGCCTACTCGTCAAGATGGCGTCGAAAACCGTGACAAGGTCTATTAAAAAATTTTGGTTCAGGCCCTCTGCGAAAGACACTAAGTCTAGTATATTTTTAGTAACACCTTGAACTGCAGCTGATAACATCAAGAAACATAACATTTTTTATTAACATTTTTTACTTAGGTGATTTTAGCCCGCGTTATGGAGAAAACTGCATTAGGTGTTAAATTCTAAAAATGATGTTAAAACTGCATGCCTTGGATATTGAATTTTAAAAATGGTGCTTTAACACTTTTTAAAATGATGTCGAAGTTGCAAAAGTAGACATAAAGGCAATTAGCTGATGACAAAAACGCTCAAAAATCACATAAACTGTAGTGAAATTAATGTTAAATGCGATTCGCGAACGTAAACGCTGTAACAGACTTATAATAATTCCGTGGCGGAATATCATTCCATTCCAAGAATTAATTGGAAATCACTTCGGGGTCGACGTGAAGGGAAAAGGGGATCATTTCTGAGTCGGTATCATTTCGGGGTCGATTTGGGGATCATTTCAGGGTTGGGGATCATTTCGGGGGCTGTACAGCGCCGGCGAGATACTCCTGAGGGTAACTCTGCGATGGACCGACATCCCGTCCAGGATGAGTAGCAATACTCCTAGGCATGCTTCATGCAACGGAAACCGGTATAAGCTCCGGCCGTTTGGGCCCTTGGCTCGTGTGCGCCTTTATCTTTAGTGCGATTTAAGAATGCTGTTGATCCACGAAAACAAGATGGAGGAGCGTATAACATTCTTACGAATGCGGCAAAGTATACATTGGCTAAACTGGAAGGTGGGTGCATGGACGGATTCAAGAACACGATTGGGATATACGGCTTTATAGAACTCAAACTTCAGAAGTTTCTGAACATGCCAATATGATCGGGCATTATCCGCTCTGGACGAGATTACGTTTATTGACCGAGACCCTCATTGGTACTATACTCTCGTAGAGTCAAAGAGGCTATTTACATAAACTCTTCACCCACACAACATCAGCAAGTCAGGCCTGCCTTGTCCCCAGTCGCTCGCGATCACTGGGGGATATTTGAGTTAATTATTAAGGAAAGCGGGGACGAAGGGAGTGATGGGAAGGGGAGAAAAAGCGAAGCGACTTTTCCCCCTCTCTCCTTTTCCTTCCCATCACTCCCTGCTTGCGCCCTACGCTCGTTCCCAGCATCCCTCTCTCGCGCTTCTCGCTTGTCTTGCGTGCTCGCGAGTCCCCCAATCCCCTCTTAGCCTTGGGAAAGCCTGTGGAGGAGGCAGCAGGTTAGGCAATGTAAGTTTTCGGGATTGGTCAATAGACCCCGGCGTTCCCGCAGTCAGCGGTTGCTCCCGAGAATAAAGGCTTTTCCCAAAAACTTTCATAGAAGTTTTCCCCAGGCCGTTTGTGAAGGTAAACCTGTTTCCACACCGGAAATGCCTCTTTTCACACTCTTTTCCCTTGAATTAACTTTCCCGGCCTTTATACCGCCCTTGATAGGTTAACACCAGTCAGCAAACATTTCGATGGCAGGTAGCACCATATAAAAATCGCCGGGTGACAAACTGGTGTTCAAATCACAATTAAATTTTCTTAAGTCTAGGGGGGGATGCTCAAGGGAAGTTGTGGTAGAGGTCTGCCACCGAGCCCTCCTACCTTGACCCTGTTTAAGACAAATATTTTTCATTTCGCTACCCTGTTTAAGACAAGAGACCTACTTTCACGACCCTGATGCATTTCGTCTCGCATGCAACAGAAATTAAGTCAGGCTTTTTAAACTAACATCATGACTAAGTAAGATTGTTTTGAAAATACAATGTTGCTGACCACTCATGTAGACCGTGAATCGTCCACCCTCACACTCTTTTTAAAGCTTCCGGTCAAAAATTACACCCTGTTCAAGAAGCGAAGTTGAATACCCTGTTTAAGACTCATGAGTCTGAGAACTATGCCCTTTTCAGCAGCACTTACCCGTCTAGGCCACATAAGGGAGTGCTCCCCCCCGGTAAATGAGCTCGTTTGGTTGTAAAACAATACCAGGTATCCCTTTATTCTCCCAAAAGTGACTAACAGCAAGTTTCTCTTCGCTTTTTCAATACAGTCAAGAAGGAAAAGCCGGGTTGTAAGAATATAATCAGAATAAAATAATTACCAAGTGGAAAATGTCTTTGATCTTTTAACAAGTTCTCTCGTTTCATTCTTACAAGAACTAGTATTGGAGATCAGTTGGGAGAATCTGTATTTCGATATTTGGTTACCCACGTCAAAAGTATCTTAAAGTTGCAAATCATCATGGCTGCGGTCACCTAACGTATAACAAAAATCAACGATGTCAGTTACTATAACAGGGCTTAAGACTCCTCCCGTCCTACACATTTTTAACAGGCGATTTACTCTCCGAGTGGCTATTTTACTTTTAGTCTTGTTAATGGTCTGCGTGAGCAACTTATGGAAAATATTCACCCTAGATATGAACGAAGAAGTAGTCATGACGAACGATGATGAAGAGGAAAAATTCAGGTTTGTTGACTAATTGTTGTAGGCCCAAACCTGAGCAAAATTTGAGGTTGGTGAGGAAGCCACTTGTTCGAGAGTAAGAGGAGGTGGTATGATTTATTTTCAAGTTACTTTTTCTGTTTAAACATCCGGCTCGCTACTAAAGGGAAGAATGAGTACTAAAGCTTTCGACACTGACTGTTTTTAAATTTGCTTGGGTCTGCATGTTAGTCATTATCAGCCTCGACCCCTGGCCAGTTCGGGCAGTGCCAGGGAGCGGAGGAGGCTTTGAACCGAGCCCAAGGAGAATTTACCATGTATGTATGTATGTAAATCTTTATTTAAACACGGGAAATCATCAGTTAAGCTTAAGTTAAAAACTAAAACTAATTACAACTGCTTTACATGATTGCCGTGTGGGAATCCGATATATCAGCTACCTTCTTGATATTTCGCTTAAAATGCTCAACGGATGCATCGTTTTTTAAGTTTTTGGGCAAGTTATTCCATAACATGGCCCCGCTGTAAGAGAAGCTTCGTTTCAAATAATTGGTGCTTGGTTTGGACAAGATCAGCCTTCCCTTAGAGTTTCTTAAGTTGTAAGCAGAGTGACGCTGAGAGAAAAGACTTTGCAGATATTCTGGAGCAAGGTCATTCATGGTTTTATACATCATTACGGCTTTTTGTTTCTTTCGTCGAAGAGATAGCCTCTCCCAGCTGAGGGTGGAAAGAAGGTGGTTTGAACTCGCATCAAAGGGTGATTTAGTAATAACTCTGGCTGCACGATTCTGTAATTTTTGCAGCTTATCACTCAAGTAACCACTCAAACAGTCCCAGACGGGGCTGCAGTAATCAAAATGAGGCATAATTAAAGCGTTATAAATTTGAATTGCAGTTTCTTTGGATATAAAGGGCCGCACACGTTTTAGGGCGCCTATAGCTGAAGAGACTTTCTTGCAAATCTCTTCAACGTGTTTACCCCAAGAGAGTTGAGCATCTATGGTAAGACCCAAGGATTTGGTATGATCGACTCTCTTAATAATTTGGTCATCAATTCTGATTTCTACATCGTCACATTGGGCACATAGTCTTTGTCTTGATCCAATAATCATTAGCTCTGTTTTAGCAACATTTAGACTGAGCTTGTTAGCTTTCAGCCAACAGCTAAGGTTATTTAATTCAGGGGTTAGAGCTAGCTTAAGCTCTGTTAACGTCTTAGCAGATAACGTAAGGTTGGTGTCATCGGCAAACATTCTTGGTACGGCGCCCCGCAGGGAGTTGGGAAGATCATTACTCCCGCCACCCAAGAAAAGAATTGCGTAACCTTTGTTTTTTATTTCCCTTGGGACGACTGTTATACCCAAGAGAAATTGGAAACAATGATTATGCAAAATTTTGGGGGTAAACACGGTACATTATGGTCAATATGAAAATAGCGAATTGGGAAATCACGAGGACGTCTAAGGACTAGGCTGCAGTAGTATCTGAAGGTCTCTACGGCCCCTCCCACCACCATTGACCTATCAATAAACTTATATTAGTTATCCTCAATTTATCATAATAGATAGAACTAAAACTTTTACTCCCCATGACAGGAGTCCCGTTTTAGAGAGCACTATATGCATTATAAAAATCGATTGCAATCTTTTCTCCGTGTAAGGAACCTAGTACATTATAGTATTTTTTCATGCGCAATCTGTTTTCTTTGTTCGAAGAACAACTTCCAGAAACTGTCAACCCAAGCACAACGTACTTTTTCTAAAAACGCACAAAACTGGAAGCAGTACCTTGACCAACATACTGAACCGCTATGGGGACATACACAACTTAACCTTCGCGTTACCGCAGGATGGTTTTTACAATTTCTACTGGCCCTTACCATTCGAGAAATCATTTATAAAAGACACAAAGGGAAACCAACCTAACATATTGTGCCACCATGCCAGATGGAACAAGAATCCAATGAAGGAGTTGATGGCCTTGGACTCAGTTTTTATCACAATACTTCGAAATCCTGTCACGCAGTTCGAATCGACTTTTTCCTACATGGGGTTTGCACACCTTTTCGGAATCGAAACAGGAAGAGATTCCATCGAAGCTTTTATAACTGATCCTAACGGTATCATGGCAAAATTTGCAAACAGTTCACCAGCAGAAAATGTCTTTCCTTACCTTAATTTGTTGAAAAATGGGCAGTTTTTTGACTTAGGATTGGACAGTATTTATTTTCACGACGAAGAGAAGATAAACATGGCCATAGATGAGATTGCCCGAAATTTTAACCTAGTACTTTTGATGGAATATTTCGATGAATCTCTCGTCTTACTTGCCAACGAAGCATGCTGGGATGTAAGAGATGTTGTGTATTTCAAGCTTAACCAGCGAAAATCCGCAGACAAAGAAGACAAATTTTCTAACGAACTCGTTGAAAAAATTCGTTTGTGGAACCGAGCCGATGTGCTGCTTTATGATTATTTCAACAAAACGTTCTGGAATCAAATTAAAAAGTTAGGATCCGCGTTTAAGGCTGACGTAGAGCGTCTAAGATATTACAATGAAGTTTTGAGAGAATCCTGTTTAGTTCCCGGGGAGTATAATACAAAAGCCTACACCAAGCAAGCGAGACCAGTTCGTGGCTACGCCCTAAAGGAAAACCTGGACACCACTCTGAAGACTCTTTGTGAAAAAATGATAACCAACGAGCTAGACTATTTACAACTTCTTACAGGACGAGTTTAAGTTTTCATCTCATGACGTATGATTAGTATAACCTTTTACAGCAAGGACTCCAAAACTAAGTGTGACCTCCTTTAATTAACTCACATTCTTTCATGTAGACATTAAGAAGCGTAGGACAGTCTCCAGCTGGCCTCTGATTGGATTGAATCTGTACGAAAGAATGTGAATAAATCAAAAGCGGTCACAATTTTTGGGCTCCTTGCTGTAAGAGATACCGTTTTTCAATGATTTTCCGTATTTTCGTTAACATCGAGCTATTCGTCATTTGCACGCGCCCATAATACACCTTGTTCGCACCCCCACCCCCCCCCCCCCCCGGAAAAAATATTGCACAACCTTTGTTTTTAAATTCTCCTGATATTTCAGTGGTCCCAAGAGTAAATGAACACATGGTTAAGCAAAACTTTGGGCTGCAAACAAGGGATACTATGAAAGATGTGCAAATGGAGAATATGCGGTTTGCCTCATTAAAAAAACACAAATAAATAATTCGCATTTTATCTATAAAATTATGATCATCAGATAACAGAATAGATAATTTTTAATTCAGTTAAAAACACTGGCAGATTTCGAGGTGGCAAGGGGAGCGCAACCGGAATCCCCTTTTTATCTGAAATCAGTTTAGAAAAACAAAAATTTTACACGTGTATGTGTTACATGCATGCATAGTGTCATAGTTTCTTTTTGTTTTACCGTTTTCTTTATTTAGGGCCTGTTTACATGGAGATGGGGGACCCCAGGTAGGTGAGGTAACCCGCTTAGGTGGGGTAACCCGCCTGTCCATACAATCTTTCATTTTAATGTGATCACGTTTACATGTTAGGTGGGGTAACCCGCCACATGTTACCTCACCTACCAGGGGTCCCCCACCTTCATGTAAACAGGCCCTAAGTTGTAATATTGTATTACCCCCTTTGTTTTTGTCGCCACCAAGCAGAAACTACGGTATCTCAATAGGCCATTTGCGGCTAGCCATTCACGTGGTACAAAACCGTCATGCTGGAGAGCAACTAAAGTCGTACTGGGACAAGACAAACAAAAGGCATACATAGTTGTAACTGGTAATTTCAGCTAATATATTTCCTTTGTTTGTCTTCTCCCAGTGCGACTTTTGCTCTCCAGCATGGTGGTTTTGTACCACGTAAATGGCTAGGTGCAAAGGGCCTAAACTTATGGAAAGGACAATTGTCTAAAAAGAATTATTTCCTGCACTTCAAATTTACAATGAAATTTAAGGAAGTAAGGTTCAAACTGGGTGTTGGACCCCGCCTATGAAATGGGTGGGGATGCTCGTCGGAAATTTCGAATTAAACCCCTAAAGGAGACCGATCTGGGTGTTGCCCAAGCTTTCTTTGACCCCTAAAAGAGACCATGTTAAAACACAGACGATATATATATATATATATATTTTTTTTTTTTTTTTTCACGTGCAGCCCTAAACGAGACCTTCACGCCTAAATATGATGGCGTTTTGCCCAAAACACCCTGAGTGAGACCAAAATCCGAAATTTACACCCCTAAGCGAGACGACGAGCATCCCTACCCATTTCATAAGCGGAGTTCCCCCCCCCCCGGGGGGGTTCAAATGACAATGATAACCAACTTTCATAAGAAAGGCTTCTGCATTTTAAACAAATCGCACGTCTCTAGCGATGAAAATAAGCCTTTAAGGTATTAAAAAGTCGCAATTATTTACAAAAAATAAAATTAAAGATCAGAAGTTCGACACAAAGTGTCGATAAACTTATATTTGGGCTTTAGGAAGAAGTAACAATCCCAGGTAAGTAAACAGTGTCAATTATTGCAGAGTTATTACGGTGGTGTCGGGTAGAATTATTGGTGGCGATTTCGTTGGTGGCAAGATGACCGTAAACCACACTGAGTATCAACGTTCACTAAGACACGAACAAGTGAAAGTTAGAATACGGATGTTGTTTTGTGACTTTTCAGTAACTATGAAAAACATTGTATTTGATATAAGCCAGGGGCGTAGCCAGCCCATAGACCTGAAGGCCCGCGCGTACAAATTTATGGGTTGATAACACTCAAAGTGTTGGTGAGGTCAGCACGAACTTGTCATGTGTGCAATTTTCAGGACATGTGGAAATGAAAGTCAGCTAGGCCTAAAACTAGTCGAAACGCTGGTTACGCCCCTGTATTGATGATGGCTTGTGAATGCGTAATGTTGAATTGTAGAAGTTGAATACAAAACCCGCGACTAGGAACATGTTTTTTAAGAACCTAAGGTAGTCCCCCTCTATACAAGAACCTGTTTAGGCTAAAATTTGAAACAGGTTCTTATTTTCTAACACTTGGGCAAATAAGATAAGTCAACATTCAGGATCCTCTTTGCCCCGGGTCTTTGGAGATACGTGTCCGGTATCTCTTTAACTGCATGGTATACAGATTTTATACAAGGATAAGCTGGATACCACCAGATACTCTAAACATGTATTTTTCCCTTCAGAAAATGAGAACTTGTTAACTCACTAGTTTCCTTCCCCCCATCTCATTTAGGCTCTGAATGTCACTTGGTGCCTCTCCTGGTTTAATTTCACAGGCCGTGCACATCAATGCACGTCGGGAGAGAGCAACCTCTTCCCCAGGTTCTTCTCGTTTTCCGATGCCTTCTTTTTAGGAGAAAGGAGAAAGCCTTGGGGAAGGACTGTAGCCTCCCACGCAGACGTTCTTAGGTGTAGCTACAGCAATTAGCCGCACGTTTAACTGACTTATTTTTTTATCCGAAATCTTTGTTTTCTGCACGCGCACGCTAACGCAATTTGTAGATTCAACGAGAAAGTTCTTTCTAACGCAAGCTAGGACGCACGCGAAAGCGCCACGCAATTTTGTTGTTAAAAGGTTAAGCTTTCTGTTTTTGCGGTTAGTTGACGCAAGTTCTTGTCAATCCATTTCAAGAAGCCAAGAAGTTTTCCTTGTTCTAGTGATTTTAAGGACATCACCAAGGTAAATATTTACGCTACATTTTCTTATTTAAGTAAGCGCCTCGTAATTTTATCCTTTAAACCGATTTTATTTCTGATTGCATTGTAAAATCAAGTTTTAAGATTTTAGACGAAGTTAAGTTTACACACGACATCATTTACCGTTATTTGGCAATCTTAAGTTTTTACCTTTCCGTCTTGTTACTTTCACGGATGAAATGTATGTATTTCCGTAATTTCACAACCTTATTTGTAAAATACTCTTACCTTTATTTTAGTTCTCACGGTGTTTATGGAAGTAAGGTTAAGAAAAGAAATAAACATCAGTACGTGAACGAGTGTCATCTCATATCTTATCACTGGAGCAATAGTGAGAACTTGATGTACCACAGAAGATCGATCAAGCGAAGATCCGAAGTGGGCAAAACAAGCAAGTTCAATCAAAGGTCAAGTCAAGTCAAGATCAAGGTCAGACGTCCGACTAAAATAGTTTGTCAAGTCAAGTACTGACGTTCAGCGCAGCGACAAATCACAGGCCAAGTAAAGTACAAGTTAAGAAGCTCTGTTGCAAGAACGTTATAATTTATACGGACACACGATAATAAGAAGATTGTGCATGTAGTAGTTGCAGAAATAAGTTTAAGTAATTGATTACATTTTAAGTCGAAGTGAAGTACTGTCACACCACGGGTGTCACGCATAAATAGCTTAAGTATTACAGGCGCTGCCTGAAGTATTAAGTTTTAAAGTTCAAGTTTAAAGAAGTTACAAGAGATTACTCTAACGTATTAAGGTTTATTTAGACCTAGAAATGTCTAGTTCAAGTGGGGTAACAGAATTTAATGCTGCAGAGAAGTTATCGTTACCTACAGAAGGCGTAGTTCAAGTAAACAGTAATCTATCAGCAGTAGATAATAATAATGTAAATAGCATAGTCGCAGATTCCATCCAAGAGCAGCAAACGCGAATCCCCAGAGTCCGAACTTTAACAGAGAGAGGCCAGGCCTATCAAGAAGATCGTCAAAGAGAGCGAGATAAAGAAGAAGATCAGCTAATAAAGAGATTCTACGAGGCCTTCGATGCATGGAAAGCGCAAGCCTCAGACATCGAGCGATTTATTGCTGATCAGCTCCCACTTTCACAAACTGACAAGGACGAAAATATTCTCCGCTTGAAGGATCTCCACGTCAGTGCCCTAACGATATACGAGAAGTTACGGAAGTTTCGGCCTCCTGCACAAGAAATTCGCCAAAAGATAGATGCATGTGATGCATTAACCAAGACTCTGAAACAGCAACTGAAACAATCTGAAGATAGTAATCCTATGTCACGCAACGGTAGAAGGTCCGTCCGAAGTAGATCCATTATCTCAGGTCACTCAAGGGTCAGTAAGTCTTCAAGAGTATCTTCACTAATCGACCTGAGGAAAGCCGATGCGGTTGCAGAGCTAGCCGCAAAGGAAGCCGAACTTAACGCCCTCCAAGAAGAAGCAAAACGTAAGGAAGAAATCGCCACGATGGAGGCGCAACTAAGGGCCGAAACAACAAGGATCGAATCAGAACTGGCAAGAAGAAAACTGGAGTTAGAACAGATGGAAGTGAAGAAACAATTGGATATGGCAAGGGCGAGGCTAAACGCGTACCAAGTAGCCGAAGAGATCGAAAATGAGAAGGATCCCGTTGAAGACGATCTCTCGCGCGCTTCCCTTATTCAGACAACCCCAGCATCCCTACCTCCGCTGCAGGAGCCCAGGCATTTAAGATCGGACTTAAACGCATCAAGGGTAACACAGCCCACTCAGCAGCTTCAAGACGTGGACAAGTCTCCTAGCGTCCTTCAAGGGTCATCAAGCGCTGATAAAACCGCCGAGATCGTCACTACAATAGCCGATTCATTCAGTTTAAGTCGCCTCCCAGCACCCGAACCAACCACCTTCAGCGGTGAACCCATCCATTATCCGGATTGGAAGTCGTCCTTCTATGCTCTCATACACCGAAAAAACTTACCTCTGTGTGACAAGATGTATTACTTAAAACGCTACGTTAGCGGATCAGCCAAGCAAGCCATAAGCGGACTTTTCCTGCAAAGTTCATCGGAAGCCTACGAACAAGCGTGGAGCATTCTGGACGAGAGATTTGGTCACCCGTTTATAGTAACTAAAGCTTACAGAGACAAGCTACAAGGATGGCCAAAGATCGGTGCTAAGGATCATCAAGGTCTCAGAGGATTCGCTGATTTCTTAACAAGTATAGAAACAGCAATGCAGACAATCAAGGATCTAACCATTTTAAATGACTATATGGAAAATCAGAAGCTGCTTGCCAAGTTACCAGACTGGCTTATCTCTCGATGGAACAGAGAAGCCACAAGAGAAATGAAAGAACACAAGAGATATCCAGATTTCAAGACTTTTACGGCGTTTATCAATGCTGAAGCGGACCTCGCATCCAATCCGATCTCTTCTTGTAACGCAGTGAAAGAAGTAGGAACTGCATCAGTTAAAACGTATCAAGCACCAAAGTCGAAAGATGTCGGTGATATGACCGTTCATTCTATCCAGAAGATAGAAGAGAACTCTAAAGAGCCAAAGGAAACTCCGAAACCAAAGCCGCAGTGTACATTCTGCAGGAAGACAGATCATCAGTTGGATGCATGCCCTAAGTTTAAGACTGAGACACTTGAGAAAAGACTGCGATTTGTTAAGGAAAACAAGTTATGTTTCGGATGCTTAAGTAAAGGTCACATGTCCAGTGATTGTCGAAAGAAGTTGACTTGTTCGTCATGCAACAAGAAGCACCCCACTTGCCTTCATCAAGAAAGAAGAGAAACAAGAAAGACAGAAGAAAGAAGAGTGGACTACGAGTCATCAAACGTTCCGAAACCCACTTCTTGCAATTGCACATCTCAAGGAGCCTCAAGTAGCACCTCAATGATAGTTCCTGTCTGGCTATCGTCATCTAAGAGGCCCGAAGCGGAAGTGCTCGTATATGCTATCTTAGACACGCAAAGTGACTCCACATTTGTTTTGAAAGAAACCTGCGATGAACTTGACGCAGATAAACAACCGACTAAGCTTCGACTGAGCACTATCACTAGTCAAGAGTCAGTTGTCGACAGTCAAAGAGTCTCGGGTCTTCAAGTAAGAGGATACAATTCTGACCTGAAGATTCCAATACCCGTTGCTTACACGAGTACATCGATACCAGCCGATGAAGACCATATACCGACTACCACCACTGCTAAGAATTGGAGTCACCTGCGACCAATTGAAGACAAAATGCTCGACCTATTGGACTGTAACGTGGGCGTGCTAATCGGATATGACTGCTCTCAAGCATTAACCCCAAGAGAAGTTATTTCTGGCGAGAGTAACGAGCCGTATGCTATCAAGACAGATCTCGGATGGAGTATAGTAGGTGGTGGACAGGCCAGGAGTGGAAGGTCGTTTTGCCAAAGGGTTGCTGTAAGGGAGCTACCTGCTGTAACAATGAATGACATCATACGAATACTCGAGTCAGACTTCAAGGAAAGTAAAAATGATGTGAAGACCTCTCAAGAAGACTTGCAATTCCTTAAGATTATGGAAGAAGGAATCAGGAAGACCGAAAACGGACACTGTGAAATGCCACTACCATTTAAGGAGCGGCCACTGTTGCCTGACAATAGCTCAATGGCGATGACTCGCCTTGAACATCTCAAACGAAAATTCCTGAAGGACTCTAAGTACAAAGAAGACTACATCAAATTCATGAACGAAGTGTTTAGCAGAGGAGATGCCGAAGAAGCGCCAGTTCTCGCACAAAATGATAGAGTGAAGTGGTACATACCTCATCACGGTGTCTATCACCCAAAGAAAAACAAGATTAGAGTCGTATTTGACTGCTCAGCAAGATTCAAGGGAACTTCGTTGAACGATCACTTACTCAGCGGACCTGACCTCACTAACAATTTGAAGGGCGTACTCTGCAGATTCAGAAGATATCCTTACGCTATCACTTGCGATGTGGAGAAGATGTTTCACCAATTCGTTGTAAGCGAAACTGACCGTGACTATTTGCGATTCCTTTGGTGGCCCAATGGTGATATCAAGCAAGAGCCCAAGGAGTACAGAATGAAAGTACATTTATTTGGGGCAACATCTTCGCCTGGTTGTGCCAGCTACGGCTTCAAATACATTGCTAATGAAGAGAAAGAGGCGTACCCTTCAGCTGCAAGGTTCATTACTCATGACTTCTATGTTGATGACGGACTAGCCAGCGTTGAATCCGCCGAACAAGCAAAGGACCTCATCAGAGGAGCTCGTGAAATTTGCAAGAAAGGTAGCCTTCGTCTTCACAAATTTATAGCAAATGATCGCGAAGTTCTTGAATCAGTACCAGAAAGTGAAAGAGCAGTGGACATCATCCTGGATCTGCCGTCAGAAGAACTCCCCATAGAAAGAGTTCTTGGTATTCAGTGGTCAGTGGGGTTAGACTGCTTCGGCTTCTCCATCGTTCTAAAGGACCAACCCTTAACTAGAAGGGGAGTACTAGCAACGGTTGCCTCTGTCTATGATCCTCTCGGATTTCTAGCCCCCTTGGTCTTGAGAGCGAAGAAGATACTACAGGAAATATGTAGGAGAGGTTTCAGCTGGGATGATCCTCTGCCTGAAGACGTTCGGCCAAGGTGGGAGCAGTGGAAACTTGATCTCCTGCGTCTCAAGGAGTTACAAATTCCAAGATGCTTCGAGCCGAAGACGATGAGCCAAAAGAAGAGCTATGAGCTACACAATTTTGCTGATGCAAGCACATCAGGATACGGACAATGTTCCTACCTTAGAGTGAAGGATGAAGACGGAAACGTGAACGTCTCATTGGTGATGGGAAAGTCCCGTGTCGCTCCATTAAAGATTACTACTATACCAAGATTGGAGCTCACCGCTGCTGTAGTTTCCGCGAAAGTTGGCGTGATGCTACAAGAAGAATTAAACTACGCCAATCTTAAACAGTTCTTTTGGACCGATTCCAAGGTAGTACTTGGTTACATAAACAACGACGCCAAAAGATTCCATACGTTTGTCGCCAACAGAGTACAGATAATCAGATCCAACACTGACACCAAGAAATGGCGACACATCGACACCAAGAATAATCCAGCAGATCACGCATCGAGAGGATTAAGCGCTGAAGAGCTAATGAGGTCCAATTGGTTCAGTGGACCCGCGTTCCTTTGGGAGAAAGAAATCCCGAGCACTAAAGAAGAGATTCCCAATATTCAAATTGGAGACCCGGAAGTTAAGGCAACCGTACGCACTACCGTGGTTAAAGAATCTTTCAAACTAATCGATTACGTGTCAAGGTTCTCTAGCTGGACGAGGGCAGTCGGAGTGATCTCATACCTGAGAAGACCCTTCAAGAAGAGTAAGCCAAAGACAGTTACTACTACAGTAGCTGAACGACAAGATGCTGAAATCCTTATTTTCAAGGAGCTTCAACGCTCAGCATTCAAGAATGAAATTGCAAGCCTAAGTCATAAGGAGCAGAAACCCAAGCTCACCAAGCAAAGCCGCTTGTTAAGGCTGGATCCCTTCATCGATGATCAAGGACTGATAAGAGTTGGCGGGAGGCTGGAAAATTCTACCTTGCCATTTGATGTCAAACACCCAATTATCCTACCAAGATGTTCTCACGTAACCGAGCTGATTATTGATCATTTTCATGAGAAGGTCAAGCATCAAGGAAAGGGAATGACGATGAACGAAATTCGTTCCTATGGAATATGGATACTAGGCCTCAATGCCGCAGTAGCCTCACACATTTATAAATGCGTACAATGTAGACGACAGCGACGACCAACAGAAGGCCAGAAGATGGCAGATCTCCCTGAAGATAGAGTGGAATCTACTCCACCCTTTACATACTGTGGAATGGATTGCTTTGGGCCTTTCACAGTTAAGGAAAGAAGAAAGGAACTGAAGAGATACGCAGTAATATTCACCTGCATGAGTTCTCGAGCAGTGCACATAGAGCAGCTAGATGACATGACAACCGATGCCTTCATCAACGCGTTAAGATGCTTCACAGCAATTCGAGGACCTATCCAACAGATAAGGTCCGACCAAGGCTCAAACTTTGTAGGAGCAAGGAACGAACTCGAAAAGGCCATGAAGGAGTTGGATAACGACAAGATCCAATCATATTTGACAACCAATCGCTGTGAATTCGTTATGAATGTCCCTTATTCCAGTCACAGGGGAGGAGTATGGGAAAGGCAGATTAGGACTACAAGAAGCATTCTTAACACCGTTCTCAACGATTACAAGGGAAGACTCGACACGTCCTCACTGCGCACCTTCTTGTACGAAGTTATGGCTATAATCAACAGCCGACCATTGACCTATCAATGCCTGAACGATCCAAAGAGTTTGGAGCCTCTAACGCCAAATCATCTACTCACCATGAAGAACAAGACACTTCTTCCACCTCCAGGAAATTTTGTCAAGGAAGAAATCTACGCCCGGAAACGATGGCGAAAGGTCCAGTTTCTGGCAGAACAATTTTGGAGTAGGTGGCGAAAGGAGTACCTCATCAATCTGAATTCAAGACAAAAATGGCTTCAGCCAAAGAGAAATCTGAAAATCGGTGACATCGTAATCGTTCAAGAAGAAGTTAATAATAATAATAATAATAATATTTATAGAGGGAGCCCAACTCGCCAAGGCGGTTTTCAGTGGGGCCCTCATGCATTAATCTAACTAATTAATTAATAATTACGAAAAAAGTAAAATATGTTTACAAGTAAAACAAATTTAAAAATTTAAAATCTTAAAATCGATTATACAAAAAAAAACATCAAGGTTTAAAATTAGCTGAGATCTTTTAAAAAAGTTTTTAACTTGGATTTAAAAATAGATAAAATATTACACTCTTTTAAATCATTTGGAAGGCTGTTCCAGTCTTTCGCGGCGTGAAAAATAAAAGTTTGTTTACCCCAGTTTGTTCTGGGTAGGGGTAAGCGAATATCATTAGAGCGTCTTGTATTATATGAATGAACAGCTTGACTTTTAGTAAAATTAAAGCTGAAATCGGTTTCTCCAATAAGACACTTGTGGATTGCAATGCAGCGATGAAAAAACCTTCTTGTGGACAGTGACTTCAAATCTAGACTTTTCAGTGCTTCAGTTGACGAGCTTCGGGGTGGTTGCCCCAGCATAACTTTAGCAGCTTTATTCTGTAGAATCTGTAATTCTGACATGATGGTGTCATTGTTTTTGTCCCCCCATATAACGTCTCCGTAATCAAAAAGAGGGAGGATTAGGGCATTGTACAAGGCAACTCTAGCTTGTAGCGGCAATAGATTCCTGATTCTCCTAATTAGGCCTATTCTCTGATTAATCTTCATGCTGATAGCATCGACGTGATCTGCCCAGGACATAGACTGTTGAAGCGTTACGCCTAGGTATTTGAATGATTGTGTTCTTTCAATGCTAGTGCCCTCTACTTTAACCGAAATGCCTTGAATACGATTCAGTTTCTGAGGACTTCCAAAGATAACAAAATTACATTTGGATATATTTAGTGTCAGGAGATTTCTAGAGAACCACTCAGACACTGTCCCCAAGTCAGCATTGATGTGATGTTCAAGATCACTGATGCTTTTGGATGAGTAATAGAGTACAGTATCGTCTGCATAAAGAATAATATCGCTTGCCAGGTGACAGTCCGGAAGATCATTCACGTAAATTAAAAACAATAAAGGTCCCAATATACTTCCTTGGGGTACTCCAATAGGCATTTCGGTAGATGCAGAGTGAGCATCTCCAACTGATGTAATTTGAGATCTGTTTGTGAGGTACGATCTAAACCACTGGGTGGTAGAGGTGGTAAGACCGATGTGCGTCAATTTTTGCAGCAGCAGGGGATGATCCACTGTATCGAAGGCCTTAGACAGGTCCAGAAAAACAGCACCTGTAAAGGAACCAGCGTCCATATTCTGGAGGATATTGTCTGTGAAATGAGATAGGGCTGTTCCAGTTGATAACTTCGGCCTGAACCCAAATTGCTTAGATGTAAGGATACCATTGTTTTTAAGATAAGCGTACAGTTGGGTGTGCACGGCTTTTTCTAGAATTTTACTGATCGTTGGCAGCACAGTAATGGGTCTGTAATTGTTAGCATCACAGCGATCACCTTTCTTGAATAACGCTGCCACTTTTCCAAATTTCCAAAGAGAAGGAAAGGTGCGAGTTTCCAGGGAAAGATTAAATAATCTAGTAAGACTGGCACTGATTACTGAGGCTGAATCTTTCAGTAGACGAGCACTGATATTATCTAGGCCAATGGCTTTATTGGTTTTGAGCTGCTTAAGCTGACGAAGAACGAAGTCTTCCGTAATTGGCTCGAAAGCAAATTCATGGGGTAGATTCGAGTTTACCGGAGGCGCCGAGTACATGTGGGATCCACAAGACTTGAGCTTTTGCGCCAATTTAGTTCCAATTGTTGAAAAGTGTTCATTCAGAATCTTGGCGATAGATTTATTGCTGGAGTATTGAACACCGTCGGCCTCAATACAGGAGATGGGAGTTCTTTCTTTGCGAGATGTTATGTCGTTTAGAGTTTTCCATAATGCACTTGGATTAGATTTGTTTTCGGTAATAAGCTTAGAATAGTATTCCGATTTACATCTCTTTGTCTCCTTATTTACGTAGTTCTTAAGTTCCTTATAGCGTGACCAATGATTGGCAGACTTTGTTTTCAGGGCTTTACGATGGTAATAATCTCGTTGGTGCATAGCTTCAGATAGCTGTGCGTTTATCCAGGGAGAACGGACCCCTTTAATTCTTGATTTCCTCATCGGAGCATGACTATCGGCAACATGAGTAAAAAGATTGTTCCAATCATTTACCGCGGAGTCAATGTCCTGCTTGTTTAGTGCTTGGTTCCAGTCAATTTCTTTCAAGTCATTTACAAATTCCTGCTTTGAATAATGTTTGTATGACCGATATTCGATGGTTCTCCCGGGAGCCTTGGGAACACCTGATTTGATAACACAGAAGATCAAACAATGGTCGCTTAAAGGTGATGGAATAACGCCTCGGTCAATGACACGATGAGAAGTGTTAGTAAACAATAAGTCAATCAGTGTAGATGACGTTTCCGTTATCCTCGTTGATGTGTTAATTACTTGGTCAAGGTGATGAACATTTGCCACCTGGAGAAGTTTGCGCTTCTTGGCTTTATCATTATTCATCTCAGAGCTTGCAAAATTTATGTTGAAATCCCCGAGCAAAATAAGCTCAGTCTTAACGGGCATAGATGACAAAGATGTATTTAAATCTTGAATAAACGTTTCCAGATTCGAATCAGGTGCTCTGTACATTGTACAGTTCCACGGAACGAGTGGCCCCTTGGCAAGATCACGGATACTTCAACAGATCAACAAGGTCACGTTCGTTCTGTGAAGATAAAGCTTGGATCCAGAAATCCTCAGAAGAAGGAAAACGACACAAATTCCCATATCATCGAAAGACCAGTGCAAAAGGTAGTCCTCCTGTTGGAAGGAGTGGTCTAAGACAAGTTCCAATAGCAATGCTTGATGTGCAGAGTAAAATTATTCATGATTGTTACGTCCCTTTTGAATCATAAATAATTTGGTGGGAGTGTAGCTACAGCAATTAGCCGCACGTTTAACTGACTTATTTTTTTATCCGAAATCTTTGTTTTCTGCACGCGCACGCTAACGCAATTTGTAGATTTAACGAGAAAGTTCTTTCTAACGCAAGCTAGGACGCACGCGAAAGCGCCACGCAATTTTGTTGTTAAAAGGTTAAGCTTTCTGTTTTTGCGGTTAGTTGACGCAAGTTCTTGTCAATCCATTTCAAGAAGCCAAGAAGTTTTCCTTGTTCTAGTGATTTTAAGGACATCACCAAGGTAAATATTTACGCTACATTTTCTTATTTAAGTAAGCGCCTCGTAATTTTATCCTTTAAACCGATTTTATTTCTGATTGCATTGTAAAATCAAGTTTTAAGATTTTAGACGAAGTTAAGTTTACACACGACATCATTTACCGTTATTTGGCAATCTTAAGTTTTTACCTTTCCGTCTTGTTACTTTCACGGATGAAATGTATGTATTTCCGTAATTTCACAACCTTATTTGTAAAATACTCTTACCTTTATTTTAGTTCTCACGGTGTTTATGGAAGTAAGGTTAAGAAAAGAAATAAACATCAGTACGTGAACGAGTGTCATCTCATATCTTATCACTGGAGCAATATTAGGGGCTCGTCACGCGTTTCTGGCCCACGAACGTCTGCTGACTTGAGAGGAAAAACGTACACCAATCACAGCAGACTTCCAGATCTGGGAAGTGCACTTTGGACCTTGAGAAATTTCGCGCTTCACTTTATCAGTTTATAGCTCCAGAAAAGATCATAAAAGTTTCATGAAAACTGAAGACCTTACAGTTTTAGAACAAACTACTCAGTTAACTCACAAGCGTTTATACTTGTGGCTACCCTCACAATCTCATTGAAAAAAATTATCTTGGGGGTTAAATTTGCTGAACGGACGTCGGCTTTACTACAAAACAATAACGTGTCAAAAAAAAATTCTGCCTTTTGTTCAGTCTTACAAGATAACCCCGCCGTTGCATCACCTAAAGAACAACTTTACGAACAAATGACATCTAATCCAGCCTCCACAGAGAGAAATATACAAAAACCCAACGCTTCTCTCCTAGATTGTGGTCCGGAGCAAAAATCGTTGGTCACCTATCACACTCTACGGAGCTTGTACGTATGTGTTTGGCTTGTCAACACTTTGACTTCAACAGCACCGACTGTGATCACCAGCTGATATTTGCGAACAATGGGAAAGGAATTCATCTTTCGGTTCAGGAGACGTCCGTGGGGCAGGAACGCGTGACGAACCCCAAAGAACGTCTGCGTGGGACGATAGAAGGACTGGGGACGAGGTTTGTGAAGGTTTCGGCGCGACAACAGGCCCACAACACGCTCGAACAGCTCGAACACGCTCAACGTCAGCTTCGGTAAACAACATCAATGGCTCAGTATCAACATCCTGTCCAGCAACAGCCAGGTATTCCTGCAGTTATCTGATGCTTAACTCGCAAACTAAACGACTTTTTATAAGGAAAAACTGAAATGGCCAAGACTGGCGAATTCGCACGTACAGTGTGGTCACTCTGATTTCACGCTTTTGATTTCAGGGCTTTTAGCTAGTATAGGACATTTAGTGTACTCCTGAAGAGCTGAAAATTATCTGCCCTTTAGCTGGGGTAGACTAAAGTGTTGAATCGCCTGTATCTACAGGATAATTCAACGCACTAGAACGTATAGCTAGCAGCTTAGCCTACTGTATAATATTAACTCTGGCTATTTTGGGGTTTGATATCAGACTGTCGGCATAAGTTAAGCTTTACAATAAATCTGTGCAAGTGTTGAATCGTTCGTTTATGACAATTCAGCGCACTAAAACAGCAAAAACCAAACGACAAGTCGCACATTAAAATGCTCTACTTTTCGATTGTTTATAATTTGAAATAGCTGGCTAGAAATGTACATAATGCATGTAATGTTTACAAAATTATGTAGGGCTCCTTAATATTCTGAATATTCATAAGCTCTAAAGCGTAATTTCCTGGAGGCTAAAAGGCTTTTTTATACCTTGGTTTTTCATTGCAGGAGAAATTGACCGACCATAACAAATTTATTGTTGTTTGATAAATTGCTTTAAGTCCAATGTTACTAAATAATTTTCTGGATTAAGTCAAATCAACACAGCTGTCAGAAATGCTATCCAGATTTCAAAGATGAATTTTAGTTCGAACAGGATCTTAAGAATTTGTGGAATTAGCAGAATTTAAATGGCTATGGTTATGGAACTTGCCAAGTCTCACCACTTTGTCGTGAGTCTGACGGTTTTACGACCTATTTCAAGCTCTCATGAGTTATCATGCTTTAACAAAAAGGCCAACTCCAAAAGAATTTGGAGTTGTAGGGTTTATATTTCCAAGTTAGATATCAATACATAGCCAGCTCAATCCAAAAAAATGGCTTAGCAGTCGCATTGATTACCGGTACATTCTTTTAGCCTACCGCAACTTGCTGCTACCACCAGATCTGCAGACTCTCTGGTTTCAAGATGGCCACCAACAAAACATAGAAATTACAAAACCTAAATTGTAAAACTGATTGTGGTGTTTACTGCTGCAGCTTTGAAGTGATGTGTGACTTCCAATTACCCATAATCACCACTGGAAGTCCTTTCTGTAGGAAATTTGGGACATCTCATGACTTTTTACCCATTTCTCACCACTTTCCCAGCGCTAGGTTCAGAGTCTCATATATTTTCAATTTCGCCTTTTGGGGGTTGGCAAGTCTGGGTAATTGTCATGAATTTTTCAGAAAATGATAAAATGGATACTTACACATTCCTTGTCTTTTTGATAGAAGATGATTCAGTCAGGTTTAATTAGTTTCACACTGACTTGGCTAAAAGAACAAAGAATATTCACACCAAATATTTTTCTTGTTTGAATGCAAACAATACTTGGAAGTGATTAGGATTGTTGAGCTGTTTCATGCCTTCAGTTCATATCAAAACAACTTGTATCAACGTGACTTTAAGTGTCGAAACTACGCTTCAGGTTTCCACCTTAAGGCCACTTGAAAGAGAGTGAAAATAAGTTAGAGTGAAAAATTAATTTTGCCATATAGCTTGGTCTAAGAACAAAAGAGTTAATGAAAATCAATCGTGCTTTTTATGACTAATATTGTGCCTGGGAAATTTTGAAACATGTTGAGCTACATATTTTTGTGTGGCAAAAAGGGTCTCTTTGTGGCAAAATTTTGTTCCATTTCTCTACTGGCCTACAAATTTGATAGCTTTGTAAGAAATTAATTCGATGAGTATTTGGTAACTTAAAGATAGAGACTTGACGGTTTTAAGTTGACCATGCTTGGTCTACTGAATGGTCCTGACTACAACAAAGAAATAGTGATATGTACGTAAAACCGGTAAGCTCAAGTTATTTTTCAGGTAGATATTAAGAAACTCAATACCTGTCCATAAAAAAATATACAAGGAGGGCAACTAGTGTTTCATCTCATAAAGTACATGTATGGGCATATTAGCCAGGGCAGGTTACTGGAGGTTATGAAACTACCCCATCTTCTTGGCTATGATAATTTTTTATGAGAAAAAAAAAGCACCAAAAGGCCCCCACCTTCTGCCAGATTACATTCTGTAAGTCGATCTTTGCAGTTCAAAGATGTTATTCAGGCAATAACTCTTGCAGGTGTTCCTGGTCAATTGATGAATTGGATGCCGGCTCCTCAGGCACCAATGGGTTGCCCTCCTGGATTGGAGTATTTAGCTGCCATTGATCAAGTGCTTGTGCAACAACAAATTGAGCTTTTAGAAGGTATGTTGTTTATGTATTCTTCTTACCTAAACAACTTACAGAAGTTTGTAGTTTATGCTTAGTCATATATATGCTGTGGTTCAGTTTTATCCTTGGTTTAATTTTAATTTTTCCTTGTTTCAAACTCTTTATCACACACATTATTATGCCCAAAAACAAAGGAAAATAAAATTCAAACCAAGGAAAACAACATAGACCACATTATACATTATACCTGTACATGACTCATGGTGCAAAGAAAGTCAGCCAGCAAAAGTAATAGCCCAAAAGTCATTCTAACTACCGGTAGCCCGAACAACATTGCTGATGAGCAGAACTCTCTGATTAAAGAAAACTTCACTTTCCCATTGGGCAAGTTAAGAACAGAATTCACTTAGCCTGGTAGCATTATCCACTAACCATGGTGTTGTTGTCGTTTCGCTGTTCTTCAAGACTCATTTGATTCTCAGTGTGTCTCAGTATTTTAACAATTCCAGTTAATTAGCATTCACGTGTCGAAGTCGGGCTCGCCTCTTTTCCCTTCTACATTTCGAGGATTAATAGAATGATTCGCTGAAAAAGGAAAAACCCAAATATCCTGATGAGAAATTCATTCAAAGGATGAAAAACTCTTGGAAAAAACTACTTACACTAGCGTGAATTGTCTCTGGGTCTTCGGTTTCTAAATCTGAATTTTTCAAAACTAAACTTTAAAACAGAGCGCTCGAATGCAAAAATACCCTTAGGGAATTTAGGGGATGCATTGTTATCGGCAACAGAGTTAATTTATAACACATATAGGGCTATCGGACACTACTTTCTTTGCACTTATGGCTGTGTAAAATAATATACTTTTGAAACTTATGGTTTTCTGTTCAAATAAAGATCAAAATCTATCGCCAGGAGAAAAATGAGCCTTTTTTACTTTTCGCATGCCAGCTCATACCCTGAAAATGTAGCCTCTGCTCCCAGTGTAAAACAAAGGGGAAACCAGTAAAAAGACATGGAGGACAAGTTTATTCTTTTAGCTTGAATGTTACTTAGCATAATTCATGACCTAATACTTTATTATAAGAATTTATTTATTAGCATTATTTTACATGTACTGTATCGGTATTCAATCATTCTGAGGCTTTGTGTTATTTTGGGAATGATGTTCAAGTCAGCTCTCTTTTTTTCACTGAGCTCTCCAATTCTTTGGGATTCTTATGTGACCTTTTTCTATATTAAAGCTTTTGTGGGATTTGAGACCAACAACAAGTACAAGATATGTAATTCCATGGGTCAACAGGTCTACTTTGCTGCTGAAGGTATGTTTAATATTAAAGTCAAACAATATATTAATGTCTAGCTTGGGACCAGGCTCCCCATTGTGGGAAAAAGGAGCAAATATCAGTGTTGGATACCGTTCGTCTTGCTTCGCTCGCCGATAGTTTTCCTATTTGACCCCGTTTTTTGCCCTTTTCTCCCTCTGCGGAGCCCGGTTCCAGGCTACTTAATGTCATGTTTTGTTTGTTTGTTTTTTAAGAACACTTTACAGCTGTAGCAATTATATTGACATAAGGTATAATGGCTATGTGTATGTACATGCTTACATAAAATAATTATACTCACGTATCTTCAGACACTGACTGCTGTACTCGGCAATGTTGTGGCCCTGGTCGTCCATTTGAGATGAAAATTTTAGACAACATGCAAAGAGAAGTCATACACTTGTCCCGACCCCTCCGGTGCCAGTGCTGCTGTTGTCCTTGCTGTCTTCAGGAAATAGAAGTCCAGTCCCCACCCGGGACAGTCATTGGATACGTGGAGCAAAAGTGAGCTATTTAAACTGAGATCCTTACAGTAAAACTCAGAAAACTGTGAACATTTATGTTGATTGTGTAGTGACCAAATTACAATAAAGTTCAGGATAACATGCCAGCAAACCTTAAAACCACAAACTAATTACTCTTGCTGTTTAATGCAGTTCAGTTTTGTCGTGCCTTATTGGCTTTTACCTTGCAACATATCATAAAAATTTCTGGCTTGTGAGTTTCACAATAAGTGTGTTCCCATAGGCCAAGATCTAGTCTGGTATTTAAAATTACAAGAGGTACTAAAACTTAATTGAAGTGAGTAATGCTAGTATAAACAACTGCATTTTAGAATTGAGCTTCAGGTAGTTGACATACTATCCTCAGGCTGCAAAGAAAGCCAGTTTTACAGCCTGCCATTCGGGCAAGCTGTAGCTAGTATGTACTAGCCCACAAGTCATTTCAACTAGCCCCAAAACCCTTTTGATTAGCAGGATTGATTACAATCCTTCCGTAATTTGAATTTCCCAAAAAACAGCACTTGCCCGTCAGGCTAGTTAAGAGCAAAAACCACTAGCCCGATAGCAAAATCCACTAGCCACGGGCTATCGGACACAACTTTCTTTGCATGCTGAGGTAGATAACTCTTCAGACTTTGAAAGAAATAAGTTTCGGCTGTTGTGGCATGATGTTACAAACAAAGGAATAATTATTCGTCATTGCCCGTGTGCAAAGAAAGTAGTGTCTGATAGCCTGGGGCTAGTGGATTTTGCTATCGGGCTAGTGAATTCTGTTTTTAACTTGCCCGACGGGCAAGTGATGTTTTTTGAGGAATTCGATGAACAGAAGAACTGTGAAATCAATTCTGCTAGTGTACCTGCCAACTCTCATGCCTTAGGCATGAGTCTCACGCCTACGGGTTGAAAACTTTGATCTCACGCCGGCTCACGCCTGCGGGCCAATTTCTCACACCTGATTGAAAAATTAGAGTTGTTGCCGTCTTGCTTGACACAAATTCCAAAAATATGTTAACTCAGACCCATGTAAGGAACGAAAATCATGTGTAAATGAATAAATAACAATACCTTCCTCGCGATCTCTGATTTTGTGGATAAGCTTTTTCTCGATAACTTCGCCTTCGGCAGACTTCGGACGTCTTCGGAAGACTTCGGACTTCTTCGGAAGACTTCGGACTTCTTCGGGAATCTTCGGAAATGATTGCGTCGTCTGCAAAAATCCCAGAACTCCCAGGATAAAAATCTCACGCTTATATCTCAGAAAAAGTTGGCAGGTATATGCTAGTCGAAAAGTTTTGGGGGCTAGTTGAAATGACGTCTGGGCTAGTAAATGCTAGCTTTAGCTTGCCCGAATGGCAAGCTGTAAAAATGATTTTCTTTGCGCCCTGATTGCCAACTTGCAGTTTCTTGAAATTTACCCAGAGTTTTTTGAACCCATAGATCTGGATCCCATCATTAGTGATGCTTGCTGTTACACATGCATTTGGGTCCTCCTTTTATGAGGCTGCAAAATTTTTTTTGTGCATTGGGGGAAGCCTGATCACGGTTCATTGCCAGTAATCAAACATGAATGTTACGGTCTTGTGGTTCTTGCATGAAAGGAGGTGGCTTTCGTGGCCAATGTTTTTTACCCTGGCTGGTCAGTCATTTAGGAAAACATATTTTGATCAGTCTGGAGAATTAATTGCATGTAGATATTGAGGCACACCATTTTAATTAATTAATCTATTTATTTGTTTAAATCAGGTGGACGTTGTGGAAAGCAAAGTTAGAAGTGCAAGATGCGCAACGTCAGCACATTATGACGATCAATGGACCTTGCTGTCCTTGCAGCTGCGGCTCTGATGTGGAATTTCCTGTGAGTTGTTAGGTCAAAGAAATAACCCTATCATTGAAATAATGTTAAATTTTGTTTGTCACTGACTATTTGTACAGTTGATTAAAACTTGTTGGTAATCACTTAATCTTTAAGTCCCAATACCGGGCTGTGCTCTAGCAGAGCCTGGTGGCCCCTTTCGCCCAACATTTGCCTCCGGGCTACTAGAAAATCTCAGATTTTTCATACAAATCATATGGTGGGCACCCTAGATTTTACAGTTTCGGAGCACTGGGCTTCCTTCAATTTTCCTTAGAGCGTGCACGGCCTTGCAATAATGACCAAGGGAATGTTATTTATTTCTTCTAATGGTATAAATCTATTATGATATTGCTAAAATGATCACCAGAGGGAAAATGTTCTCAACTAATTAGTATAGGCAATAGCATGATTTGCAGTGATATTTGGCATAAATACCACGAGTGATATTTCAAAATTGTTCTACGTAATTTCACGACCCGTTAGGCGAGTGAAATTTGAGACAATTTTGAAATATCACAAGTGGTATTTATGCCAAATATCACATACAAATCATGCTATTATTTGTTTATACTACCACCCTCAAATGGTTTGTAATTTTCACATGTAGGTATTTCAAATTAAGCTGAAATAGTACTGCTCTAAGCCAATCAAATTGCAGAAATTTCTCATGTAGTAGTATAATACAGTATATACAGTGTACTCACTCGGGAGTATTTATTCTGGAAATTCTCGAGAACGGAACATCGTTTCAACAAGTTCAAACACTTGTTGAAGAAAAGGGGGTCATTATTTCATCTCAAATAAAAATATTTCTTCTCTACCTGGCAATACTTTTTCCTTGATTTTAATTAAAATTAATTTTGCCACCTTTCTTGGAAAAAAGAAGCTTACAAAGTGTTAACAAACTTTATTCAACCTCTGGGTGACATAAAGACTTTATATGACTGCAAATTGGTGAAGAAATCTGCACGGTCTTGGGCTTCGTCAGCTTCATCCACTATGGAAAAAACCTTTCTTCCAACAAGCCTTCGCTTTAAAGAAGCACAGTTTCTTCTAAATATTATTCGGTCTCAAACATTTGTTAGAATCTGGCATGGTATCCAGAAAATCGGGAAACTGAAACTCAATATTTCAATGGAGCACTAAGTTCAATGATTTCTACTTTGTGTACTAATTATATTTTAAATACGTTTTGTCGTCTTACATTAGGTCAGTTCTGCTGATGGCAGCAGTCAGATTGGAATGATTTCCAAGCAATGGTCTGGTTTTGCGCGAGAATTTTTCACAGATGCGGAGAATTTTGGCATTCGATGTAAGGAATGTTACCTACAAATATTATCAAAATAAGTCGTATAAATGCTTTATATGATAGAACCTTTAGTTGACTCAGTGGACATCTGCCAATTACGTTTCTTGACACATTCTGCTCAAGACGTTATACGACAGTGTACAGTGTATGTGGAATACTGTGACGGTACAAATAACGTGTTCCACACTAAACAAGTTTCATGTACAAGCAGTGTTATTTTCTTGTTTGTTTTCTTTTCCTGGGAAAGCCTAAGTCACTATTAAGCTTAGACACCATGTCAAAAATATAAAAAATGGGTGGAGGGGAAGTGATGTTATTCGACACGTGCGAACGCTAGGAGCACACGAAAAAAAAAAAAAAACAAACAAAAACAGGGAGATCGTTTCCTGTCCCATTACAGCACGTTAAGTGACGCCTATTGTTCTAGTTAGATTCAGTACTTTTTCCAGCCTTTTTTTCTCGTATTTATATTTGTGAATGCGTCAGGTGTGCTAGTGGTATCACTCCGTACCCCAACAGTAGCCTTGGGGCGAAAAACGCATCGTTTTCCTTCCCTCACCCCACCCCCTGAGAACTTACTTACAGGCTACCTGTCTCCCCCCTTGCTGTTGTTTTGCTTCTTATTTGTCGCGTTCCCTCCAGTTTGCGTTGAGATGATAGGAACTTTGAGATCCAACGACGCGACGGCAATGAGAACGTCGGTTAAAAAAGGAATTTTCGTTCTTTCAGTCTTTATCGCAATTATTCTTACCCACTTACTTTGTCAAATGCAGGCGAACCCTCCTGGAGTTAAATTCCTAGGGACCACATTCAAGTACAAAAAGAGAAATTAAATTTTGTCGTTGCTTGTTTACGTTCTCCATAAAACGCGAAATTGGGCATTTTCACGTCGTAGTCGTGCAAAAACGGGCAAAGAAATGCACAAAAAAAGCGTGGTGCACGTGCAAAGTTGTCCTTTTGCTTATATAACCTATTGTTTATTTGACGTTCTCGTTGCCGTCCGCGTCGTTGGATCTTAAAGTACCTAATAGGGAGCTTTAGCAACGGCGACGGCGACGGCAGCGAAAACGTTACTTTTAAAATGAATTCGCGTTTCTTCATACTTTCACGCGTTTATTCCAATTCGCTGAAAATGTCAAATGAAGGCCAATTTTTCAGGAATTGATTTCTTGAACCGCACTCAAGTTTAGAAAGACAAAGAAAAATTCGTCGTCGCCTGTTTACGTCCTTTATAAAACGTGCAATTAGGTATTTTCACGACAAAAAAGCGTGATGCACGTGCAAAGTTGTTGCTTGCTAATAAAAGCTGTTACCTTTTGGACGTTCCCACTGCCGTCGCCCGTCGTCGTTGCTAAAGCTCCCTATTAGAGAGGCTGTAAACTGTCGGCTTAAATCCGGGCAAGTGGCAAAGCAAAGAAACCACGCGCTGTGAAAACCTTAATCAGGGCAAATGACTCTTATCTCAAAGTCCTGTTGTTAACCATTTCTTTTTATTCAGTCCCTCTAGACTTGGATGTCAAGTTCAAAGCCATTTTAATGGGAGCCTGTTTCCTTGTTGTAAGTATTCATGGCATAATCGGTCCCTTTGACTGTAAGCAAGCCCTCTATTTTGAGTGGCAAGGGAAGTGGTCCGCCAGAGAACGCGCGAGTGAGCGGCGTGTTACTTCTCGCACCCAAATGGAGAGTTTGCTTACAGGCTACGTTGCCCAAAGCAGTTAAACGTCCACTGATGTAAATGAAAATCCCGCTCACATATGGTTAAGGGTGCGTTCGATTAACTTTATTCTAAAATAGTCGTTCTTGGTAGTTTGCAATCACATGACCAGGCGACCATGTTGGTTGACAAAACAGTACATTTTTTGTTCGTAGAATTTGCACGAAAAAAGAAATTTATAGTTGCCAGCGAAGGGGAACGCTTTTGTTCATGTCAACCAACCCGTTTTCAAAAATATCCGATACATATGGACATAGCAGGGCCTGACATTTTAAGATTGTACGTTTCACCAGTGGGTTTTAGAGTCGAAGAAACGTTTTTAGCGTTCCTGCTTGGGCCTAATCCGCGAGACAGCCGTTTTTAGTGTCGTCACGCAACGCTCGATCCTCTTGTGAGGAGGAGCGCTGTGTGACGACACTAAAAACGGCTGTGTTGCCGACTAGTTTGGGCCACTCACTACATGATTATCAACTAATTATGCCCCATTCACACCAAAGCTTATACATGTTTTGTTAAACAGGGTTCAAAATTGTCTCCTTAATAAGAGCTGCTCACGGACTTTTAGCTATTACAAATTATGTGCAAATTACAGAGTAAGTTAAAATTTAGTGAATTATTGTGTAAGTGTCTGAGTTCCAGTTGTCCATCACTGCTTTTCATTTTTTAAAACCTAGTTTAATTAAACAGGTTTAGTTGGTGTGAATGGGTTATCCTACGGGTTAGGTGGTGGAGACGTATGACATTTCAGACTAAACATTGTGTATTTTTATTTTTTTTGTTTGTTTGTTTCTCAGGATTTCATGTTCTTTGAACATCAGAACAACAACAATTGATACTCAGTCGATGCGGTTGCAAATCAGTTAACCTTTGGAAGTGGATATGTCGTGGTAGCTTTATACTCATTTCATTTATTTACATTGTATGCTACAGCGCGTGCTCAACCCTAGGAACGATTATTGTATTTAATTATTGTATTTAATTATTCTATTTTAATAAGCGCGCCTCAAATGCGACGCTTTTTCGAATAATACGGTATCTTACGCTACTGTAGTTAAGGCTATACAGGGAACCTTTCCTTCATCAAATAACTTACAAGACGATTATTTTTGTACAATTTTTGATGCGATTTTGCATCGCTTGTGCAACCTAGCGGCGATTTTATTGCCATCTTTCATTCTGGCCCCGGTCGTTCAAACGTTGGATAGTGCTGTCCACTTGAAATTTATCGAGGTGGATAGCGTTATCCACCTTTGGAACAACTGGGGCCTGGAACCAATATCCAGACAACCCTTGGAGGCTTGACCCGCGACCTCGCAGGGAAAAACTTGCGATCGTAAAACAAAGCTACTTTAGTCTCTCGAGACAAAATGGCCGCCGTGTGACGAAGGCCGGTAGTGGTAATCACGTGACCGTCTGTACGTCCTAACGTCCGTTCACCCCTACATGTAAGCCAGTGTCAAATGTCACAATTACTACAAGCACTATACTAAGGGCGGGCAGTGTAGGAGCTGCTCGTAAAGTCTCTCCTAATTGGTCGCGGGAAACAACGGCATGTCATTCTTCCAATTGTTTTAGTATTGTTTGGGGTCAGAGAAACGCACCATTGGTGACTTTTGCGAGCAGCTGCTACGTGACACCGGGTAAGGCATGGCAGGAGCCCAGGGAAAATGACAAAAGCCTGTCAGTTATATACGCCATCCATATGAAGATGAACTGACAGCCGTCAAAGCCGAGTCTTTTTTTTTCGACTAAGACGTGTAACTAGGAAGTTTCACGTTTTAGCCGTGCAAAATTATGACAAAGACGTGTACAAAGTTGTTTTTTTTTGCCAATAAGATCTATCGTTTTGTTGTTTTTCTTTTACCGTTCTCGTTACCGTGTCGCTATTTAGACTTTTTGTTTGTGTAAACTATAAGTATATTAACGAGAGCTTCGCTTTTAGCCCTGGCTAAACCTATAAAGTAGAAATAAATACTTTTAAATCCTTAAATATTGCAAATATCTAGTGCATACTCTCATACCACTTGTAATAATGTAATGTCGACAAAATGAATTAAATTGAAGCCTGTTTTCCATAAATGCCGTTTTTGAGTTAGAAGTTAACAACCGCCGAAAGCTAGTCAGAATTTTTGCTCGTCTTATATCAGGAGGTTAAATTGTTCTACAGTACAGCCATGCGGTAGCAGAAGCTATTTTTATAGTAATTGGTACGTGGCAAGAGACTCCAACGCACATACGCCCGTGCGTACAGCTGAAATCTAAAAAAATATATTTTTCCTGAAAGCGTTTTTATCATTTATCGGAATGACTGATTTTCCACATTACATTGGTATCTTTGCTCGCCTGATGGGTAGACGTCTCGCCCCCAGTGCTTGTAGCCTCTTCATTGGCTTCACTGTTTCACTCTTTTTGCCATAAACACTTTACCTTACCGATTACAATAGAGATGGGTAAACTAAACAAACAACTGTTGCGTGTTCCGTCATTTTCGAGCCCCTAAATTTAATGAATTTCAAGGGACGTATGCCTCCAAACCTTCCTAGTTTGCAGCGCCTTCGGTGGTCTACCTTTTCTTCCTCTCTTCTTCACGCTGCTGCAATGTATAAATTTGGTAGAAAGGTAATCAAGCGTAAGGTAATTTGTAAAGGTAATAGCATGATTTGTCGTGATATTTGGCATAAATACCACGAGTGATATTTCGAAATTGTTATAGGTAATTTCACGAGCCTTTAGGCGAGTGAGATTTCAGATAATTTGGAAATATTACGGGTGGTATTTATGCCAAATATCACGTACAAATCATGCTATTATTTTTTTATATAGACTGCAAAACAGTCGGTTTTTTCCTCAAAATCAGTAAAGAAATCGGTAACGCGTGGCGTAAGAGTCTTATGCGCGCGAACCGCGCGAGCCTCACACGCCCGTAGGGCGTGTGAGGCGAGAGAAAAAAAACCGACTGTCCGTTTTCCATACAATGAATTCGCAACCTCGTCCCCAGGGTCTTCTCGCTTTCCAATATGGCGGCGGCAGGAGAGAAGACTCTTCTCTCCTGCCGCCGCCATATTGGAAAGCGAGAAGACCCTGGGGACGAGGTTGTGAATTCGTTCCGACCAGGGGGTTCAAAAATGTCGTCGAGCTGTCAAAAATCTGTTGGCAACTCCGCCCTCTTTGTGAATTTGATAGACTCGCGTGTTATTATTGACGCTGTAATCCAGTAATTCTAAAGCAGTTTTTAGCGTTGCTTCCCTGTGAAATGTAGTGTATATAGTGAAATGTAGTATATATAGTGGAGGATCAAAAATGAGTGAAAGTGGCAGTACGACAACAAAGCCTGTGTCTGCTCCTCGAAGAGGGAGAAAGCCGAAAGAGCCGAGGGCTTTGGACAAATTGTAGAATGTGCGGCTGTTGTTTCAAAACACAGTTCGGGAATTTTACGAATGGATGGATAAGCTCGGAAAATGCGTTTGTTGCGCCTACCAGAAAAAGGGAAACATTACCAAAGTGCGCCGACCTACTGGAAAACGAACTTTTCGTTGTCCTCGAGGAAGGAGAATCTTTCTCCACAAGAGCAGTTTGCTCTCCGTGCGGAACAACGGTTAGAAATTGCCCAGGGAAACTGCACGGCGATGCTTTCGCAAATTAGAGAAGAACTGAACACGCCAACTGACAATGAACAATTATTGCGATTGAAAAGAATGAGTAAATCCCCTCATTCCAAACCACGTCGTGGTGACTTAGCTCTGTAAATTACTATCTGTGAGAATTTAAAATCCTGCCAAAAACGCTAACGAGCTGGGCCCAGCGTGACAAAACATTGCAGGAAAAAGTCACATTCACGGACACAAAGAAAATCGGTTAAATTATTCAAATCCAGCAGGCACTTTGGAGAAATAAAACAACCTAAAACCCTTAATCAGCCGCAATGAAGAGCTTTACATTTCTAAAGGGGCCAAGAAAGAAAATGCTCTTGCGTCAGGGGGCAAATCATGCCTACCAGAGAAAATCAATATGCGTGTCACGACCTCTCAGTATGAATTATATTTAATAAGCGGCCAAAATTCACATTTGCTCCGTCAAAACGTTTTCCTCCAAAGCATAATCTACTCGACAGAGAAAACAATTCATTGGAACAAGCAGCATTTTTGCGTGAGGTGAAAGTCGTGTGTTTCCTATCTATCCCCCTTTTTTAGACAGGCAAGATAACAATGACGGTCGGCCGTTGAACAGAACTTGACGAACTCTTTGCATGAACCACATCTGATAAATGAGGCTTTTGTCAAATCCTGTTGGTAGAACACAGAAAACATCCTTTCTCCTGAGCAGTAACTCCAGAGCTTCCCTCTGCTCCGATTTTAAAACAAATCCCAATTCTTGCGAGCATATCCGGCCGATCCATCATTTTACGGCGAAAGCTTTAGCAATTCATTTCGGTAGGGAATATCCCGAATGACTTGTTGAAAACATTACTTGACAGCTTGGTGACAGCTTGCATCGAAATTTAGCCAATGGGAATTGCCCGTGGCTGGGAGAAGCGGGTAATTCGAACGAATATAACGTATGCAAAACGGACAGTCCGTATTTTTTAGCGTCTCTCCCCAGTCTCGCTCTCTGTTTTCAGCCTCGTTCCACACCTTTTGTTTGACTGCTCGCGCGTGCTTGAATACGCAAAAATACGGACTGTTTTGCAGTCTATTTTTTATACTACTACCCGCAAAAGGTTTGTAATTTTCACATCTAGGTCTTTCAAATTAAGCTGAACCACTGCTCTAAGCCAATCAAATTGCAGAAATTTCTCATGTAACAGTAGTAGTATAAAAAGAGTTATACGCCATCTCTGCCATATCAATGGGCCACTTCCGAGTTCCAAAAACTCACTTTTAAAATGAGGCCAAGTGCACAACCTTTTTTTTGTGAAAATAATTTTTATTTGCACAAGAATGAAAAATCATTTTCATATCAAAGGCTGAGCACTTAACTTCGTTTTGATACAGCGGCTCGGGAGAACTCGAAAATGGCCTACTGGGGCGCTGGGTTTCAATTTTTTTTTTCACCCCAAGCCGGTTTTAAGAGCGAATGTCTGTAAAAATCGATCAGGAAGGGGGGATATAATTTTAAAAAAATCCCCCCAAATTCTATAATTTAACAGACGGCGATTACAACAGGCTCTCAACGACCCGGTCAGCTGATTGTAATGTATGCCTAAACCCTTCGAAGACTAAGATCATGCTGTTCTCAACTCAATCAATCAATAAATCAGTCAATCAATATAGTAATTTTTTTTCATTATTTTTGTCACGCGTTTCATACATGAGCCCCTGCGCCGGCTCGGATTCTGGGGGCTCAATCCCACGCAATTGATTGATTGATTGATTGATTAAAATACTGTATAAATTTTAGTTTCATAGGATAAGTATTTTATTGTTGCCAAATACGGTGAGTGTCAAGTGCAGGCGATTTACGACCGCTTGCAAGACCGCATTTTTGGACCCCAGATAGACCAGGCTACGAAAAGAAAAGACCTTGATTTCGATCATTCAACCCCCTGGAGAAAGCTTCATTGAATTACCGGAGTATAGCTAAATGTCGTGGGCCGTTGGCCGTGGGAATGCAGGGGTCGTTGGTCGTGGAATTAGATTGTGATGTCTCGGCTAAAACAAAGACGTATAGCAGGAAAAAAAAAATAGAGCAAAAAGAAACTGTACAAGTTTGCAAGGCACCTCAAGCAAGAAGCAAGTAAAAGCCGAGCAAGCAAGTAAAGCACCTCATGAGTACGGCAAGCACCTGTCACATCCACGCAGTGTATTCCGGATTCCAGGTACTGCCTCCAGGTGTTTGTCAGTGGAACTTGGATTCCGGATGTCAATCGTTAGTGGGATTCCGGATTCCTAGAGCCGTATTCTGGATTCCAGGGTTTTGGATTCCGCAAGCAAAAATTTCCCGGATTCTGGAGGTACGCTCATCATATCATATACGAGTCAGGGTCCAGGGGGGGGGGGGGGGGGGTGATGAACTCGCCAATCGCTCCTATAGGGATCGCGCGGCGGATGATCTTGGCCATCGTGACGTCACGAGAAATTTATCCCGGGAACTTTAAATGGTTTCATCGAGCGAAATTGTTTCGTGGTTTCAAGTGGTAAAAGTCGAGACGTTGCGATGAAACGACCGAAGGTATGTGTTTATCTATTAATGCTATATTGTAAAATTGCAATATATTCTAGGAAAGAGCATTTCCATCGTAAAAAATCAAGAACTTCCCGAGATCGACCAGATGGTACAACTCATACCGGCGCGTCTTTAGAGACGCATAACTAAAGAGCCCAGCAGAATTTAGTCTCGAGAAAAACAAATGACGTTAATATGGTATGGGTCTCTCAATTAGTGATAGAAGTGAATCATCTAATAAGTTAGCAAAAATGATCAGTGGGATAAAAGTCGCAAACCTCAGGGATGTTTACAAATATTGCGAAAGTGGCGTGGACAGGTCACGAAACATAGCGTCATGATGTTAATACTACACTCTCAAATTGTGTAAACAATTCATTAAAACTAAACAAATGTAAGAAGCAAGTGTTTTTTTTTTTTATAGAATGTGGGCTATAATCTTCAAGGGTTTTGAAAGGATTTCCTGTTTGAGTCAAACGTATCAAAATGTTAATAAAGCGTATTGAATCAAATCGTCGGGCGATAACCAAGGATATTATTATAGCTTATTGTATTGCAACTTTTCACTATAAATTACGATCATTTTGTCGAAACATTCATTGCTCATGATGGAGATAAGTTCACATTGCCTTTCTCTTTGCTTCTTCGCCCCACAAACAAAGGAAAACATGGTTTTTATCCTGTACATAGTCAAACAGAATCTATCACTGGGGTAAAGTGCCGTGAGCTAAACTTTTTGATCAACATCAACATTTTTAGGGCTTTATGCAGAGAGTCCAGGAGGAGAATGCGCAGAAAGGATGGGTATGTAGCTTTGCCTTAATCTCTTTACAGAGTTAATAGAAAAAAAACTAGAAAAAGCCAAGAAAACGGACACTGGTAAGCGTTTCAATGGTGTAATATTGAAAATGTGTTTCCTCGGGCGTCCGCATATTAAAAATGAGTTGGGGAAAAAACTTCTAAGGATATAAAAAATTGCAGGATTTTCATGCGATGAATATCATCATCCTTCTCACACTTTTACAATATAAAAAGAGACTTCTTTAAAGATACATTTTTTTCGGTTTTCCTTTTTGTGTAGTTCAATAAAGACACCAAAGTTCAAGAATGAAAATATAGTTCAATAACTACACGAGTTCAGAAAATGACACGAGTATCAATGTATGTTTATTAGGTAATGTCAAGGCAGGGGATCTACTGGGAGTGGGAGTGCAGGGGCATCAGTTTAATTTTCAATCATTGATGCTTTTTAACTTACTTGGACTCCATGCTATTGTCAGTTACATCAAGTGACACTGTCCAGTTCCAACATTCTTTGGGGCCTGCTCCTACAGTTTTATCACCCAGCTTGTACAGTTTTATCACCCAGCTGATGTAGCTTTGTGGTAATTTCTCAGTAGGCGTAACTTAGTAAAGACCCAATCGTTCCATGACTATAGGTGGTCCATTATAATAGCTCTAAAGCCCCTCTTTAAAATTTGCTGTTGTACTGCCTGTGCTGATATATTTCACATAGCCTTGCCTTTTAGCTATTGGTTTAAGATTAGAAATCAGTCTTTGGATTATCCTGATAGGTTGCTTGAAGTTACAAAAATTTATAATTCAAGGGAGACATATTTTTTTACCATTGCTTGGGGAGGCGGGCGTGGTGTTTGTGGTTTAACTCACCTATATTAATGTGACATTTAGGAAGTAGGTGAGGAAAACCATTATAACATCTGATTTAAGAGATGCTTAACAAATAATTAGGGATTTTAAGTGATAATATTGCCTTTATTTATTTTGTTTTGACTTTTGTATATATAAATAATCTCTTTTTATCTGACTGATTTTATAATTAGGTGCTTCCTTAGTTGGGAATACTCTGTAGATGATGAGAAAAAACAAGCAGTGTATGATGGAGGAGGTGCTGCTTACTGGATGTCTGTAAAGATCTAGTATAATAGATTCCAGGAAGAGAGTCGTGCGGTGTGGGAAGTGGAGGATGTTAGATGGAGTGGATTCCATCGAGCAAGAAGAGACCATACAGGATACAAGAAATTAGAAGAACCAGTTTCCTTTTATTTTTTATATACTGAACAAATGTGTTTTCTTTCTTGCATAACAGGTCTGACTTAGATTTGTTTACATTTAAAAACTTTGCACATTGACTTTGATTAAAAGAAACGGTTTGTTATCAATAAAATTTTCTTACACTGGTATTTTTCTTTTACTTCTTCTTTAATTTTTGGTCTCTTCTAGAATTTGGTTAGCCAAGCAGTCCAGCTGCCCTGCCATTCGTTGCAGTTGGGCAGCTACCCGCTTCGCCTCTATTACTGTGTTTTTAATTTCTTTTGCTTTTTGTTTTAACCTTTCTTCTTTTCTTTTCAACTCTTTCTCTTCTCTTTCAATTTCCTTTCTCCTCAGCTCAATCTCAGTGGCTGCCAGTCAGCTCCTTACTTCCATTTCTTCTTCCAGGGATAGCTGTAAAAATGAGTAACCCACCTATAATAATCTGTCTATTATTGTTAACTTATCTTACCCCCATCTCTACGATAATAAAATATGGTGAGCTCATCCTTTAAAACAAAAAGCATCCTATCTCAACAAACTGTTGAAAGCCTTGTTTCATCAGGTATGGGGAGGGGAGGTGAGGTAGGGTGAACGCAAATAAAAATAGCCATAGGGGAATGGGGCAGGTTTTGGAGAAAAGGCCTGTTTCCATACGTGCTGACGTCATTATGGTACCATTCGGCTGAGCCCTATGTGCCTTTTGTTATTTTAAGATGCCTTTTGCTTTCCCAGAAAACCATGAGATTTGGAGTCTTGCCCTATCAGCACTTGGCTGGTGTCACCAGGGGACTTCTGTAAATTATATAAATGAGTTACAGTACTTTCTCATTTCATTTTTGTTTGTATAAAGCTTGTTTCACTCATTTGATATCTTAAAATTTGAGGTACAATCTAGGTTTAATTAATTGCTCCACACAAATAAAGATATTAAGTAATGGTCCGTGTAAGAGGTAGGCAGGCGAACGGCAAAAGTGATTAAAAGGTGCTAACTTTTAATCATTAATTTCAATTAAATCAAGCGTTCTGATTGGCCGAAATCCAAAAATCGCCAAAAAAACAGTCAGAAACGTGACAAAAACACCTTTTTTTAGGTTTATTTTTCCCATTCCCCTGTCTTATACCTCACGGCCAAGTTTCAGCATTGTTCTATGCGCCAATCAAAAGTTAGAGCGGAAAAACGTGCAACACACGCGCGACCTTGTTGTGACCCCATCTTATTGTGACACTTGAGATGTAAGGAAATTTGTCTTTTACCCGAAGAAATCTCGTCAATTTCTTCGTGAAAAATCTGCATTTTTTCTTTATTGAATATTTATCTCAAATTTACTGTATTTTATCATCGGAGTGATCGTCAAAATGCTCTTAAACGTGGTTTGCTGCCGTCCTCGGCAGGCCGAGTCGCCATATGGAAATTTGGGCCCGGCGTAGTTGTTTTCGTTGTCAGGCCGGATCAGGAGGAGATCGGAATAATTGTGGCGCTAGAAATTGGAGTGCAGCTGGGCATAAAAGGAGAAAGCGAAAGATTTGTTGTTTTTACAAGGATGAATTTATTTCTCGAAGAGATGTAGAACACTAATTGTCTTGAGCTTGAGGTAAGCTGAATTCAGTAGATTTTCGCACCTCCGCACGCATTATGTGTTATTCATGTGTTTGCCCTTTTCGAAACTTCCATATTCCGTGTATTTTTACCCATCTCTCATTCGATTTTTTTTCTCTCTAGACTGCTTCATCAAGCAGGAAGTTCGCCGTGGACCTTAAGTTAAAATGAGCGAATTGAAATTTGTGACACGTTTGCATTTTGTACCTTTGAGTTCTGAGACGGAGAATACCGAGACGGAAGCCGCTTAGGTATCATAAATAGCTGTCACTGGTGTTTGAGTTTCTCTTGGTACGGAAGATCTAGCGAGCATGACTGTAGCTTGCCTTTATTTTTTCCAAGGACGAGAGAGATTGTAAGAAGGATTTTTATAGAGTAATATCAAAACCTTGAAAACAGATAAACTGTAGGAGAGCTTTTTCTGAAACCCGATTATCCGAACATGCAGGAATTTTTTCTATCTGGGCAACATCATCTTTTTTTCCAAAAGCAGAACATTTAGATAACATTTAGATTTGATTTTGTGTACTTGCTGTTGTTCTGTATGGTGGCCGAATATGAACGCGCGACATTGGCGCGTTCGCCAGATTCGCCACATGAGAGTGAATTGCTGCTGTTTACGATCATGGTTTTGACATTTCGTTTGTGAGAGCCGACGTAAATGTTGGTCCCAACGTCGCTGATTGATGTAACACTGTGCTCGTCTTCGTGTAATTTCATATCAGTTTAACTTCCTCGGGTTTGGCGCATAGAAATCTTTTAAATTTTAGATATGTTATATTTTTCAACATAACAAAGCAATAGACGAAATAAAAAGTTGTTCGAATGAGTCTTAAGCAATCTTAATTCAACTTTAAAATTCAAATTTCGCGCTTTTCGCTGTATTGACCAATCAGAGCATTCAGATTTAATTTGATTAGAGAAATTAGCGCCTGAAAAATAACTGACGCTATTGCTGCGGGCTATTGTTTTTCTGCCTGCTTCTTAGCTGGACCATTACTTAATGCAAATGTATATCATCATATCTCTGGAAGTATTCCAAATGTTTCCGCCTTTTATTTGAATGGTACTTAGCTCCTCATACAGACCTGCCAACCCCTAATAAGGAAAATCTGTAGACTCATGAAAAAAAATCGGGAGATTCTACCAAAAGTAGTGAGATTCTATTTTTCCCGATCAAAATTAAATTACCCATTTTCCATAAGTGGAATCAACTGTTTATTTTAATATAACCTTGCTTTAGTGTGGTCCCTTATGTAACAAATTAGATGCCGCTTTTTCTTTGATGACTTGAAGAGGCCAGAAAATAGGTTATCACTGTGACGAAACATACAGCAGAGTCATTTCTTTGGGCTAAGACAACTTCATGGCTAAAATAGTCAAAGCTTATCCAGGCACAAGAATTTCCCCACAAAATTTATGTTTTTATTCAACAAGGTAATATTTCAATATAGAATATTTCCCAGAAAACCATGAGATTGGGAGTCTTGTCGTGAGAGCGTGAGAAAAGTTAAAAAATCGTGAGACTCACGGCAGAATTGTGAGAGTTGGCAGGTCTGCCTCATATGACATTTTCTATCGAAACCTGTATGTAGTAGGAAGAAACTTTGTATCAAGTGGGCACTACAGCATTCTCTGCCGTGTCCGCTTACATTATACAAGTTTCACTGTACATGTTTGACTCCATTTGCACTAACTATTGATATGGAACGATATGAAATTGCTTCATGCATAACAGAAGTACATGTTTGGAGTTGTATGTAAATCTTATTAATTTTTTTTGCTATTTATGAAAACTTAATGTAAGCTTATAGGTATTACAGAGAAATATCCTTTGCTTCAACAACATGGTACAACCTTCAAGTGTTAAAAATATATATATTCCTGGTGTAATTATTATAGATACATAGTGTTGAGGGAAGTCTTTGGTTTCCTTTTTCTTAAAACCGAAAAATAATTGACTTACATTGTGCCAGGGTAACCGAGTCGAGGTCATCTCTTTATATCAATATTAAGCGTACTCGAATGGACTGATCATTTTTACTGCTAATTTCTCCCATTAAACATCAAGGACAATGTTTTCCACTATTGCTGATCTACCCTTCTGCCAAGTTTCGAATTTCCACACCAAACCGATTTTCTAAGACATGCGATGTTAATATGCGATCATGCAAATTTCTGCGACAAATATTCCACTTGAAAAGATTGGCTTAAACTGTTTAGACTGTTTACGAGGTAATTATCATCAGAATATAATACAATTAACTCTCCTTCTCGGAAAGAGCTGTTGCAACTATACTTTCCCTCTATCAGAAACTACTTTAAAATTTACTTAACCCGAAAAGACAGCTTGAATAGGTGATACTATTGTGGAGATAACAGCAAAGTATAAATGAATACCATTGAATCAGCTTAGAGGCTACGCTGGCACACTCGAATGGACTGATCATTTTTTCTGGAAGTTTATCTCAATGAACTTCAGAGACAATGTTTTCCAATAGAAGTAACCCACCCTTATGCCAAGTTTCGATGTTCAACACCCCACCGATTTCGAGAAAATGCGATATTACTGTGCGAACATGCAAACTTTTGCGGCACATTATTCCACTCGAGGAAATTGACCGAAACTGTTTACAGCTCTCACACGCGTTATTTTTCGGATTAATACACATTTCACTCACCTTTTCGGAAAGAGATGTTGGAACTGCACTATCCTACCGTCACAAAAACCATTTTGGAGCGTCAATATCCAGGAAAACCAACTTTAAAAGTAGCATTTGGAAATGACAACGGCGCCATTTTCGAAAACTCCTCGAAGTTGCGCGCTTCTCGCTTCGTGACGTCACGATGGCCAAGATCGTCCGGACAAACAAACTACCAAGTTCACCACCCCCCCGTGGTCAGGGTCCGAGTCAGGTGAATTACAAAATAATGCCGCTGTCCATGAAGGCACGACAACTGGCGCAAGAGGCGGGACGCGCGAGAAAACAGTGCGGTCACAGAAAGTGCTTGGTCAAGGACTGTTAAGCTCGCTGCATTTCTAGTACAAAAATGGCTCAGCCACAAAAGCCTGTCCAGCAGCAACCAGGTATATCTGCTTAAATCGCATTTTTTAACACATAAAACTACTTTTAACGGGAAAAACGGAAATACCCAAGACTGGCGAAATAAATGCGAATTTCGCAGAAGGCTCGCATGCAGACTGCGCCACTTCACGCTGTTGATTTCAGGGTATTTAGAGCTAAATCATCAATATACTGGAGAGTTTGATACCAAAACCCTTGAGTTAAGAGATAAATCGTTTTAATTATGTATAGGATCATTGATCACAAGTCTAGAACGTGCAGGAATCATACTCACCTATTTTGATAACATTCGGCATGCATTTCAGGGCATTTGCATCCGAGTTTTATGTCTCTGCAGGTGTTGCGACCAGAGTAATTCTACGCAGTAAAACAAGCAAAATTAAAACGGGGATGTTACACACTAAAAGGCTCTGCTTTTCGACTGACACTCACTGTTGTCAATATTAGATAGCTGATTACGAAAGTTAATGTTGTTTACAGACTTCGTAAGGTTCCCTCGCTGAATTATTATTCAAATGCTCTGAAGCGGAATTTTTAAGTTATGTTAATATTTATGCCTTTTCCCTCGCCTTGCTTTTTTGTGGCAGGAGATATTAACCTACCGTAACAAATTAATGTTCTTTAAAAATATTTGCTTCAAGTCCTAAAACATATTAGTTAATGATTTCCTGTAATTATTTTATTCCTGTATCAAACACAGCTGTTATAACTGCCTGAAAGGATCTTAAGAGTTTGCAGAATTAGCAGAATTTATATGGCTATAAGTTGCAGTAAACCCCTTTAGCTTCTATGTTTTGCTTTCGCAATGTAGGTTATGTGATAATAATATTACTCCAGAATTCGTCGTGACAGCATTTGTTTGCATTAGTTATAAAAAGACTGAAGGGGTAAATTCTCCCGAGACTGTCTCTGGGAACACAAAACATACAAGATGACGAGGTCTATCACAGGGATATACCTAAAATACCCACCTTTAGACAACTGTAAAAATTAACAAAATTATGAGAGCAAATTAATATAATTAAATAGATCTAATCATGATTTTGGAAGCCATCTTGTCGGGTGTTAATATGAGAATCTAATGTCAAATTATTTTTGTAGAAAAGCTGTTCTGCAGTTTTTCCTGGGAAATTTTAGTGAGCAGGAAAAAAACAATTGCAGACATTAATGAATGGGAAATTTCATAAAGTGGTTCTAGCACAGATAAGGCTCTCAATTTTTTTCAGTAGAATCTTTAGGAGTGAAGCTTTAGTTTACAATAATTATTCATATTATTTTTCAGTTGAGCCGTTTTATGTTAATTATTTGACATTAGATTCTCGTACAAACGCTATAATTTCTTATGCAGTTGCCCACCCATCAAGCTGCCTTCCAAAAACATGATAAGGTCTGTTGAAACCTTGCTATAGTTCTGGAAAAGATGATTATTTTTAATAGTCAGACACATGTGTGACTGTTCTTCTGTTGGGAGCCAGTTGTAACAGCCCGGAAACTGCTTTCACTCATTATAGTTCTTGAAATTAGCCTTTACTTTTGGCTATTTGACAATATAGTTGTTTTCAGAGAATTATGCTCTTTTCTTTAACCCTTATCAATTTAATGGCCAAAGTGATTTATTACTGATAATTCACAAACATTCCAAAGTTCTTTTGTAAACCCCCATGGGGTCTGTTTAAAATTTCTGCCCAGAAGTTTTCAATTGGTAAGATCACAGGATCACCCACAGCTTTAGTTTCAAGAGAAAAATAACTTTGCCAACCAAAACCCCTTTGTCAGGCTGATCTGATGAAGTGCAGATCTGCAAAAACAATATTAGTATCACATTTACTGTCTTTTCATGTCAGACTATTACATTAGTTTGATGCCAGACTTGACACTGAATGATCTGCACAATCCTCTTGTAAAAACAATATTAAAACACCTCAGGAAAAGGGCTGCTATATAAAGGCTACATAAAGCTTTAGTTAAATACCAGCTCACTACAGTGAATTGAAAAAGGAAGCAATTAATTAATAGTAATGGTGTAATTAATTGATAAAGAATAATAATTGATTACATGTAATTACAAATCCTGCTTCAGCCAAAAATTTTTTGGGCTAGTTAAAATGAATTTCGGAATAGTACATGCGTGCCACCAAGGTTTTAGCCAAAAGGGTGTCCAGTCATCCTATGGATGCCCGTTTTTGAAGAAATACAGTGAAAATTCACTTGATCTCTTATAATTTTATGGGAAAACATGCCTTCTGTATGGCCAGCTTTCAAAGTCTGGCTAAAAGCCTGCTTGCCACAGCTTTCCCATAACAAGCTGTAATAAAATCTGACTTTCTTTGCACCCTTAGGGTGCATTTTATATTCCTTTGAGATGATCCGGATCAGGATCAGTGATCCGAGATAAAACTCAGATCATTGTTGATCAAATGAACCGACAAATCCTTGTACAGAGTGGATTCATCGCTTCATTGATCTACCATTGATCCAAGGGATCTCGGATCACTGATCCTGATCCGGATCATCCCAAAGGAATGCACCCTAATGCCTCACTAGAAGTCACTTACCTCAATATAACGAGGGACTGGCAAAACAGTTCGCTATAATAAGGTTTCATTATATCAAGGTTCTTTTCCATAAATTTTACTATTCATGGGGTAAAAAAAAAAACAGTTCATTATACCAAGGACTTTGTTATACATGTATAGTAATAGTTCAATAAGCACAAGGAATGTTCCGCAGGGGTGTATCCAGAACTGTTACATACAGTGGAACCTGGAACCCCTACGCATGTATATAACGAACCTCTATACATCTATAACAAAGTCGTTGGTATAACAAACTATTTTTTTTTTTTTACCCCATGAATAGTTAGCACATGGAAAAGAACCTCGATATAATGAAACCTTATTATAGCAAAAAAGCCAGTGATTTACAATTAAATTATTAAACAAATTATTTTGTAATAACTCTAACTTATTGTGGTGCAGGTGCTCCTGGTCAATTGATGAATTGGATGCCGGCTCCTCAGGCACCAATGGGTTGCCCTCCTGGACTGGAGTATTTATCTGCCATTGATCAAGTGCTTGTGCAACAACAAATTGAGCTTTTAGAAGGTATTCCTCTTACTTACAGCTTACATTCATTAGTGCTCAGTTATACGCATGTGTTTAAAATGATATTTTAGATGAACTGGAATTAACCTTTAAATCTCTTTTGAAACAAAGGTCCATATATGTGACCAGAAAAATGAACTTTTTGGATGTATTTTTGCTCAAAACCAAAGTACAAACTACAGGAAAAATAAGTGCGGGAAAAGTTTATTCCTTTAGTTGATGATCCCTTACATGGAAGTGGCAAATTCAGCTGCTTATATTATTTGGAGAAAGTAAATATTAATATTGTGAGAGTGTGTGTTCACTTTATAGCAAAGTTTGTAAAAGCATTATATTGTTTGTACATGTCATGTACAATGTACCATATCAATGTTCAAACATTTTGACTGTGGGTTATTTTGGGAAATTGTGAGCATGCACAGAATTTGCATAGATCTGTACATGCATTTATCAATTATGTAATTACAGGCCGGTGCATGTTTGTTTGTTAAAACTTTCACAAGTAGAAGATCCATATTAAAGGCAATTTTTTCCATCAGAATAAATATGTACAGCACCTTTTATAGGCTATTTCTCAGTGGCAATAGTAAGAATAGGAAAAAATAATAAATTGTTACTGGTTGCTTATAAAAATTTATTGACTTAGGATTATGGAAGGTGAAGTCAGAGGAGGTTTACAGGGGCCTTAAAATATTAAATTTCGGCTTGTTTGCCCAGGGCAGATGTTGATACCCATGCATTGGTAAGGAAAAGGAAAGGAAAGTGGGAAAATCAGACAGCATCCTGACATGATTTTTTTTAATGTATCCCTGTTGACCTTTAATACAGAACAGTGTAACTTAATTACAAACAATAGACTTCTTCAAGTCAAGATGCAGCAAAACTGACGTTAAGCCCCCTTAAACCTTTTTACTAAAAATACAGCATGAGCAGTTGGAGGTAAAAGAGCTGCAAAATGCCCAAGACCACCCACCCATTGAGCTGTACAATTAAAATTCTTTGTGATTCTGACACATGTATGACCTTTATCTTCAAAGCTTTTACTGGATTTGAAACCAACAACAAGTACAAGATATGTAATTCCATGGGTCAACAAGTGTACTTTGCTGCTGAAGGTATCTTAAATAAGTCAAACAATTCACCTCTTTAATGATGTTGTAAGGAAAATTGAAATTCAGGTTACAGTCAGTGGTTTCAAACCAAGGCTGATTCTCAGTTCCTTTGACTCACTGTTCTAATATATTTATGATCATGTTTAATTACTATAGTTAATAATCAACTTAACATAGAGCATTGATATTTAATGTAATAATTATATATTGTAATAAGGGACACAATTAGAGTGTATGAAATACCATAGCTTACAGATTTTAGCCGAATGATGCTAGAGTAATTCTCATACAAATTTTTAATTTATTAGTCTAGTTTGTCATATGGGAAGATCAACGTTTGTCCCGGAGACAATCTTCAGACGTTCAATCCATCTGAAGCAAACGGATAGAATGGGATGGACAATCCAAACTCATTCAGAAAAACTTAACTGAGCCAGGCATCAAACTTTTCATGAACCTAGCTCACAAAGTTGGTTCATCTCAAGAAAAGTTCAACGTTTGGCCCAAGGCCTTAATAGTTGTTAACTGCATAATGAAAAAATCAATTATGCTTACCTATCTTCAGACACTGACTGCTGTACTCGGCAATGTTGTGGCCCTGGTCGTCCATTTGAGATGAAAATTTTAGACAACATGCAAAGAGAAGTAATACACTTGTCGCGACCCCTCCGGTGCCAGTGCTGCTGTTGTCCTTGCTGTCTTCAGGAAATAGAAGTCCAGTCTCCTCCAGGGACAGTTGTTGGATATGTGGAACAAAAGTAAGCTCCTTTTACTGAGATCTTAAGTCTGATTCGAAAAGCAAAGATGGACATCTATTTCAAATGTGTAGTTTTGGAAAATATCTCCCCCCGCCCTTGTGTAGGGCACTTTTGTTTTGGTGCTTCAATCCAACCTGGAATTTTCATTTCAGCAGGTGAATGTTGTACCCCCTCCCCCTCACACCCTGGAAAGTCCGTTATTTTTTCACCTGGTTGGTTACCCTTGAAAGACCATTTTGCTGAAAATGCTGTTGCATTATACTTCTATACAAAATTAAGATGCCCAATATGCAAAAACTGCACTTAAAAATTGAGTGAATAGAATCGTACGCTTCAAAAAACTGCATGTTGGAGTTGAGCTTCAGAAAGTGGCTATACTATGTTGAAATTCTGCACAAACCTTGTGTAAGGTATAGCTTAGCATTTTTTTATAATTATTTCTTAAACAGGTGGACATTGTGGAAAGCAAAGTTAGAAGTGCAAGATGCACAGCGTCAGCACATTATGACGATCGATGGACCTTGCTGTCCTTGCAGCTGTGGCTCTGATGTGGAATTTCCTGTGAGTTGTTAGGTTAAAGGAACAAAAATTCTCCAAACTGATCATCAGACATTTTCTTGTAGAATTACTTGAGAGAATTTGATAAAAAAAAATCAAACCAATTTCTCTATTTCCTTTTTTCTTTTTCTTGATTATGTGTCTATATATATTGCTGGAAGGAAAATTGGTGGATAAATTTAGGTTTCAGGGAAACTTCCCACCTACCCCTCCCCAATCCATCATTTTGCCGTAAGTGAGAAGTAAGTGTTAATTTAGTTTAGGGAAGGGGTAGGTGGGCAGTTTCCCGGAAACCTAACTTGATCCAAATTGGTCACTCTTGGGACTTTCACTTCAGAAGGGTAAGGCTGCGGTGTCATCTGAAAATAATATTTTGTCTCAAATATTTTTTAGCCTTTGGCATAGTACATGTATCTGGAAAAACCAGGAGACAGAATTCAATATTAAGTCAACACACGATAATCTGTGATTTCTTCTAGTTTACTGGAGCACAAAGTTTTGATGTTTCCTACATTGCGTTTATTGACGTATTCATCTTACTCTAGGTCACTTCTGCTGATGGCAGCAGTCAGATTGGAATGATTTCCAAGCAATGGACTGGTTTTGCACGAGAATTTTTTACTGATGCTGAGAACTTTGGCATTCGATGTAAGAAATGCTAACTTATAAATTATATAAAAAACTACTGCAGCGTAACTGTTTTTGTCCTGTAAATAATTAGTTCAATCAGTATCAGGTCTTTGTACCCAAATCGCTTCTGTCAGTGTAGAGCTCAAGGGGTCAGAGGGTAGGAGGAGAGAACCCACCCCTGTAACCCTTACGCGCTTGTCACGTTCGAGTTTTTTTTTGAGAAACTAAAGTAGCTGTCAACAGTCGACCTTTCATCATGAGGCCGATATCCTGGCTAACCAGGCAACAAACTTGCCATTTACATCAGGTCAAACACTGGTCATGCGCACTTCTCTCAATCTTTACTGCAAACATGCACGGCTCTGGGCTGGATCGCCAACCTCGCTCCCAGGGTTCTCTCCGTAGGCCGAGTAGCTATTAATCAAAATTTTGTTCTGTTCAGTCCCCTTAGACTTGGATGTCAAGTTCAAAGCCATTTTAATGGGCGCTTGTTTCCTTGTTGTAAGTACTGTTACTAAGATACTGTCACTGTTAGGCACCCTTTTACCCGTAGCAAGCGAGCAAGCTCTCGATTTTTAAGTAGCAAGCGAAATGAGCCGCGAAAGCGAGAGCAAGTGGCACATGACTTCTTGCGGAAACCGGTCGTTTCGACACGAACTCTAGCAGTGAGACTGCATGCACAAAAATTTCGATCACCTCAAGTAAATTTTGCAATTGAACAAGAAAAAACATTTTGGGTGAGTGTTCTTCGTTCTTTAAATAAGCCAAGTGCGTGAAACTATTTACGCCTCGAAGGAATTAACTTCACTTGTATCGAAACGACCGGTAACCCTACTTGCGATATCCCCCAAATTCTCAGAGACTTGTCTCGCAAGCTACCATCTCAGACCCAACGCGCACACGTGGAATAATTCTTAATTGTTAAAAAGTGAATCATTGGATAATGCAATTCAAGAACTCTGATTGACCTGCCATCAGGGTATATGAGCCATTATACCATGCTCTCCGTATACGGCAGGTGTATGTGTCTGCTCAAAATTAAAAACAAGCTGAAAATCGCTTGTTTTTACAAATTAAGTCGGAAAGTAATCTCTATATTTTGTTGGCGTTTTTAATAAAACAATTATTCCACTTGAGCTTGTTGGATATGAGATGATTATAGCCAACGAAGCCTGCATCTCATATCCAACTCGCATTCAAGGCTGACTGGCTATCCTAACTGTTATTCCTCGGTTTTACAATTCAAATTAAACCTCTTCAACAGTACTAAGCCTAGTCTGAGAAAACAGCAGACGTTTGGCGACGTGACCAAGGTGGTTCATTTATCGGGGAAAGCCTTGGTGGCGTCGCAAAAGTCGGTTGTTTTCTTTAGCTAAGCTAAGCCTGGCGTTTTTTTTTTTTAAAGAAAACATTGCAGAAAAATTTTTAAAAAAATCGGCGTTTTTAAATGTAGTTTTGTGGTTTCTTTTTTTTCAGTCTTGGTATTTTATTTGTTAATTGTATTAAGTTTAGTTAAAGGGACAGGTTCACGGTTAAGCGCATGCTCATTAATTAAATTACTTCTTTCCAATTTATTATTAATTCTATCCGTTAATGATCCCACTCACATGTATCTCAGCGATCTCAGAGTGTATTTCTTTGACAACATTATGACATGATCATATTGCTTGCATAGACGATACAGCATGTCACGCAGAGAAACAGCATTTTAATAAATGAGCATGTGCTGAGCCATGAACGTGTCCCTCTAATACTTTTTGTTGCGATAATAAACGTGACACGATGATCCAGTAACTTGAGTCCAGGCCATTCTGATTTTCCTCTCGGGATCATTTGCGGTCGACAATGGGGATCACTTGCGGTCGAGGATCATCATTTGCGGTCCACTCTGGGGATCATTTACGGTGGGGGATCATTTGCGGTAATTTACAGTAGCGTGAAAGGGGAAGGAATCAACTGCAGTCGTGGGTAATTGTCACTTTTGACATGTTCTCCCCCTGTTGAACTAAGTTGTCTTTCGTTGTAATTCTCTTTTTGCACTATTTTTTTTTTCAGGATTTTATGTTCTTTGAACACAACAACTGATTCCCAGTTAACGCTCGCACACACCAGTTCACCTGTAGAAGAGATACCTTGAGATATTTACTGGAACTACTATGAAGTCGAGGCTCATGTGGGAATCTTCCCATCATGCAAGCGTTACCAGGCAATTTTCTCTTGCGATTTTGGGTGCGATTTCGAATCGCCTTGCTAAAGAAGCGCCAATTTTAAGGCGACTTTATTGCAATTTTCAATAATCTTGAACCAACAGACCTTGTCACGGTTTTCGACGCCATCTTGACGAGTAGGCAAACGCGTGAGAAATTACAGTGTTTGTATGAGAATCTAATGTCGAATAATTTCCGCATAACGGCTTTTCTGAAAAAATATAAATTCTAAACTAAAGCTACAAAGCAAAGGATTTTACTAACAAATTTTGGGGGCGTATCTGTGCTTAAATTTCTCCAGAAGCTTGCTTTAGATTTTCCATATATTTGACTGTAATTTTTCCCTGGACTTTCTTACAAACAAATGTATAGAACATTTAAAAAAGTGGCTCTGGGTCTTCTAGCGCATGAAACGCCCTAATTTTTTGTCAGTAGAATCCTTAGGAGTGAAGCTTTAGTTTACAGTTCATATTTTTTTCAGAACAGCCGTTCTACGGAAATTATTCACATTAGATTCTCATACAAACACTGAAATTTCTCACGCGTTTGCCTACTCGTCAGGATGGCGTCAAAAACCGTGACAAGGTCTATATCCTCCATGTTTGCGACAAATAACCTTTAGTCACTGAGCTGGTAATGGTGTCTAGTTGAAGGTCCGCTTATGTTTTTTAGTACCTCTCGTGTAGAAAATCGACGATAAATTGCATCAAATTTCGGAAAGAGGCCCGTTTCGCGAAGGTCCAGGTAATTACCGGGTCCGGAACTCTGTTTAACTTGTGCCATGATAAAGTTGAAGGTCGAGGTTTTTATTAGCCTGCGAACAGCAGACGCATTTCCGGTCGTCGCTTACAAAGAAATGGATTGGTAGGGGGCTTGAATCAGCACTAACGTACTTTAGCATTTGATTTTAAAATATGGCTTCGGTCCCGAGAAGTTACGGGGACTTTCGAGAAACGTGCTCCAATTCAAGCTAAAAAGAACGGCGATTTCATGGTGACAAATCGCTATTATCACGATATGATTACATTGCATTAGTAGAAGCCTCGACTGTAATCTAGTACCAGCTCATTAGCGAGAATACGAATACTGGATATAAATGTACTGAGTGTAAATGTTGGCACATAATTTACAAAATTGTATTAAGAGGAAGGACTTCTGGAAAGTCCACTTCACAAACGCGTCGTTCACGAATATCTTTTGGGAAGTCTTCATTTACCGTAAAAATTGTAATGAATTTTACTTTAGGCTGGAATTTTCGTTAAGAGGATTTATACTTCATAACTTTATTCACCTTAATAGAAAAATTTTGCGGCGTTTCCTTATTAAATGAACCGTTGTTTTGGGAATGAAAAAAAAAAAAACAGAAAGCTGGCATTTGTGTTAGTGAAAAACGAACTTGGAAATCTGGGTGTAGGATCCCTTTTCCCAAAGATTTCTACTCACATTCCTGGTCAAGTGTATAGACATCTAAAGGGATTTCAGTAAGTGTAATGAATTAACCTGCGTAGCTAGCTGGCGGTTTATCGCGCGCGACTGCTTCATTCCATTCGATTTGTTCTTCTGTTGTCGTTGATATGCCTTAGACTGTAAAGCCTCGAGAGGAATGGGATGAGTTAAATTAAGATTCCCCTCCTGCTTTATGGAAAAAAGGAGACAGGTGGCGTTCTCGCGGCCTTGTTGTCAGCTATGCGCAAAACGCCAAAACTCTGCAACCTCGTTCCTAAGGTCCTCTCCTACTCCGAGACCGAGTAGGAGAGGACCCTGGGAACGAGGTTGTCCACTCTGATCTTGCCAGCCAAGGGGAAGTAGGCTAGTAGTGTTCAACTAAGAAGATCCGATTGGCAGCACCCTTTTACAATTCGTTTCTAGGGTCCTCCCCTACCTGTCCCTGCAGGGACAGGTAGGAGAGGACCCAAGAAAAATGAACTTATTTGGTTTGGTACAAAAATATAACAGACAATGCTGAAAAAAAGTGCTGGTTCTGAAGGATATGCACTAGTTGTATGTTACTCATTTTTCTTTCCTAAGCAAAGAGAAGGCATTTTGAGTTTGTAAATAAAATGGTTTCTTCTCTGTTGTACCGTATTACATCCATAGTTGCCTTTGAATTGGCATTACATCCTGTAATACTCCTTGTAACCTCCAATGCTTGCAATCCCAGGTTTTTTTCTTGTGGGGATTTCGATGTACGAGGTGTGTAGAAAACTATGGAGCTTTTTGCACGGAAGGGTGGTTATTGCTGAAATCATTTTGTGCGGGAGTTTTTACAGTAAAATATAATAGCTTCACAACCTACCCATTTTACAGACATTTGTGTCGTATGTAAGGCTTACGCTTTGAGATTCTTGCGCTCATAACTTCGAGCGGTATTCTTCCTTTGAAGCGTGTCCATTAAAATTACTATACTTCAGGTATTTATGGCCTTAATGTTTACAGAAAAAAAAAATCAGACGAAAGAAGGAAAACAACAACAACAAAAAAAACGTCTGCATACTTCGAAAAATGGGCTTCTGCCATCAGAGGAATTTCCGTCACTGGCGAAAGGACCTGGGGCGAGGTACCTTTCTGGGAAGCATTTTTCCGGGAATCCCCTTCAGGTCTCAGCGTCATCGTTGTAAAAATATTTGAAGTTGGAGGAGCTATTCACAATTATCATCACTTCAATATGTCTACTGAAGGCATCCAAGGCGAAGTCCGCGATCTGAAGGCGAAACTGCAGAATTACCAAGCAGGAAGTATCGAGGGCCTGAACTCCTTCAAAGACGCGCGTGAAGGCGAAATGGAAGGAATGCAAATAAAAGTGGCTGTGTTCGGTATGACAGGCGTTGGAAAATCGTCGTTAGTAAACACGATTTGGAAGGTTTTGTATGGCAAAGAAAGTGCTCCTGCTATAGAACAGGCATCTGGAGGCGAGGGTACACAGATACTGGAAGAATTTCACTCAAGATCAGCTTCGGACAGTGAACTTGGCGGCTTTGTATTTAGCGACACACGAGGATTTAACTTCGACTTTAACAATGCTGAAGAAAGTAAGTTACTCTCTTTTCTTTGCTCTCGACTATGAAGATACCTGATAAATCAGATTTTGTGCGAAGTTAAGAAAAAGTTTTGACTGAAAGCGAAACGGACAAGGCGGAAGTAGAGGTCTGATGACGTCATAAATCGATGTGCTTCGCAGTTAAACTTTTGTACATTATGCTTTTGCTTCCCCACTAAAATGCTCCACCTTAATGCTCCATTTTTCTCACAAAAATGCTTGGTCTCCCCAAAAAAGTCACTAAAATGCTCGGATAATGCTCATTATACAAACGGTTTTTTAAATTAATTTCAAAGTTTACACTCACAAAAACGTGCAAGTGTTGCAAGTAACAACGACAACGTGTACAAGTTCATAAATACAGCCAAAAAAAGCCAGCTGTATTACGTTTTTTGTGAAGTTTGAGTTTTAGTCTTCATTTTCTTTAAAAACGCAGGAGCTCGTGGGGCATGGGCTCCTGAAAAAAGTTAATTTCTATTTTATTTTCTCGGAAAAATTAATTTTCCGGGGAAAATGCCACTAAAATGCTCGAATAATGCTCAATGCTTTTGTCTCACTAAAATGCTCGAAAAAATGCTAGCATAATGTACAAAAGCCTATTCGCAGTAGAACGGCGTTACTTGCCATAGACCATAACGCCTGGGTTGCGGCGAGTCACGAGTGCTTTGTGAGTTTCTGTGTTTTTCTATGTTACGAAACAGCCGGTCACCGACAACTCACCGCGGTATCAGGCTCTTTATCTGCCTTTTTCAACTCTTTGGTTTTGACAGCTAGCAGTGCACCCCCCCACCCCTACCCCCCCCCCCCCCGCCCCCACCCAATCTGGGCAAGCCCAAGGCTTGGTTATTGACCTTTAATGACCTAACTTTAAAAACAGGAAACCAGTCACCAGTTAGCAACAGCTATCGTGAGTTAGATTGTGCAAAAGATTATGACTGACTTCTAAAATGACGTCATTGTGCAAATGGCCTTGTCATGCACACCCCTATCTTAAGAGTTCACACCATACCGGGTAGCTTTCTTGTGTCCATCCGGTATAGTGTGAACACCTTTCGGATATGTGACTCTCAGTAATGGTAACAGGACTGAGTGGAGTCCAATTCGGCTTGAAATCATACGAGTTATTAACAAAATTGGACGACCGCGTAGCGGGAGTCCGATTTGTTTAATCACGAGTATGATTACAAATCGAATTGGACGACACGAGGTTCTATTACCAATTAATCATAACTTTAACAAAATTTGTGATATATAAAGCTCTTTTTAAAATCAAAACACAAGAAATTCCAAGATTTTTGCTAGCAGTGAAAAAAAAAAGCCATTTAAGCGCGCGCGTGATGGCGCGTACTGTCCAATTACTTAGGCATGACGCGTACTGTCCGATTAAACTGTCCTATTAAGGCTGAAATCAGGGCAGTTGATAGCCAATCAGATTTGAGAATTTTGTTATAGTTATGATTATTGTAGAAATCGCGCCGAAATCACTGTTCTTATGTGTGAACCGAAGCCATATCCGTTATGGTTTTCATGCTGGTGCAAAAGATATCCGGTATTGTCTGAACATGGCTATGTTTAGCGAGGTGGCAGCTTCACTTTGCCGCTGTTTATTCAAGCAACCCTTGCCCCATTTAAGAGTTTCCTTCCAGTAATATTGCATTAATTCCAGCAAGAGTCATAATCGATTATGGCCCCTGATTCCAGACTATACTTTTCATACCCCTTTATATCAGAATACAAAATCGTGTTGTTCATAAATTTCAGATGAACTCTTCCGAGTTCTCTACGGAATTGAGTCATCGGGCCAGCATCTCGAACGAGGGGAATGGGCTGAAGAAATGGCTAAAGAAGCTGGCCAGGCTGCTCACAGGCTCAAAA
>OZ037783.1:7035033-7095033 GCA_964035525.1 Porites cylindrica | reverse complement strand
TGTGGGAAAACAAAGTAAGATAAAGGTTATTGACTCGGGAGGATGAACACTAAGCGATAGAGATGACAAATCTACGGATTAACTAACGCACGATATTGGCCGATATTACACCACTTAATAACTTTGCGGCGACGAAATCACTCAAGAATTCCTCAAATTCAGAGTAGACAGCGGAGTCAGAAAATGCTTTTTAGAAATCAAAGAAAGATAATCATGTGGTCAACATGGAAATTTAAAACCGTCCGGAGAGAGAGAGAGAGAGAAAAAAATAACTAAACAATATAGAGGACGCATATTTAATGAAGAACAATTAGAAGCTTTTCACGAAAAAGAATAAAATGCTTCGATTTAATACCAAGGAAAAATTTCGCGACCAATCAATATTTACACCCTTATACTGAAGGAACTTCCGTATATGGTTATAGAATACATTAAATAGACGTTTACTTTTGCCGCTTGGAATTCAAAGACTGTCGACGTCACCGATGTGTTTTCCAGTCTGGTACTTTGACTCCCGTGTACGTGTTGTGGTTCAATTTTATCCTTGGTGTAAATTATATTTTCCTTGTTTTAAACTCATTTTCATCCATTACCATACCCAAAAACAAAGGGAAATAAAATTTAAGCCAAGGATAAAATTGAACCACAACATATACAAAACACTTTTTGAGTCATTAATCGAGAAACACTAAGACAGGTGCGACAGAAGATCATGGTAAACTGGAAAACAACGCCAACTTGTCGAATACAAGACACTGGAAATGAGCTCCCCTAAAGAAAACAATCTCCCTAATTGGACAAAAACTGTGTTATCCTTAATCCCAAAGACATCACACAGGACATTTTCTGAGCCACAATAGAAAAACACATTACACTAGTGAAAAACACAAGAAACAGACATATGACACTGCTGTAAAATCAAACGACTTCGAGGCCCCAACCCATGTTAGCGCGACGTTTCTTTCTGGCTTAAATGTCTGACAAATTTTGTGTTTCTAAAATTTGAATTTACGAGCCTGGTAAGTATTTTTTCCTTGTAGTGGATTTAGGATCCTCCATAAATTCGCAAGTTATCCATCGCGGTATTTCATATCTTTTAGGTGGTTTTGCGGAACACATTTTCTGATCTTAATAGCGCCGTAAACTAAGGCTCTCATAGTTGTGGTGATAATTTCATCTTTTATAGCAAGCATAGATCATCGGTTTTTTTACTAAAAAGAAAAAAGAAATTAACATTTTTGTGCGGCGTTGTGGGTTTACAAATTTTACTGTTTTTTCTTCCTTTTTCTTTCCTTTTTTTTAATTGTTCGAGTTTCTCTTTCAGACTAAGCGACCGCCTGTAAAAGATGACATTTGTATACACTGTGTTTTTCATCGAGTGGGAGGCTTGTAAGGACTTTTTACGAGACATAAGATTTCCGTCGCGAAGCCAAATAGAAATTCACGTATTTCACCGCAAAGACGCAGATCAAAACCAACTTCGCAACACTATTCCCGACAAAAAGCTTTACGACGATAGAAGACCAATTGTTATAAAACACTCGTCCCTCACCGCATTCCCGAAGGCTGTCGAAGACATACTCGTCTACTACGCAAGTTCATACGACTTCTCCCGATTCAAGAAACCCGATGTGTACCTGGTTTCCGGAGAGGGTCGCCGTTACGAAGAGTTGGCGAAGATTCTACGAAAGGACAAGAGAGTGTCGGCTTGGGTCATCGACGGAAAAAGAACAACACTTCTGGACTGGCTTGATGCCAACTATGTCTGTAAAATATGTAAATTTATCTTTGATACTGCTCACGAAGGAGTTCAACATTATGAGGAATATCACATGAAGTGAAAAAAAGACTGTAGCTGAGAGGAACGTTTGGAATAATAGTGAAAATTACTCATCATTTGCCAGTTATTTTCTCTGTCTTTTTGCAAGTATTACAATCATTTTACAGTTGCGGAAGGCGCCTTTAGTATAACAGAACTGCGGTCAAACCGGCCAGCATTTGTTTGAGTGTCTCCAAAGTCGATGGTTACAAAACAATGTAGTCTTCACTAGTCTTTGAAAACAACTTCTTCCCAGAGGCCAAAACTACATAAAATTAAGGACAGGTGTGTGTTATAAAGGCTCTTAAAACTACCCCCATTTAACATGAACTAAAAGTTGAAACCCTTAAAAGGTTTACAAGCGAAAAATGGCATCCTATAAGGAAACCGATAAGGCACACTAGTTTACACGGGTCGGTTTTTTTCCTTTCTTTTCCTGGACATTTACAGAGCACAGAATTCTAGCGTAAACCTACCGTAGTTGAATCGTTTTCTTAGTATACGAGTAAAGTAGCTTAGGTTTTTTTTGTAGCGGCTTAAATAGCTTAAATATGGAGTGCATCCTATCACATCGAATTACTATGCATGCCTGACAGTGTCTTGTTGTCTCATTGGTAAAAAGTTTCAAATATAGTCTCCGTGTTGCATGTTGTGTCAACTAGTGTGTCACCAAGATCATCATTCAGCAGTGACTCATCTATCAGAGTGGTCTAACAGGTACCAGGCCCCACACTAACTCTTAGCGAAGGCTCTGATTTTGTCTCTTAAATTATGGCTGAAAAGTGTTCCCTCTAGAGCCGCCTAGCTTATTAATGTATATCTTATGCTGTATCTACTACCGCGTGTTTTCATATGGGCGGTGTCATGAAAGTGACAAAAGGGACAAATATATTAGGTGTATGCTATAGTCAAGAGGCAGTATGAGGGTGATTATGCTATAGTGTAGTGAATGAATTTGACTTTAATGTGCTATTCTAACTAAATCCCAAAGCGATTAAAACTCATTGGAAAATATATTATGTATTGGTGCAATTGCCTACGCTCCTCTATTTGTATTTCCTCAGTTATTGTCTCAGCTGGTGTTCATAACCTTCTTAACCACCAACGCAACTGAGTGTGAAATCTCCTTTGCTTTCTTACTAAAACTTTGTTAAGATCTTAATTCCTTTGGGGGGAGGGGGGGGGGGAGGCAATTGACAATAGCCATGGTCATTAAGACAGGGTTAACTGTCAATTAACCCCAGCTATATGAGTCTGTCCACAGTCCCTTCAGTTGAAGGACAATGGACTTTGACATGATCTGTTCCATACTAGAAATAGCCTGTTCCAGGCTCTGAGATAGTCGGGCCCGCTGAATTGAGAAAGCGCGAACACAAAAATAAAATGGGAGGAAACAGGGGAGAGAAGGGGCTACTATCTGAGAGCCTGGAACAGGCTATACTAGAAACTACACGACTTTTGAAGAAAAACTAGGGAGGGTACCCAAAGAAACAACAATGCACAGGATAGCATTTTCAGGATTGTTTCGCTGACCATGATCATGTTTGTGAAGGATGAATTTTATCAACTAGGTTAATGACTTGCCTATGGGAGTTAAGAGGTAAGAAGGCCGAGAACATGACTTGGGCAATAATATCTTGAGCAATCTTTGTGTTGCTATGTTGGGTGCCCTGTGTGGGTGTGGCCTAATGCGGCACAACTAGGTCTAGCTTGATAGGATTTCTGCAAATTAGCCATTCCTTGTTTGCAACCTTGAGAATGGGTAGAAGCTCTGCTACAAATTCTTTTCTAACTTTGTCAATGTACTCTAATTATATACCCTTATGAAACAATACAGTATGACATACGAATCCACTTTTAATAAAATTACTCAACATTCACAACCATACTATCATTCACCTTACAAATCACAAAAATATAGTTCTTTTCATATCTGGTTTCACAATTTGTCACCGTTCTCTTAATTGTATATCCCTAAAATAAGTTAAATAACCATCTTCATCTTTCACAAGTTCCCGACATAAATGTTCCATATCATGGCCTACTCTTGGATTTAATATTAACTTTGTAGCAATATTTTTCCTTCTCTCGTCTTTGTGCTCTCCTGGTAGTAAACATTCCTTGGCCATTGCATGTGATTTCTGTTTCAAAAGCCTCACTTCAGACCAGAAATTGTCATACTGAGACTTAACCTTTCTCCAAAATGTTTGATTAAAGTGTTCATAAAGTAAGACATCAGCTTTGTTCCAATCCAAAAATTTATTCCCAAACTGCCTTGGAATATGATGCTTCTTTGATGAACGCAGTCTTGAGTTATGCTTCAGATACAATACATCCTCCAAAGTCCAACAAAAATGTTGCTTTAACATAACCAAAGACTCATCAAAGTATTCCATGAGTAACACAAGATGAAAATCATTCTCTACTGACGAGATGAAATTTCTGATTGCTGTAGCGTCTTCGAAATCATCAGGTTCCAAACCAAGATCAAAGCTCATTCCATTTCTAAGAGTATACATTGAGTTTATATCATGCTTGAATTTCTCAAAGTGTTCAAAGAAGTGTTGGAATGGATTTGCAGATGCTGGAATGCCAAGAAAAGCTGGAAAATCTTCAAAGAGAAAAGCTGATTCAAACCTTGAAAGAGGATGTCGAAGAATGGTGACAAAATTTGTCCCAGGAGGCATAAATGATTGCATTGTGGTTTGGTTGTATCTGCCAGTAAACACATTAAAACAAAATTAACTGTAATAAGTAAAACTAAAAAGTTTAATAAACTAAGTTTGTTATAGAGTGAAGGATCGATTCCTTGATGGTGATTCCACTTTCTAAGTGATAATTATTTTCATTGTGCATTTGATAATAAATTCATATAGATATTTCATGCTATAAATTTTTAAATATTATTATAATATTATTATTATAACTTTTGAGTCTGAGGATGAAATCCTATAGTGTGACCACTCAAATGAAGCGCCTTTATCTAATATCAGCACTTTATCTATGAAATAAATTTGTTTTTCAGCATTATATTACAAGATAAAATTAATTTTGTACTTTTGTCAAATTTTATTTTATACAAATATTACAAGTTAAATTCACTTACAGCGGTTATCACTAACACGCACCCTCAAAGGGTTTCTTGTTCAGTTCAAACCTTTGGTTTGGTGGATGTCAATCAACCGTTACCATGGTTTTCATGCATTGGCCAAGAAAAGAGTCTTTCCCTGTATTCTTGAGCACTGAGAGGAAAATATTGGTGTTTAAGCTGTTTTTGCAATATTTTGCTACAGGATCTGACACCACTTCATGTCAAGATTACAAGGAGTACGAGTTTGTTGAGTGTTTGTCGCAGGAAATTCAAATTGTCAACTTAATAAGCACTGTAAGTTACAACCACATAATAGCTTTCTCAATACATGCTCACAATTAACTCCTCTGAGTTCTGGCTAGTTCAGGATTCTGTTTGATAACATGAAGAATGATAAGTAGATCTGCAGGTTACAGAATTCATTTTCGAAAACAGCCTTTGTTCAGAGGAAACCTTCGTCCCTTGTCAGTGTGATATCTTCATTTCTTTGAATTTATGCTCCTTGGCAATTCGTTCGAGGCTCCCACGCTTTCTTTCAAACAAATAAATAAACAACCCGAAAACCTTCAGGTTGACTATAGAGAGTATTTCAGCTATTTCCCTCAGCTCGAAGAGACCTCATTGTTTTAATAATGTAATCCTTCATCTTAATGAAATAAATAAAATTAAAAATGCCGTCGTCATTCAAATTGTTCTGGTAAGTCTTCCTCATTCAGCGACAAAGGAACCCTCGCTGTCAGAGCACATGAGAAAACTACAGAAAAGGGTATTGATTGAAGTCCATGAAAACTCAGGTTTCAAGAGAAAAAAAAAAACATTCAAGGATGACGCATGTTAATGGTAATTAACCGCTGTAAAAACAAAACAAAGGAAATTTTGGTCCAGACAATGTTCTGGACACACAATTCAAACCTATAATCTTATGGCCACCTCTCTAACACAGACATCTCAAATTGGACCTTTCCCTGTGACTTACTAAAAGACAATAGGTAAGGGATGGGGTCACAGTGGCTGATTTAATCCAGTCCAATATCAGTTTTGTCAATGGCTCTGCCAAGGCAATCTCTCTAAAACAGCCATCTACCAGTATCTGTGTCTCTGAAATGGCTTTTGTGGAGGAGTTATACTAAATGACATAATGATGTTATATCTACACACTTGTGAGATGTCATCATGGTTTCATATTTCATTGGAAACTCGAATGATTGTCATGGTCTCCCATTCCCAACATAATGGACATGAGGTCTTCCACAACAATTTCTAACAAAGCAAAGGGACATATATATTTTTACAATAACTGCTGAGCTGATTTCTCACAGTGTTTGATCAAAAGCTATGGTCAATAAGAGTACAGACCATGGAAATGATGTGATGGTGGTGCAATTTGTTTTTTTGTTTTTGTGCACTTGCAGGACGCTTTGCAGTGAAATCACTCCCCTTCACTTGAGTTTTAAACATTTTACTGTTGATAAGAGTATACTGACCATGGAAAAGTGCTGTCTATTTGTTAATTTATACGTGTGATGTGAGTTTTAGTAATTTTACCTTGCATGACTGCAGAGAATGTTAGGCTTTTCCTCTGGTAAATTATCCGCAAAGTTAGCTTGAAAACTCCAAGGCCAGTAAAAGGAATAGATTTGTTTCCTTGGTAAAGCCACTGTCAAACCTCTGCTTTTAGAAAATCTAAAGAAAATGTTGCTTACAGAGCTGCTGCCAGTCTTGTGGGTTTTGAGAAACAGAACATTATGAACAGACCGGCACATATTCCTGAAGATTATAACAGAGAATATAATAAAAATCAAATATCAAAATAGTGCTTTTTCTTCTTACGTTTGATCCAGAAGTCAAATACTGACAAATAATTTGCTACTGGCAGCCAAGTAGATCACTTCTAGACAGTTACTAAGTTACTATGACAGAGTGTGTTTGAAAAAAAAAAGCAACAATAATGATAAAAAAATTGCTTATATCCGAAGACAACTTTAGTTGATTCTTTCGCACAAAAGCCCAATGTACAAACCTTTTCATGGCGCTGTACAGCGGCACAACAGCCCATTTCAACACGAAGAACACTAGAAAAGCCCCAAATACTAACTTTTTTACACGAAAGATTGTCGAAAGCCTCATTATTCTTGATTTACGGTGTAGAATGCAGGAAATGCTTGTGCTGTTGTGCTGCCCTGCTGTCACAGCCGTCGAGTGCGTCCGCCATATTTAATTTCACCCAGACGGGATAGCCTGGGTATAGACCCCTCCTCGAATTTTTTTGAGAGGAGGGGGGTTTGTACTTGCCTGGATAGCGCAACTATCCAACTTTTCAACAACCGTAGCTGGACTGATACCAACGAGAACAAATATCAGAGTCAGATCAAGAATTTTTGTTAGCGAGGAGGGGGCACTCCCTCCAGGGAAATGGTGCAACGTAGACCAGCACGTTATGTCCTGAATTGTTACCAAAGGTCTGCCATTGTCACCGAAATGTCGAAACAACTCGGATTGGGAAACTAATTTAGAGCTACCATTGCCATTACCATTAGTGAGGCCGCTGACCTCTAGCTAAGAATCATCGTATGGATGGAGAGCAAGTACTTGGAAAGTGAAGGTGGAGGTGTACCGCCTGGACGAGAGACCTTATTTTAAGACCCTGATTGGCTTCGTTTTGCTTTTCAAGTTTTCACCCTGGAATTAGATTTTTTTGGGAAAAAATGTCCTGATGTAACAGTTAAGAAAGACAGTTTGCTAGTGTCTCCATTTAAATTTTTCGGAATTTTGGAATTTTGGCGGGCAGGAGCAAATCAAATTTGATGGGCTCCTGTGGCGGGTCATTGTGGTAGTGTAGTGGCTAAGGAGAAAGGTTAAGATACGACAGGTTCGGGTTCGAGGTTCCGGGTTCGACCCTGGGTTGCGCGGGATTTTCCTTCTTTTTAAGCGGAACACTCTCAACAACAGGTCAAACTTTTCAAAGGGCCTGTTTAACTCAAGGTGGGGGACCCCAGATAGGTGAGGCAACATGTGGCGGGTCACCCCACCTTTCATGTAAACGTAATCAAAAATGAGAATTTCCATGGACAGGCGGGTTACCCTACCAAAGCGGGTTACCTCACCAACCTGGGCCCCCCACCTCCATGTAAACAGGCCCTAAGTAGCTAAGTGTTTTAAAAATGTCAGCAACCGTTTACGAAAGGGACCACTGCCGTCGGACGACGTCTGGTAAGAACACCTCCACACGGCTTGATGTAGACTCGAGGATGAGGCAGCACAACGCCGGCTGTATTCTGATATTTTTTAATCCGCAAATTTTTCTTTGCGGATTCAAAAATTTCCACGTCCACACGTATCTGTATTCAACTCGAATGCGCCCGTCCACACGAATCCGGATTCACTCACCCGGGTTCGTGTTAAATCCTCTAGCTACAATCTTAGGAAAGAAACTTGTTTTAAACCTAAGATTAACACTATGCTCTTCAAAAACTCTTTTATTAATCGTTTAGTTTTTAAATATGAATTAGCTATGTAATATACTAGATATATATACCGGTATATATTTTTTAATTCTTACTTTTTAACTTTTTAAATTTCTTTTTAAATTTCTTCTTATTACTTGTAACAAAAGATATGTATTTTTATCTCTTGATGAATAAAGACTTTATTATTATTATTATTATTTATAGTTAAATGCTTTTCAAAATCACTTCTTGTTCGTATTATTATTATTATTATAATTATTACTCTCAGTTCGTCAGGTAATTTGTAAAGCGATCTTCGACTCATACGAAAATCTTAGAGCCATTCTTCTTCAATAACTGTTTCAAAGCCAGGACAAATAAACACGTTTCGCCGACCACTTTTTTTTAATTTATTTTATTAAATCTTGCTTTCTGGTTGCATTTTAAAACATCTTGGGCTTTTCCTAGCCCTTTTTTTCCCATTTATTACAAGAAAAAATTCTCTTTGTGATAAATAAATCATTTTAGTCAAAGCGAAAACCTACTTTTGAAAAATAAAAATCTCCAAGAGACAAAAATTGCGCATTGTGCCTAGAGTCTATTCTCCGTGATAGTTTAACCACTCTTGCAGCTTGTTTATCTGTTTCTGAACAGAATCCTTAGCAGTTCCACCTTCAGCTGTGTACTGTTCCACACTGTGTTCATAATCCCACACATCGCTGACGTCCTCCTCAAACAGAGGGCTATATATAAAGGAAAAAAAATTCATTAACAATGAATTTTTAATTAAAAATATCCCCATTAATATTATGCGGTCGCCCTGGTGAGATCTAAGGCGCATTTATCAGCGGTTGCGTAAGTAATAGGGAACCTTAGCAACAACGACGGAGACGGCAGCGAAAACGTCAGTTTTAAAAAGTTTTCCCGTGTTTTCAAAGTTTTTATTTCAACTCGTATAAAATGTCAAATGCAAGTAACTTTCGCTGGAATTGAATTCTTAGAGACCGAACCCAAACAAAAAGTGTGCTGCACGTGCAGAATTGTTGTTCCGCTTAAGAAACCTATTGCTTTTTTCACGTCGTCGTTACCGTTGCCGCTGTGGTTGCTAACGCTCCCTAATATGGCAAGACCTGGTCCAATCACGAAAAAACCACATTAAGGTGGTAAGTGGACGGGGCGCACTGACTGGAACGATAAAAATAAAGAGCTCACATCATTTAAAATGGTAACTGCTTTGTTTGTCTTCTCCCATTACGTTTCTTGCTCTCCAGCATAGAGGTTTCCGTGCCACGTGAATGAATAGCCTATTAAACTTGTTCCACTAAGGAATTCACACCAAGCACTTGATTAGCCGAAGTAGCTGGCGGAATTCATTGCGCGTGACGGTTTTTTTTCCCAGTGCCTTTGTTGTGAGGCGGCCCCGTCACCAAAAAGCACTAACTAACCCGGTCTTATTTTTCCAACCACGCAGGCTAGTACTTGATTGAAAATACCTCGCAAGATTCAAGAAATCGGGCAAAAGATGATTGCGTGAACGAGCGTAAATGCGCGCGTCCTCTTTACCCTTACAAAACGCTCGACTGAAAAGTCATAAGGCACAAAATCAAGCAGCTGCGATTTGAGTTAGCTCCTGCTTGATTTTTTTGCTCAGTTGTCAAGCCCTATGCAAAGTTTAGGTCAGGCTAAATGCTTTTAATATTAGGTAAGTTTAAATCAGTTTTGGACTCCAGGGTAATTGCAAAGGCTTTGATGAGGCGAGTTTGGCACAACTACATACATTACAGGTCCATGAAACGTGTCTGAAGTTAAGCTGTTGGTTTTCTAATTTTATAGATATGTATTTCGATTATCCATTCAAAACTTTTTTATTTCAGCCGGACCATGTAACATAAGAGGCAGTTATTAAACTATAAAATCTATGGAAGGATAATGCAATGCTATGTTCAAATAAATGGGTTATTCAAATTTGCCTGCAAGTAAGCTCTCCATTTGAGGAAGTCGCGAGAAATCACGCGAGAACCCCTCGCGTGCGGGTGCTGTCGCGGCTCGCTTCGCCTGCCATAATTGGAGAGCTTACTCGTAGGCTAGTTAACAAACAGGATCCTTTTTCTTTTCAGAATTCTTTCAATGATGTGTGCATTCTCAGTCACGTGAATTTACTTCATACGTAAAACACACCTGACTTCCTTCAAGTCGTCCAAAGTTAGTTCGTTCAAAGGACAGCTCTTCTTTTCAGCAGCATGAACCGCAGCTCCTGAAAGACTATGAGCTTCGCGAAAGGGAACCTGCAAGAATACTGCAAACGTCTTAAAGGGATGTACTACATTACAGTTAACAGAACTGTAAGAACATTATAGTAACTGGGTTTTCAATTTTCTACGCTAGTGTTTTTGTATTGTCACAACCAATCAGTAGACAGCTGCGTTTTGCTGGCGCAGTGCAACTTATTTTCCAGCGCTTGTCGCCAGTTGCATTATGGGATTGGTTGGCATATTAAAAAAGAACAAGGTGAAATAAGACCCCTTTGCCAAAAATCAGCCTGGGGAAAAATGAGTGAGGAGATAGAAGCACCGTTATGTTCTGATGACTCCATGCAAATCCTTCTGAAATTGGCTTGGATTGTGACGTTTACGATCGAGGGGACCGTTTCTCGAAAGCCCTGGTAACTTTTTGGGCCCGTAATCAAATATTCAATCAAAATATAGAAAATAAAAGCGCACGTCCTAGCTAACAAACCAGTCCATTTTGTTGTATCAACGGATGCAGAGCATAACATTGCTTATATCTCCCAACAATTTTGCACCAACAGATTCATTTTTAGCAAGTGGACATCCTTAATCTTGTTTTTTTTTTTTTCTGGATATACAAACCTGGCTCGTAAATTCATAAATTTAATTTTTTGTCACCTCATCAATTCTCTTATCTATTGGTTTCACAACAATCATAATAAAACAGAAACTCTGTCCTTAGAGAGACAATTCAATTTCGCCACTGGAAGGCTGGGGTAAACCGGAGTATCCCCCTAAAATATATACGTACCCCTTTTCGAGCAAGATAGTAGGCGAGGTCGGTAGCTAACATGTCCGGACTCAGAGCAGCTAACATGTTTTCCTTATGAATCTGATCAAAAGGACAAATAATTAGTGATGAATCGTATGTAAGAACAGTATGACATGATTTAGCTCACCAGGATGACTTACTGGGACCCTAACCCTAACCTCCCTTCCTCACAAAAAAGGGTAAATTAGAAAGATAAGTTCATTTTTATGAGACAGCCCTCCAAATAAAAGAAACAAAATTGCTTTTAAAATATCAGGAAATGACAGAATCCTTTACACTTTAATCCCCAAATTACAGACTAGACTACTAATAGGTCAATTACGAGTTCCGATCCTCACTTTCAAAACGAGGCTTGAGAATAAAAAATCAGTTTCATATCAATGGCTTCGCACGCTTCTCTCTTATTCTCGCTTTAAAACAGAAGCTTGGGTTTACTTGGAAATGACCTATTCTTCTTAGTGGTCTCTATAAACTTTTTAAGGCAATGGTGGGGTTAAACTGTTAACAACAAGATAATTAATCCATCTTTAATCAATCTTGATTAGTTCTACGCCCAATTCCTAAGAACTCCCTGACGGTTTAAGTATCGCTTTTGCGAAAAAAAAAAAGCTGAATGCTCATCACTTATCAGGGCGTCAACGATTGATACGGTAAACGAGAAAGCTCAAACTAACCTTTAAAGTGCTTAATGTTCCTGTAGCCACCTTTAGTAAGCCTCGCAGCGTGTCACAAACATCAAAAAGAGGTTCTTTATCTTCCTATAAATGGTAAAAATACACAAGTCTAAGTTCATTTTGCTACCAGAGACCTTTCATACTCCGATACCGAGAAATGAAGTTTAGTGAAACGTTGAGAAGTAACTAACAACCCGCCTCTACCTCAAAAAAAAGGTGTTTCTAACCCACTTCAATATATCTCTAACACCCCCTACAACCTCTGTTACTTGATGGTTTCTGTTTAGTGTCTCTAAGGTTTTTCTAACATGGACAATATTAACAGAAACACCAGCTATGAGCTCTAACTCGGCTATGTACGTCCTGTCATGCGCCTTTGACATCATAAGTCCAGTGTAGCCTAAGCCACAAGCTGCTCGGCAACTTTTGCTATTTGGAGCAACTTTCTGGAAACCTTTACCATTTGGAGCAACTTTTGATTTTGGGGGCAACTTAATTAAAATTCATAGCAACTTATGGGAATTACAAATTCCTCTTGATCTTATACTGTTTAAGCCTTGTTCTTTGATGGACAACATTAGACAACTTGTGCCTTCAACCATGTACCGCACCCCGTCCCGCCCCTCCCCCGCGTCTCAGGCAGACTGCCCGCAGAATATATATTATATATTTTAAATTTTATTTAATTTTATTACAGAATATTTAAATTGTTCAGGTTTTGAGCTTTTGTGTAAAGAGCTATAGTACTGACTCTGATTTTATGAACAAAGAGATGGCCAACATTTCTTGACTATTCCTTTCCTAAACTGAAAAAGCCTCCACGAAATCCGAACTAGTCCCCTTCATTTAAAAGATATCACCCTTGTCATGGTCAATACGGTGGAATGGTTATGAGACCCGTCAGACTCCTTTGTTATATGTTTTTGTGAACCTGAAGGTCCACAAAGATCAATAGCATTCCAATACTTTTTTATCCTCCTGACCCCAGTTGTTCAAACGTTGGATAGCGCTATCCACCGGATAAATCACTATCCAGCGGATAGCGTAATTGGTTTCCCAAATACTTATCGGCTGGATAGTGATTTATCCGGTGGATAGAGCTATCCAACGTTTGAACAACTGGGGCCTGACCAATAAGAACGACGCAATAATTTACTCAGTCACGATTTGTGAACAAAAAGAAAGGATTGTGCACTGTCAATGAGCTTCCAACATAAACTGAAGCACTGTTGGTGTTGTTGTTTTTATCTTTGATGTTTGCCGCCTTTCATAACCGGTCCACTAACTACGCCCTTATTTAGTTACTTCTATGGTTACTATCAGTACCCCCGCTTCGGCTGAAATGAGCCACCGAAAAACATTGTCCCAAACGGAGAGAAAAAACAGCGAAAAGAAATATTAACCTAACCTGCAGGTCTTTGTTGTATGTACTGGGTATACCCTTTAAAAAATCAAAAAGTATATCAATTTGTTATTTAGAAAAGCTCCTCCTTGACAACACTTTCAAATACAGAAGACAACATAGAGCTAGAGCACCTGTTCGTTGGGAATGAAATTAAGGTGAGTACGATGGATTGGGGCAAGTAATACAATTGGAGCAAAAACGAGTGAAGAGAGTGAGACTTTAAAGTCAAAGTTATATTACTTTTACCTCATACACAGGATGTATGATTAACAGATCAGCGATTTTTATGATTAAAAATCCACAAGGCGTAAAGACACTAATTACCAGGCACAAAAAGGAACTTTCACTACTATTGTTAAAATTTACTGTAATCTCGGCCTTAAGATGATGTTAGGGGAGACGATTCGCAACGACGATTTTTATCCCAACACAGCGTTGCAACATTGTTGCGACATTGTTTCGAATTGTTACAACATTGCTCCAGCATTACAACCCTGTGTTGCGCTAAAAATCCTCGTTGCGAATCGCCCCGTATAACATCACCTTTATGGTTTTCACGTATGGAACACAGAGACTTATTCGCACCTCTTATACAAAAGAAACTATTTAATCAGGAAGGAAAAAATACAGTATATAAGAATAGTTTTACCTTTAACGTCATCTGCATACCCGCACACTGAAAGCAAAAAAAGATGGAGATAATATTATAAGACGCTTGTTGCCGCGTGAGAAAATGACGAAGAATCTCCTCGAATTCAGATTCAGAAGTTTTGAAGTGGCAAGCCGCAACCGCGGTTACGTTTGTTTGTTTTTCTTTCACTTACTCGACCAAATATCCTTCCCGATTTGCCTCGAATGAGCTCCAAACTGTCAGCGTTTTTCTTTTGTGGCATGAGACTGCTTCCTGTGCTGAGATATCAACGTAAAAAGAAAAAATAAAAAAAAACTGATTTTGACCGAAGTCAGAGGGTTAAAGGGCAAAGAGATAGACCCCATCCACGGACCTTTTTACTTTTGACTGGCCGGACCAGTAGGTAAGCGAAATCCGTTAGCAGCGGCAGGATTAACTCAGTCGGTAAAGCGCTTGACTACAGAGCGGGAGGTCGATTCCCGGGACCGGACCAACACTCAGGGTCTTAAAATAACTGAGAAATGAAGGTACTCCCTTTGCACTACAAGCGGCTGGACCTTCGAGAGGCTCCAATGACCACGTAAAATGGCGGTTCCAATTAGGACTTTCGTGCTAAATACATAGACGCATTATTAATAAGCGCATTATTATTATTATTATTATTTTTTTTTTAAGCGAAACAACGCCTTTAAAATCAGTAATGTAAACATGATTAAGCTACGAAAGATATAGCTACAAAAAGTCGCTACAAAAAAAGCTACAAACGTGGTGTTCTTGCCCACAATCACCTCGAAACTTGGGCAGTTTACTTTAAAGCGTTTAAAGTATTCTTTTCAGCAATGTGGATGGATATTCGTATACTAGCCTCGATCAAAACTTGAAAAATACCTTGAAAGGGTCTATTGAAACCTTGACTGTTATAGAATCCATGTTTGAGGTCTAGGCTCTCGCCAGTATTCAAACAGTTAACGCCCGACGTTCATTCCCGTCAAACTGTTTATTTCAAAGTCACGTGTAAAAAGTTCCGAATTACTTCTGATTTGGGCTCGTGCAGCTGGCCCCAGACCTAGATTTTCTCTGACGCAGGGCTAACGCCCATGCAAAAAGTAAGCTCCATACTTTGTAGACAACTTTAATCTTTCGAATGGGTATTTCATTCGAAAAGTACAGTTTGTAGCCCGAGGAAATTGAAATAAACGAAAATGTCTTTCTGTCTAAAACAGTTTTTAAAATACTCAAACGATTGGTTGGATCGAACGGAGAAACGAAAAGCAAAATGTGGCTCTTTGAAGTTTAACAGCAACAAGTGAAGGTTAAATATTAACAGAGATGATGCAGGTTATCGTCAAGAAATTTCTACCTGGTAAAGCGACCATTTCTCACCTATAAGCGTCTGATAAAGAAATAAAACCAAACTCCTTTGTAGAGTAAAGAATCATATCTTCCGCCCAGCGACTATAAAAAAAGGGTAACAAACTTTTAGAAAAGAAAAACTAGATCTTAGAAGACAATTGCTGTTTTCATGTAAAAGCACCACAGTTCTTTCATCACTTTCAAGGAGAAAGGACGTACGTATTGTGAAAAGGCAGCATGGTTACGCCCTTAGGTGTCACGTGAATACGTTAATAAATAATTATAAATGAATGATCATTATCTTTCAGCCACAGGCAAACCAAAGTTCAAGTCATTGTGGGCCAACTTTAAAAGCATTGCGTTCTAGCCAGTTGAAATGATCAGAAATGAAATTCGTTAAGTTTCCAGTGGCTGAACTTCGCTGAAAATAAGCAGAATGTGAATGTGACAATTGAAAAGTACCGCAAAACAGATACTCTATACTGACAAAAGGCGAATTACCAGAGGCGCAGAAACAAGCAATAAATTGTGCGTTTTAATGACGGGATTGAAAGGATTAAAGCAAACCTGAGATGTGTGGATAATAAAGAAGCCCAAAAGAGGAACTCGACGATGTAGTCTCTGTCCCCGACGGCGTCCATACTGTTCCCTGTAACAGCTGAGAAGCCTAACTCTGTGCAAAGATAAAAGTTTACATACCGTATTTATTCGAATAAGCGCCCAACCTCGAATTAGCGCCCACCTCGAATAAGCGCCCATCCCAAAGGCAGAAAAAGTTAATAAGCGCCCACCCTCGAATAAGCGCCCACCCCCTACTCCTCCCAATCAAACTCAAATAAGCGCTCACCCCACCCCACCCACTTGAGTGAGTAAATTCTAATAAGAGACTTCCCCGAGGACGGAGTCTTCTTCAGAGTATTTTACAGAAACCTTGCTTTGTTACTTCTTCGCGTTTTGTTATTAGCATTTATTGTTTTGTTATAAAATAAACATGCTTCACTTGCTGAAAATGGTGAAAATTTAATAAGCGCCCAGCTTCGAATAAGCGCCCACCTCGAATAAGCGCCCACTCTCAAGGTCCAAAAATTTAATAAGCGCCCAGGGCGGTTAATCGAATAAATACGGTAATACTAACTGCGTGAACAGAACGTTACAACAAAGTCCTATCCATAGAGGCTCCACTCGAAAGGAATACCTCCTTCCCATCCCGACCAAAGTCTTTGCCCAAAGCTGTAAACGCATAAGTGAGCTCGGGGAAAAAATTACACTTTTCCCTCGATTTTCTTTAACATAACTTTCCAGAAAGTGCCAGCCAAGATGTAAGAAATGTCATGGGCGCAGCCTCGCAAAAAAAATTTAAGCTATTTGTAGATATTAGCGTTACCGGATCAACAGAGACTTTAGATCCTACCTTTGGCAAGAAACTGTCGGTCAATACCAAAAGGATTTCCCGCAATGGCACCACTGAAAGTAAGTCGGAGGCAAATGATTCAGTAAAAACTTTTAATTTACATTAACTGTGAGATTTTCTGAAAAACGTGCGTGAACTGAATCTGAGTTAACCTGGCTCAGTTACAAGGTAGCGAGAGTCCCGAAGGTCCCTTTTCCTCCCTTCTCTCCCCAGGTTCCTCTCGGTTCATTCACTAATCTGTGCGGACAGGCTGAGAGACGGAGGTGTGCACTTGAGCGATTGAAGAGGGACAGTGAACTAGCACGGAGGGAGGGGGCTGGAAGTTTCATGTTACAGAAAACTGAAGCACAGGATAAGCGCTGCATGGACGAAGCTTAGAGCCCAATAATAGGTACTTTAAGATCCAACGACGCGGACGGAAACGAGGACGTCAAAAAAACAATAGGTTTAATAAGCTGAAAGCAAAACAACAACTTTGCACGTGCATCACGCTTTTTTGTACATTTCTTTGCCCGTTTTTGCACGACTACAACGTGAAAATGCCTAATATAACTTCACGTTTCAGTTTTATGGAGTACGTAAACAAGCAACGACGAAATTTTGTTTCTCTTTCTGTACCTGGATATGGTCCTTAGGAATTCAACTCCAGGAGGGTTCGCCTACATTTGACAAAGTAACTGGGTGCGAATAATTGCGATAAAGACTGAAAGAACGCAAATTCACTTTTTAAGCGACGTTCTCGTTGCCGTCGCGTCGTTGGATCTTAAAGTCCCTAATAATACATGTAGCAGACGTTTTGAAAAAACTTAGCGTTAAGCTCATACTCTCCACGGCAACCTCCTTACCTTCCCAAAGGATTAACGTCGACTCTTTTTGATAGTTCCCTCAGTCTTTCAGCGTCTCTCTTTAGTGCCCAGGTATAGCTACATTAAAACGCGTCAGAAATTTCGGAACATCAATAACAGATATATGGCACGTATTAACTAACAAAGAAGTTGGAGTTTTTTACTACAACCTAACTTTTCATGGTAGGCTGCAAATTAGTATATGCACGTATTTATCTCAGCTTATCCATCGATTTACCGATCATTGCGAAAAAGAAAAAAAATGGGCGAGACGCCGAACAGAGATGCAGCTTGAACATACTGATGAGGTTCGCTAGAGAGAGAAACAGTGAAACGGTTTAGAGCTGATTCCAGCATGTGACATTTCCCTTGGTATTCCTCTTTCACTTTTGTATTCTAGATTAAGCCACTGTTGTTCAAAAAATGGCCAATACAGAACGCCTTACAGGGTGCAAAGAAAATCAGTTTTGCAGCTTGCCATTTGGGCAAGCTGCCGAAAAGTCATTTCAACTAGCCCGCAATAACATTTTTGAAGACCATTGATTGCAGTGATAACGGTTCTTCTGTCATCTGAATTCCCCAAAAAACTTCACTTGCCGGTCGCGCAGTCGGTCGCGCAAGTTATGAACAGTATTCACCAGGCCCCGGCTGTTCAAACGTTAGATAGCGCTATCCACCAGGCCCCGGTTGTTCAAACGTTAGATAGCGCTATCCACCAGGCCCCGGCTGTTCAAACGTTAGATAGCGCTATCCACCAGGCCCCGGTTGTTCAAAAGCTGCATAGCGCTATCCACCAGGCCCCGGTTGTTCAAAAGCTGCATAGCGCTATCCACCAGGCCGAGGTTGTTCAAAAGCTGGAAAACGCTATCCACCGGATAAATCACTATCCAGCGGATACGTATTACAGGAAACAATTGCGTTATCACCTGGATAGTGATTTATCCGCTGGATAGCGCTATCCAACGTTTGAACAACCGGGGCCAGATAAATCACTATCCAGCGGATAAGTATATTTGGGAAACCGATTGCGTTATCCACTGGACTGAGATTTTTCCATCGGATAACGCTATCCACCTTTCTAACAACTGGGGCCAAACTAATAGCAATTAATCCACTAGTCCCGGGCTATCGGACACTACTTTCTTTGCATGCTGTCTTAGCCTGTGTAGCTGGCGGGATTAGCGGGGGATTAGAGTTGTTTTTTCGCGGCGGAGACGCGAGAAAAAGTACCCCGCGCATACCAATCTCGCCAGCTACGCAGGCTAATAACGGGATCTTATGGAGAACTTTAATTTGATTATAAATACGACTAGAATTTAAGCGTTATGCTACTTACCTTAATAACCAATGACTCCACCTAATCGGTTGAGCCCGCTGAAAAGAACACACATAAAAATGCGATCAAGTAGTTGCAAGAAAGTTATATAATTTTTGAAAAAACAAAAAGAACAACATCCTTTCTGTACCTGCATATGGGTGTATCCCGGCATTAAGACATCTATCTCTCTAAGAATAACACACACAAAAAGAAAGTTGTAGGGTTGCGAAATGTCGGATGTTTTCTCAGGCTATCAAATAATTTGAAACAAATGTAACAGAACAGGGTCAAAAAACCCAACTGGCAAGAGGTAGCTAGTCTCCCTCGCTGCCACTTTGTCTCGTCACGCAACACACGCCTCTCCCCAACAAACGGCTGCTATAAACATTCGGACCACATTCATTTCCCGATTTGAACCAATCATAGCTACTGTTCCATTTTCTGAAACTGTTTCGCGCCAAATTATCCTTTCACATGCCGTCCAATCATAACTTGTATTAGAAGCCATGGGCCCTTGCTTGCATTCTATCGTATCACGTGTGGTGTCGAGTTGTCTCCTTGATGGGTAGCCTGCGTAGCAAGCGTTTCCTCGCGGTTTCGGAGCAATTAACAAGGAACGAGAGTCAGACCGCGTTCTTCGGTCTTTCTTTTCTCCAAAACCACACGGAAACGCTTGCTACGCAGGCTACTTGTTGGGGAGAAGCGTTGCGTGACGAGTCAAAAACGGCTGCGTGGAGGAGGTAGCCTGCGTAGCAGGCGCCGCTTAGTAGGGAGCTTAAGCAACGACGACGGTGACGTCAACGAGAAGGGCAAAACGCAAAGGTTTAGATTGGCTAAACAACAACTTTGCACGTGCTTCACGATTTTCTTTGCCTTCACTCAGTTCACTGCACGACTACGACGTGAAAATGCTTAGTTTCACGTCTTCTGGAGGACGTGAACACACGACGACTACTTTCTTTTTCTTTTCCGGAACTTCGACATAGTCTTTTAGAATTCAGCTCCAGAAAAATCTGCCAACATTTGACGAATCGAACGTGATGGCCTGTTCCCGCTTGGAACACTTTGTCTCCTGTTTCCGTACGTGCTAATTCCGTTGCTGTGTTCCATTCAAGTATTTGTAATAATTTATGTTTTGACGATTTTTATTTTATTTATTTATTTATTTATTTTTTCATATGACTTGTAATCTCATTTGTATTTATTTAGTTATTTCTTTTCATTTTGTTTATTTATCTCGCTGTCAATGTCATGAGCTTCCGTGTACTGACCGTCCATTGCCATATTAGCTTGCTAGAGGCAATTATTTCAATTAAAGAATAAAGATAAAGATTAAAAAGATGAAATAAGCGCGATCATAGACTTTTAAGCCGCACGAATTCACCCTTTAAGTGACGTTTTCGTAGTCGTCGCCGTCTTTGTTGCTCAAGCTCCCGATTTAAGGGCGAGGAGAACCGGCGCCGGCAAGTATGCCTAAGCATTTTAACTCGTGACTACCGGTAACAAACACAGCTACTGATCGGAAACCGCCGGCGCGCTGCCTTTCTAGTATATTGTGGAATCCCTAGCTTTTAAATGCTTTACTCACACTTTGGCTCTTGTGATAAAGGTCTTGATCAACTCCATCACCAGCGAATGAAGAATTGTAATTTCACTCTTCAGCCATAACCTGCGATAATAAAAATAGTCGTCAGAGAAGCTGGATGAAGCAGGGGAGAAGATGCTGAAAAGTTCACACCGGTTAAGGGGCGATTTTGCACTCGCTTCGTGACAGTAATCGTAACTGAAACCCTTTTTTTCTGAGGATACCCCAAGTTTCTGAACCCTAACACGGAAAAACGGCACTTGTCCATGGGTCCTACTGTGGGGACCGTATGGCTGTGCGCATGCGTAATTTGCTGACCGTATCGCGTAGTTGTTTAGTGTGAAAAGCGCCACCAAAACGCTCAATTTAAAGTTGGTGAAATCGCTTAAAATTGTACGCATGTAGACAAAGCTGGGGTAGGATGTCGTTACTTGTCCATAAGTCGTCTAACGCTTACATAAGATCAAACTAAGCATTTTGAAACGTAGATTCTTTACAATATTGTTATCTGTTTGCTCTTTTGCTTTTTCAAACCTAAGCAAGCCCTCTACCCTCCCCCCTCAAAACGAACTTACGCTCGTACAATTTACTAGTACTTTGCACTGCGCCGGCACATCTACTTGATTGGACAATTAACAAGACACTCTTCCCTTACGAGTAGGTAAATATATTTTTCTTCTTTCAACTAGATCAATGCATGGTGTCTTTTTTTAGACGGAAGTCCATTAATGCTCAACATGATCGAACAAATATGCGTCACAAAAGCTTAACTTACCTTGCATCTACTTGCGCCTGGGAGAAGTGAGCAAAAAAAATAAATAAAAGATTAAATATAAAAATCAAGATTTCAGATTGCTAGCACCGGAGATTTTTATCCCAGGCCTGACCACAACAAATATCAGGATATCTTTGGGATATTTAAAAGTCTCCAGGAAAATTGGAAAATGTGGAGATAATTTCAAATTTTGGGGGGTTTTCATTATGCTTGGAAAACTTTATGAGATATTTAAAAATAATATTTTGAGAATTTCTCGAAAAAAATTTGGGCCATTTTAATATGTGGCACTTGTGGTTATGGCACATTTTTCTGGGCTTGGCACAGTGTTTTTGACACGGGAGTGGTTAAGATAAGTTTCCCTACCCTTGGCCAAGGTACGTTTTCCTACACTTGACTTGATTAAGGTAAATTTCCCATGCTTGGCGAGGTTACCCGTGCTTTGCCTGCAAGCAAGCTCTCTCAAGGGCACGCGCTTGGCCAGGGAAACACGTTGTTACCTCGTGATCTAATTGATTCATTTGCATGTTTGCCTCTGACTCATCCCACAGTCATCTCTTATGATTTGTATACAGGGTAGATTTCTGTGGAAGACTAGGTCGGCAACGCAATTTAACTTTAGCGCATCACAACAGTCACACATCTCACCACTCAAGAGACACACACTTGAAGCAAACAGTCATAATATTCTAAATGGTTTGCAAATTCAGCTAGCTAAATACCTGATCATTTCTACTCCTTCCAGTATGAAGTTTACCACCAACATTTCCTACAATTTCCTGTGCACAAAAATTTAAATCATGAATTTTTGAACCACAGATGTACTAGTCAAAGAAAGCTTGAATTAATAGCATCTTATCAAAAGCAAAAGGCTTATCATTTGAATTTCGTAGATTAGAGGACAACCGATGTGCCCTCTTACATGTACATTATACATCAACATGTTAACAGTAAGTTCAGTCGTCAACATACAAAAAGGCAACTGGCAGCTGCTATCAGTCCATTTATGACCCCAAAGCAACCAACCCAGCCTATGATATGAATGACATGTGTAATGAGGTACACCACACCATTGGGAAAATGTCCCCTACTCTTTTCAAACAGCAAAGTTGGTTCTTTTCAGTACCCTTCCAATTGACTAATGAAAGAAGGATTAAGGAGACAAGGCCAATGGCTTAACATCACCACCCAATGATGTAATCATCTCAACTGAGACAAGATCCTAAATCACGGCTAGTGTTATTTAAAGGCCCTGGGTAGCGGTTCAGTTGGCATTTGAATCCGCAACTTCCCACTCAACAGACCAGCACTAATCCAACTGAGCTTGCCAGAAGGAAAAGCGCTAAAAAGATTTTCGTTTACTTTATAACACAGGTGCTATATACAGTACAATGTAAAGGAGGTTTTTTGGGAAGGGCAGGCCATTTATAAGTTACCTTCAAATAAATCTAAATTTCAGTTTGACAAAGTACCACAGTAAGAAAAAAAAAACATACAAAACCATGTGAAAGTACAAATGTTTTGCTATCAAATAAGTTAAATCATTTAAATTGTCACATGAAAGAAATCAGCCAAACTCAAAAACAGAAACTTCATCATTACAAAGTCTCCATAATAATGGAACCAACAACCTTCTAGTGGATTTAATTAATGGACTAAAAGTACCTTTAATCTCCTCTCATTTGCTGTATGAATATCTTCATCTGATGGTTGAAGGACAAAATTACCACTTGCCCACTCTTCTTTAACCTACGAATAACAAAAGAGGTTTTTTTGCCAAATGGTACCCCTTTCACGTACCTAGATTAGGATGTTTCATCCCTTTCAACTGCTGTAAAAGCAGTCTTAATTCCCACCCCTCACACGGCTCACATACACTTCAACTGGTAAAATCCCTAGTAGACCTTTTCATTTACCTGAAGCCTAAAAAAGGTACCCCTTTCAGGTGGACCCTCCCAGTATAGGCCATTATAGGCCATACCATCCCCCCCCCCCCCCACCCCGTCCTGCTGAGACAACTCTAATACCCAAAAATGTTCATGGGATTAGCACGAAATAAACAGAATATTTTCTGCAAAATCAGTCAAATTAGCAGCCAGTGTATAGCTCCTTAATTAAGGTGAAAGGCCTGAGTCATCCTACCAGATCCTGTACCCTCCAAGATTGCCTTATTATTGTTGCAACGACCATATATATAATTTGTCCAACCAGACTGTGCAGTGTATTATTTTGTTAGAGATTTACATGTATAATGTACACCTTAACAGGGCTCGAAATTAAAAAAAAATTTGGTCACAACTTTGAAAATGTTAGTTGCGAAATTAATTGAGGCCATTTAATCAAGAAATAAGTAGGCTTTTAAATGATTAACGCTTTAATTTTCATTCTTTCAACAGCTTTCATGTCATTTCGAGACTTAATAGTACAGTAGCATGCATTAAGGCACATAAATTAGTGTCTGTTATTTTAGTCAAAGCGATAGATTTCCAAATCATGAACAGATATTACAGCAGGAAACTGCAGTTCTTAAATGCCTCCAATCTCTGCAAAGTAGCAATAATATTTGTACTGGGCGGACATCCGACATGGTTATAGGTTACGTTACTTCCTTTTCCTCAATTCCTTTAGTTTTACCTTTTGCAGGTTTTCCACCTATGACAAAACAAGTAACGAATTCTTTTATACATTAAGCTTTACATCTGAAGTATCAGGGGTGTTACTACAGTGATTATTCAAAGAACCCTGAAGGACTGAATCATTCAATACGACGATACGTGCCATGCGGACATTCCGCCATCTTTGTTTGCTAAACCTCGTTTTCATGTATACGTAGATTCGCAACCCACTTGGAACCGATTTATTTTACATGTAAATCTTTTTTTTTTAAACTAACCGTTACTGTCAAACGAAGAAACAATGAAGCCTTAAGTACTCATTTTTTACCAACGAAAGTTATTGACTCCAGTTTTTCTGCTTGTTTCTGTTCCTTCGATCTTGCTTAGTGACTAACGACTGTCAGCGGCAAATCAAAATGAAATATGAGCCTGCAATGTACATGTTTACAGAACCTGCTGAAAATGGCGTGCTGTTGAAGGAATATCGTTGCGTGTATGCATTCCAGGTAAATTACGGCAAATCTTCAGATTGTAACAAAATTGTAAGATGCTACTTCAATGAATCTTTTTCTTTCTAAATTTATTTAAGCAAAAATTCAAGTGCTAGTCCTTTTATTTCGTATCAGTTAAGGCAAAACCTAGTCGCAAATTTGCGACTACTCTCGTTTTTCTAGTCGCAAATAAGAAAAATTAAGTCGCAAATGCGACCGTATCGGTCGCAATTTCGAGCCCTGCTGAAATGCAGATGGAGTTGAAAAAGAATACAATGTACAAACTGACCTGTTGTAATCCACGCAAGATTTCTGTCATTTCTTCACTGGTGACTAAACCAACCTTTTGTATTGCCTTGACATATGCCTCACTTCCCTTTTACAAGAAACATTCACTAATTATTTTGAATAAATACACTTTGTACAATTATATGTCACAGATTAATCAAATACAACCTACAATACTGAACAGGCCTTTTAACAGAGTCATGGTTCATAAAAAATTTTGGGGGAAAAGATCAAGGACTTTTCAAGGACTTCTTTTCCCTGTCATTTGACATAGAATGACATGAAGTAAAGACCTTTCAAATTCATAGGTTTGCTTATTGCAATACTCTCCCCCAGGAAGGCACAGTTCCTAGGGTACTTTAAAAAACGGAAAATGAACTATGCCAGGAACATTGAAATCATAAGAAAACACACTTTCATGATCACCAAGAAAATTTGCATCCTGCTGTGCTTTCAATGTTTCCTTTGTGCAAGGCACTCTTTTTTAACCAAGGTTATTTTTATTCAAAGAACTTTAAAAAACATTCAAGGACTTCCTTGGAAAATTAAAAGGACTTTTCAAGGATACCCCACAATTTTTCAATTTTCAAGGGCGCATGAAAAACACTATCCGCTGTTTTAGTATATACTAATAACACTTCTCCCTCCTTTTTTTCTAAGGCTTTTAACTGTCCAATTTGACCTCTGTGATAACAAGCTCCTAGTAATCAGACAGGTCAAGTTAGACAGTTTTGAAGTTAAAATTAAAATATCAAATATAAAACAATAATTATTGGCTGTTAAGAACCAATCATAATTTTAAGCAATTTGCTATTGACAAAATTTTTGTGATCATTGACCATTCAAGACTCAGGATAAAGCTTTTAACAATATCTACAACAGATACCGTTATGTCTTCCTTCCACATTCTTTTATCAAAACCAATGGATGCATTAAACTTTTCCATCTCTGGATCGACTTTACCAGAAAATCGTCCACCCCATAGCTTGTTTCCCTGTATCAAATTAAAATATTGTATTAAACATATTCATTTGTTTATGATAATAATCAAAGGATCTTGGCCAACTTCTTTTTTGTGGAAACACAGGCAAGATATGCCTATTTTTCTGCTTGCGTAGCCAATCGGAATACTAAACTTGCTTCAACTTGTCTGCTTGTGGAGCCAGTCATGTAATAAACAGCGTGCAAAGAAAGTAGTCTCCAATAGCCCGGGGCTAGTGGGTTTTGCTACCGGGCTAGTGAATCCTGTTTTTAAGTTTCCCGACGGGCAAGTTATGTTTTTTGAAGAATTCGAATAATAGAAGAACTGTGAAATCAATTCTGCTCATCAAAAAGCTTCTGGGGGCTAGTTGAAAAGATGAATGGGCTAGTAAATGCTAGCTTCAGCTTGCCCGAAAGGCAAGCAGTAAAAATTATTTTCTTTGTACCCTGATAAATTACTGTAAGTTACATATACTTCTTAAACAAATGAGGTTGAGGACCCCTTGGATCAAAAGCAAATTCTACAGCCATAAAGAACTAATTGCTGTAAGCATTTCAACTGTGGGCATTCAGATTGAAGAATAATAAAGGTAATAGGACTGAGTTGAGTACACTTCAGGGAGTAAAAGGCCAATAATAAGTCAATAATTATTGGTTTATTTATACCAGAAGTGGAGGGGAGAGGTTTCTCAAAACAATATGTATCAGCCACAAAATTATATTAACAACAGACTACCACCACTTCAAGACATAGTGAAACCATGGTGGGGTCGTACACGGTTGGGTATGCAATAAGCACAGGCTCATTTATCTTCCTAAAGTAATGGATAGCAGGTGTAACAGAGGAAATCAACCATTCTCCCTGCAGCGCATGGCTCCAACCCCCACCCTCCCCCTGCCAGATCCACCTACACTGCTCCTAGCCAGAAGTGTGGATCTTCCTAGGGCAAGTTCCGGTTAATTAAACTGTGTGTGATTGCCATTTAAACCTCTTGTAGTTCTCCGGATCACTAAATTTACTAGTTTAGGCATAATATATAGTTAGTAGGAATCTCTTACACCTTATAAATAAAATCGTTACAATAAATACAGTCATGGAAAAAGGGTTCTGTACTGTTTCTAGCAAAAACACTGTTAGCGCATTAAACTCCTGGATAGTACTTCATTAGCTTTAACTCTCTTTGTATCTAATTTTGATTCATTCTTTCACTTGGTAGTCTATTAAAAACCAAAATCAGCTGATTTACAGATTTAGTATTAAATCTACTCTACACAAGAACCAACCTCTTCAGTTGCCATTGCAGTTGAGCGGTTAAATCCCTAAAGGATTTATGGAGGAGTCGTGGTACAATATTCTAAGTTTATCTTTCCCAGAAATAAAGGAACAGCGTGCCGTCAAACAAAAAGGAACTACATCCACAAGACAGAAGTCGCGCGAGTTTCGAGAAGCAAGGCCAGGCTACTCAGCTCTCTTTCCCAAACAGAGAGGTACTGGGACAGAAGATGAAAAACAAGATGGCGGACGAAGCCGACGAAACGTGGATGAAAGAAGCTATAGGATTGGTAGGAAACAATAATCTTTGTTCCAATTTACTAAAAATAAGTGTTTCGCAAACCCTCGCGAGACTTGATGTGCCACTCTAGTTAAGCCCTGACAGTTTCGTTAGGACTTGGATGGGTTTTGAAAACTCGTATTTCTTCCTGTTTGTGATCCCTTAGTGATTTCTAAATGTTGTTTTTTTCTTCTTATTCGCTATAAATTGCTCTATTAATGAAAATCCGAGCTTTGAGTTTCGGCATTTTTTTTCTCAAAAATGAGCTTTGAGGAGTTCTTAGTTAAATGTCTTGCCTAAACAATAATAGGCCATTTCCGAGCACAGGGCACCCACTCAAACTTTGTGACGGTTGTAATGTTTAAATTTAGAGGAAATGTATCAGTATGGGAATATCGAGAACGTTCATATTATCGTAACATAATGCGATGAATTTTCATATACAAGATGCATCCCATGGGAGGGAAGCAGAGTAAAATGAACAGCGGTGTACTTTCCAGTCAACGAACAATCACATCAAGTAAGTTTAGCTTCTTAGAGTTATGGTTAACACTCTCGATCGATCAACGTCCACTTTACACGTTTACAAACCTACCATCTTTAATAGAGACTTTCTGTATTGTGGATGTTTCCAGTGTTTATTTGGCCCTGCTTCCCTCCTGTGGGATGCATTTATGAAAGGGTATTGTTTGTTGTCATCCAAATATCAGAAAGGAACAAGTGGTGTGACTGTTACAGGCTGGCACCCGAAAATCTAGGAACAGCTCAATCGAGCTTCAGTTGCTGGATTACTCTAAATTATTTGAGCCCTGACACTTCAAGCTTTGGACAGATTTCAAATGTAGTGGCACAAGAAGAATCCTCAGGCTTTCAGTTTGCCTGGTGTGTGGTTTGGAAGCTGTGGGATGGGAATTTGTCGGTGAAAATCAGCTCAGAGCTGGACCGGTCTAGCACTAGGGGTCGCCGAGTTTTCCTCCCTTGTCTCTCTACTATATGCTTGGGTAAACATCGAATGCAAAGCGCTTCAAATTATTTCCAGCTGCAAGAATGGCAATACACAACATTTCAGATAAAAGGGCGTTTATTTTGATCTTATAATAATATATAAAAATTCATCGCATGACAATATGAACCTTTTTGATATTTCCATACATTTCCTTTAAATTTAATCATTACAACCCTCCTCGTTCGTTAACAGAATTAACCAGACAAATCACTCCACCAACTAAGAACGGCCATGCACCACCATCCATAGAATCAAGAATGAGCTCTCAGTCTGTTGTGTGGGCTCCCTGTGTTTCTGAGTTGCCCCAAGCCCCTGTTTCAAAGTGAGGCTGAGTGCAAAGCCATTGATACAAAAATTATTTTCTGTTCTCATGCAAATTAAAATCATTTTCTCCAAAAAGGTTTTGCATTAAGCCTCATTTTGAAAGTTGGAGTCATTGGAACTTGGAAATGGCATATTCAGGTTTATCTCTAATTTGTTGTCTGTTAACACAAATGAAAGGAAAATGCCACTCTGTTTGCCCTCCCCTATACTGATATCCAGGGGGGTACTCAACAAATACAGGGGGGTCCCACCCTGAGATCCAAACCTATACCATTTTTTATATAGTTGAACCTCTCTACAATGGCCACGTTGGGGACAGAAGAAAGTGGCCATTATAGAGAGGTGGCTGTTGTGAGAGGTTTAAACAATAGTGAATGTATGGATTTTTTACCAAAAAAAATGGCCGTTGTGGAGAGGTGGCCTTTAGTGGAGGTTGGACTGTGCCTTTTTTGACAGAAAAGGCACCCCTTTTATATACCTCTCTTTGACAAGACGGTACCCATTTCACATACCTTGTTCAGAACTTTACATCCCTTTCAACTGCTGTAAATGCACTTTCCTTTAAATATGAATAAATCACAAACTAGACATTTTTTGGACTTTTTTTTAGCCATAAAATCCTTTTGTAGCCCTTTTAAGTCATTACAGCCTGAAATGACAGATTTCGCAACCCTTTCATATACTTCAACTAGTGAAATCCCTACACTTTCATATACCTGAACCCTGGAAAAGGTAGGGTGGAGTTTCCCCTTATAGGGCATTATGATGAGTAACCCCCCCCCCCCCCCCCCCCCCACAGCTGAGAGACTGTAGATGATAAGTGGGTCTTTACTGAATTTTTCGTAAAGGCCAGAGATGCTCTTGAACAAGGAGAAGTACCTGTGGGCTGTGTGATAGTGTATCAGAACCAAGTTATTGGTACAGGAAGAAACCAAGTCAATGAAACAAAGAATGCCACAAGACACGCAGAATTAGTGGCCATTGATCAAGTAAAGACATGGTGTATGTCAAAATGTCTTAGTTTTGAAGATGTGTTGCACGACTGCTGTCTTTACGTGACTGTTGAACCCTGTATTATGTGCGCAGCAGCACTGAGATTTGTGGGAATTCCAAGAGTAGTATTTGGATGTGCTAATGAACGATTTGGTGGATGTGGTTCAATCCTGAACATCCACACCGATGATTATTCCAAGGATATATGTCAAAATTTTGTACAAGAAGACATTTCACCAAGAGGGGAAACGGCACAATGTAGTAAATGTAATGCGGAATCTCTTCAAAGATTTTCCAATGCCGGAGGTAATGAGAAATTAATGGACCAGGCCTCGTGCAAGAAAAATACTAATGTTACACCTGACTTTGCTGAAGAGAGGCTTTCTTATCCCATAAATCATGTGAACGATATCCAAAAAGAAAACTCACTTCAAGTCGGTTATGATGAGTCAGAAAAGCCACATGAGTGCATTTGTAGAGTCCCATCAAGCAAGATTGGAAAGCCATTTGAATGTGTTCCCTTCATTTTAGCCAACACGGCAGTCCACTTATTAAAAGAGTTTTATAAAGGAGAAAACCCCAATGCACCCGTACCAAAAGTAAAAACAAAACGGCAGAAATAAAGCCTTTGTTTGTTTATCCTCTTGTATTTTACTGTAGTGTAAGTGGATGTTCCATTACGTAGGGACCTGAAAAAATGTTAAAGGTTATAAATAACATTAAAAACAAAACCATGGAGTTAGCAGATAGGGAAATTAAGCGGTGGTTTTAAAGGAGAAACTTTTCATAACCCTAACTTAATTGCAAAATTGGCCTACCCAAATTAGCTACATGTAGATGATACAGTGTTATACTAGTAACAGACGGCCTTTTATGGTGATATCAGTAATGACAACTGTGTTCAAGCTAGAAAACGGAGTTAGTACGTAGAAAAAAGTCAATCGAAGGTTTGGATTACGTCGATACGTTGTGACGGAACCGTTTTCACCATCCTCGATTGAAGTACTCAGCCACATTCCTGATATCTTGCAAAATTCAATGATGGCTCTCGACTTAACCGGAACGAATGGAACAAAAACAAAGAACAATTATAATAAAAAAATCGGTGCTCTTTCATCCCGCCGGTGTCTTGCTTCCGTTTGGTGGCCAACGCAGTATAATTCTGTTATGATGACCCAGAACAACTTTCCATAAAATTTCTCTTTGGGCGGCTTATCCCTTGAAAAATTCGTAAATCGGTCTTTCAAAGTAAGATCCAAAATTCTCTTTATTAGAAGCTGAAGATCTTTACGCTAATTTTCAGCTGTTTTAAAAAATTTACAGTCAGTCTGTTGTCGCCTGAAAGCTGATGTTAAGTTCTAGGGCTTTGCAGCCCCGCCTATCATTAGGCTTGCAGGAGAAAACTTGTTTCCCTTCCTACTTTTACATGATCACCTTTTGAGGTTCAAAAACGATGCGAGATTTCAGGAAAGACAGACCAAGAATAGATCCTAGAACATTAATTCAGTTTACGTTCCATGTTTTGAGGGCCCCTACATCTAAGTAGGCAGGTTGCAACGTGAAACCAACAGACAAATTGAACAAAGCTTCTAGGAGTTTCCAGAAAAAGGCTATATTCTGGCCGAATATTGGCCTTGTATCACGACGTTCTGCCAAGATACCTGCTGAATGTGTCGCGACAGATTGTAAATAAAGGGTGCCAATATTCATACAGTTGACATTGGAAGGTTGCGTTTGGGGTTTACCTTGATTGAAAATTAGCTCATTTGTCAAAGCAAAACCGCATAAATTATTTAGCAAAGTGAACGCTTTGTCTTTCACAGAAAAAAAAAAAATGATATACCACACAAGCGGTTTCTTTTCATAAAAAACCAATTTAGGCACTCATTTCAAAGCACTGAAATCACAAAGAGATGCATTCATACTAGTGCCGTGTCCTTTCACGCGTCCATTTACTCGACCGAGTCGTTGAACACAGCAGCACAAGCGAATTTCCGATTGTAAAATTCTTGAAAGTAAAAAGAGATGAGTGTTGATCAGAAATCAGGGTTGCTCCGACTTGAAAGGAGAGTTCAGCGAACAATAAACTCCATCATTAATTTGCAACACGTGCTTGAACGCGAAAAAAAAAATCGTTCCATCTGGCTTTTCGCTCTTTTGTTCATCCTCGCAAGGAAGTCGTAGGGCCTAATTTGGTGTGACGGCCAGACCAATTTCTTGTGTAAGATTTTTTTTGAACATATACTTTCAGGTCCACAAACTCAAAAAAAGCACGTGTTTACGTCCTCAACGTTGCTTTAAGACTGCTTGACTACTTTTCCTGAGTTATTGTCAATACCAAGCAGGAGCGGGCTTGTCGAATTTAATAAGCAGTCAGTCAACAGGTAGTTGTGTTGCTGCTAACTTAAAATTGTATTCCTTACATAGAATGGAGACTTTTTTAACTTTTTGAGATTCGTCCTTGATTCCGAGGATGCTATAAATTTGGTTTTTGGTGCATGGGCTACGTTTCGTAAGCTACTTTCCACTTTTAGACCCAACCATGCAACTGATCCCGCTTATTTGCAGATCTAACCATTACAGTTGGATTGCTGTTTTGGCCACAAATTCATCCGTACTCAGATCAGAAAACAAATTATTGCGAAAAAGATAACTGTTATACTGTAGTTCTGCCCCAATGCGATTCATCATCAATTTGGAGTACACACTGTGTCTGTTACACGCAGTGTCTGTCTCCCCCAGGAACCTGTTAATTGAAAAGGCTGAATAAACTTGAACATAGAAGCCATTTAAACATGATTGACAGATAGGTGCTTATTTATAGATGTTTTCTGGTGTAAAAAGTTGCTAACAAGATGTGAATTACTGTCTTTTCTCTCCCTGGATTTTACTGGCATACCAACGCCGCGGAATCTTCTGCGCTCGTAAAAGAGGTTGGTGATGTATGACAAGTTAGGATTATAATCGAATTCGATGCGATTTTTTTAAGATCTTTGCAGTGGTGGCTGACTGATTTTTACTTAGCAGAGAAGGCCACACATAATTGGCTTTTTTAAAGCAAAGGTTTCCTCATGGCCAGTGAACACTCACTAAACAATGAATTGCGATGTTCCGAATGTTTTGGCTGGGAAATGTCTGTATAAATGGCAATTGAATGAGACAATCCCGTGTGAAACATAGCTAAAATTCCTGTGTTTATCTCAAAACAAATTACCTTTTTCTTAAATAATATATCTTGTAGCATAAACTTTCACATAATTCGGAGGAACAGATGTTTCTTAGCTAACAAAGAACGAGAGGAGTCACATTTTTCCAGTGAATTTATTCTATAACTTAATTTCAGAGAATCAAGGCTCGTGGTACCAAAACTGAATCTAGATTTCACAATTTGCTCATTTTATTTTAACATTAGAGTAGAGTAAAACAGAAATGAAACAAATTTCAGCAGCGTTGAATTGAATTGTCATACGTTCAGTACAGTCTGAAAAATCTATCACTTGGGCACTCCCGCCAATTACTCCCGCCACGGAAAAGAGTGTGTGGCCCCTAAGTTCCAAAAAAGGTCCGAAATTCTAGAATAGAGTGTGAGTAACTTTTTTTAGTCCTGATTATTTTCAGGCATGGAGGAGGAAAATTGGTTCATCTAATACAGTAAACGAGAAGGCAAAGCACATGAATCAAAACAGTTTTCTATCTTGAGCTGTTTAATTTTCATTAAATGCAGAGTTGAACGAAGAGTTGAAAATTAGGTCAATTTAATAATATTTCAACCTTGCGAGAAGGAAAACATCGATCATTAGAGTAACGGAAACTAAGAAGAGAAAATGCTAGAAGCAATAAATGTTACGAAACTTTCATTGTCTATCTTCAGCGTTTCCATCGAGAATCTTTTTATTTTGCACCGGCATGCAATCCCGAAACCGGACGATCCAGTTCTGTGTTGAATACAGTGTAATAAAACTTTGCCCCTATGGAAAGGAGGAAAGAAAGTAGTTCATCATTACACCAACGAAAAAAATGTAGCGCATGCACAAAACAGATTTTCGTAGTGGACTGCATGGTTTAAGCCTCGTCGCACAAATGAACGCAGAGTAAAAACTTCTGACACATTCGGCTAGTCTCGCACACCATGGTTTAAGTCCAGATAATTTAGGAAAGGCATATACTAAAAATCCTTCTCATCTTCGCCTAAGATTCCGTTCAACATGTGTCTCATTTGAATCTCCATTCGAGTTTTTTACCCAGAATAAAACAAAGTCTGAGTTTGGAAAATGTCGTTCATTGATTATCTGTTCCAATAAAGCAGCTGAAATTTAAGCCTTAATATTTACCTCTTACTTTTATCTTAACGTGAAGTCTAGTACATAAACATCCATTATTTCTGAAATGGCAGTGAAATTAAGCATTTCTTTGCTGCCGACACATCGATGTTTCTGGAAAATGGCACGGCATGATGATACGGCTGAATAGACACCAGCTTTTAAATTATATTTTTCCTAAAGACGGGCGAAATTTATCCTAAACTATTTAGCAAAATCAGTTTGTTCTTAGCATTTTGGACATGAACGAATATAACGGGGTTTTAGTTAACGATACTAAACAGTGTACCATGATCATTTTACTCAAACATCACGGGATTTTTCCCGAAACAGGCCATGTTCTAGGTTCAAAGGAGAAAAGAAAGCTAATAAAATACTGACGACACCGTCTCCGTCACCATACACAAAAAAATTTTATATTAAAAGAGAAGCTCCTTGTTGGTGGCTCTTTCTCCTCGCCACCTGTAGAAGTCACTAAGGGTTCATTCAAGGTGTCGTGGCATATATATATTCAGATTTTGTCTTCTGCCATGTTTGCTTTTAAGTTGGTCTATATAAGTTTTGAATTGCTGTTAGAAATTTCGGTTGACTGCTCAACTTGTTTGGCTACTATAATTCAGTTAGTCATTACCATTCATGTCAGTTCTAGCACTTCGGAGAATTGATAAAAAAGTGAGATGAAAAAGTCTACAAACACTTTGATGTTAATTAAAATGATTGAAAATTATTAGTTTCCAGAGTATCCAGTACCCCTGAGGGCTTATCCGTTAATGTTAATTATACACTGTTAAACTGGTAGACCCAGCGTAAAGGCAGATGCATAGGCAACAAAGAATTGCTTCGAAGATTCTCGACTGAACACGGATTTGAATTTTTACCAGACTTGAATGCTAAACTAAGTTAGTCTGCGTTACTGTGTAGCATGGCGCTTTTGGTAACTGAGAAGACATTGTGGCGATTTTTATTTTTCTCGCGTCTTCGCCGCTCGTTCGCGCGCGCTTTGGCTTTGCCGCTCATTAGTCAGGGGCACCCAACGACGGTTTCCCCCTAAATACTTTGAAAACACTTTTTAGGTTACCCAGAGTACTTTTTGATCTCTAGGAATGTATTCTAAGTAGCGCTAAAAAATTTATATCTGTTCGGTCAGCCTAGGGCAACTTGAGTCTTTTCGAAATTACGAGGGCTTCAGTATTATTTTCCCGAAAATTTTAGCTGCAATTTAAAGTTTTACGAAAGTGATAGTTTTTCTGATTCCTCTCTGCATCGCATCTTCGATTTCGAAAATTTTAGCTTTCCTTTCTCTACGAAAAATAGCCTAATCAGGGGAGTGAAACGGGAAAAATTAAACTTCAGAAAATCGTAGGAATTTATTAGATAAGCTTCGAAAATTGTATGTGAATGGAACGGTCATCTAGAAATTTTTAGCCTTCCTCGAGCTATAGAAAATTCTAGGCAATTTTTGCTTCTCCGAACAAATATTTCACGGAAAACAGTCGTTGGGTGCCCCTGATTAGTGCGCCAGACAATACCGCCATGCTGCGTAGGCTAAAACAAAGTAGGCTGCGGACATGTTATGGTGGCAGCATTCATTTATTTGATCAGTAAATCAACACGAATTCGGACACTTTTGAGATCGCTTAGTTTTTTTTTTTACGAATCGCCCTTTCGTTCACATGAAACCAGTGAATCCGCACACGGAAACCGCATAGTTTTGAAACCGCTCTCCACAGTGGAATTTTTTGGATCAGACGGGTTTGGTGAATTCGTGTGGACGACTGAAACCGGATATTTTTGAAATCAACTATGTTATAAACTCGGGTGTTCTGACAAGTTGACGAATGTTGGCTTATAGCGCTGGAACAAGGAAATATCCGGCCATTGTGCTCGAAATAGCTCAACAATGTACAAAAATGCCGGGAAAAAGCTGCCCCGCGAAATCACATCGTGGGCTCGATTTGCGCATGCCTGCTAGATAGTAATTAAGAAGCATATGTATATCGCAGGAGCGGCAGTGTGGATGGGTGAATCCAAACCGGATACACTACACCGAATTCGTGTTAACGCAAATATCAAGTACGCGATTTTCACCGTAGACTGCGAGCAGTCTCTTACTTTTCTTTGCGAAGCTACTGCACGCCAGGGGCGTTAGCGTAAGCTTTTGAAGGTGTACGCACGTGTACGCATGCGGGGAGAAGTAAGAATTAAGGTGACCCAATCAACCTACAATCTTGGACAGAATAAAATAGAACAGCAAACCCCCACCCTCCTCCCCCCTCCCCCGAATCAAGGATGAAGCCGCGCAAAAGCCAACACGTGCCATTTTCCCATCCTTGATTTGTGTGTGGGGGAAGAGGGGGGGGGGGGGGGGGGGAGGGAAGGGGGGGTGTTGGGGGTGGAGGTTGGTGCAAATTTTTCATCGATTTTGTTCAAGATTATAGGAGGGTCTGGCATGCTCCCCCAGAAATTTTTAAATTAAAGGTCTTGGACATGACATTTTCAGTAAAGTAATACGCAGAAAAAGGATCTACTTAGTTCTTTATTTTACCGATCTCAAGTGTTGTCGGAAAGGTACAGTGTTTAAGGGAAAGAAGTGGCAGTACCGACAACAGAATTATGGAATAATAAAAGCCAAGGGAAAATACTAATTCAAACACACCAATATAGTGCAAAAATATATCATTCATCCCGATTTGATAGTAAAAAAATGTTTTTTCAGGAAATAAGAAAAAGATTTTTTTTCCAAATTTTAGCTGCGCAGGCGCGGTATGTGCGTATATGAACGCTACGCTCCGGAGTTGCTTTGTTTTGTACGCCCCAACCAACTACGCGACTGACGACAAGCGACGCGAAGGAATTGGTAAACGCAGGAGCCCATCAAATGGAGCCTCCATCTCCCATACAAGCCCTTGGAGTCAACCCTTTCCCGAGTAGATTTATAATTAGAACGGTTCCCAGGGGAGACTTCGCGCGCCGACGGTGGGAAGAGCCAATCACAACGACGAAATGAGACTGCTATTGTACTGCACCAAACAACAGGAAATTCGGTGTTGACAGGCCAAACACAATCACAAGCTAGTGAAACGTGACTTTAGCGTTTTCATCCCTCAGAGATTTTTTTTCTTTTCCTTTTAGCCGGTAGATTATACTGTGGAGAGTTTTAAACTCTGACTATGTTAATCTTAGTTTTGACTGCTTGTCTCACATTAAGAGACCATAAAGCTGGTCTGTTAGATGCATAATGATTGACTACTACCTGCAGTCTGTAGTTCTGACAGGATTCGTTTTCTTTAGGCAATTTTTTAAGCGTTAAGGTTATTATTTCTGCTAAATGACTCAATATTAATCAAATTTCTAGTTTTTCAAGGTTTTTTTTCCCGAAATCTGTTTATCTGAAAAAATACTGGTAGTCCTTGTGGTTGTTTTGTCTGTCAGCTAGTGGGATGATTCCCTGCTATGTTTTGTAACGCCGGGCCCAGCCATTGTTTTCTCACAAAAAAGTGATCTACAGATGCAAATTCGAAGGAAAGAATTGAGCCTAAACGTCTACATTAACTGCTGAGAATTGTCCTGTCAGTCAATCATAATTCTTTTGTCGCAGATACAATCCGTTTTGTTTTTCTTGAGACAAGTGGGTCTTTGGACTACAGCGCAATGTCACAAATTCCTCTGTTAGCAAATTACTTTTGAGTTAGCTTCACGGTCGAGCAACTGTTCTCTTCTGTTCAACGTTTCAAGTGCCAGTTTTATCAGGCAACTCTCATGGTGATGCGAGTCAGTTGTAGAGGAAGACTGCAATTTCTCAAATTTCGGAAATAAAGCTATCCTCGTTAGTTACTACTTAGGTCATTGCTTTTGCACGCGTTGCTTAACTGGCGAAATCCACTCCACGGTGATGACAAAAATCAAATCATGATCCTGGCACTTTTTCGGCGCTGATCGTCGAAAAGTTCCAAATCGTCCACAGAATGCTTAATCGTCGACTCTTTTCGAAGTGCATGCGTACATGTTAAATGTATAACGACAAATAAAAACACTCGCAAAGATAACCTTTCAGTGATCCTCAGTTCGCTGCCTTTGTCTCATCGCTTCTTGCTCAGTCTCAGTCGGGTAATTCATTAACTTTTATTTCATGATACCCAGATCCCAGCGGCTGTAAAATCATAAAAATGGACGTATAGTAAAAAGGAAAACGGTCGAAGGATGGGCTTCTGAGTTCGACTTCATCCAACTTCATTTTTCTCACGGTGACATACGAGACTCACGGAAATATGACACTTTTCGCGGGAAACAAGCCGTTCTATTTATAAATCTACTCGGGAAAGGGTTGACTCAAGAAATTAATGGAGATGGAGGCTCCATTTGATGGGCTCCTGTAAACGCTAAAAGCCATGCACGAGAGAAAAAACAGCTTCTTTTTTCGGCGGGGGTGGCTTAGTTTAAGAGGCGTGGGCGGGTTTAATTAGCAATACTATCTTTGTACGTGGCCAATGATTTAGAATTTACTAACAAGAGAGACAGCTGGAAACCTCTGCTCGCACGATACTTTAGACTTGTCTTCGTATATATTTGTAGCTAAAACCAATGTCTAGACGGTGCGTGGGCCGGCAGACTCATGCCACTTGCAACGCAGGCTACGTGACCCCTTACACTGAGTTTAAACCATTTCAGTGCCAAGTGTAGCCAGGGGCAAAATTGAACAAAAATTTCCAAATTTTGTTTTATAAAATGTTGAACACAAATAGCACCATTTGAAACTACAGGTAGAGAGGTTTCATTTGAATGGCCACGTCATAGGATTTTGTTCACAGACTCAAAAGTTAGAACTACCTAAAGACTTCAACATTCATTCTGGCAGTGAGGAGGTAAGAGCAGATGTTACCATCGGTCGGTCAAACATCTCGTGGCAATAGCTTAAAAATCAATTTAGTAGCCCCTAATCTCAGATTAGGTATACCTTAATGTAAAAAAAACACTGTATGGTTCGTTTTGGTAATTATCGATTAGTATTCGAGAAAATCGATAATAACAGTTTCTGTGTAAATATTCCGCTTTTTAAGTGGAAATTTAGGCGATTTAGACGCCTCACGTTACAAAACAAAACACTCTAGTAAGGTTCTCTCTTGATCTAAAGAAACGTTGTTTAATCATTTCCTTGCAGCGAATCGAAGCCGCGTGTCCGCGAGTTGTTATTTGTTTTTGTTTGTTTTGTTTTGTCTTCTCCGATGGCGATTTTTCTACTACTACAGAGATCACACGGTGGCCTTTATTATTTTTTTTCTATTACATTTTCTTGATTTAACATATATATATTGCCCAGAATTGAAGTTGCTTCAGTAGACTCGGCTGGAGGTAATTCAAGTCACTCACGTGATTGGTTGAAACACCAGATAAGAAGGAAAGGACCAAAACGCAGTGAACACGTCGGTATGCAAAAGGGTGCCAACTTTACTATTGTCTGTACTATGGTTCTGATTGGTTTAAACGTCGAATTTTACGAAATCTTCGCAAAGCAGCATGTATATTATTCCCTTTTTTCTATCCAACTTCCTTATAACAAAATCTAGTCTGAGTCCAGCTAAGTAACATAGAAATCGTATGTGCGGATCGTGTAAAATTGTGAACATTTCTTGGCCATTGTTTGCAACTCTTGTGATTGGTCGAAATGTTTTAACACAAAAATACACCCTTTAAAAATGGATTTCAAATACATTTTCTTTAGTAAACTGCCTTTTTGTAGATTTATGCATTCTCTGCGTAAAAATGACAATATTTCTCTGTGAGGAAAGCGCGTGTATTGCGCCACAACAAAACAAATTGCTTCCCTTCTTACCTGGATCATTACTTAAAAAACTCCCCCAAAACATCTCCTGGGACTCTAAACAACAACTATCCATGTGTTCGACGAACTATATTCGGTACCACATGCTTAAATAACAGTTTAATTTTGGCTAACTTTTCCTCTCGATAAAAATAGGTCGGACGAATTAAATTAGATAGAAGAGAATTACTTGAATAGCGCTTTGCATATTTTCAATACCAAAAATAGGTTTTGTCAGAAATCAGACCCCTCGCGTGACTCAGACAAAACAGCTCAAAGGCTTTGTATGAGCAACTTACGTTTCCGACATGAAAATTATTCAAAAAAAATCGCAACGAACGTTTCTTAAATGCTTTGTGAGCTTTGTACAAAAAGGCATTTTTGCTATAAGATATAAGAAGAAAAACCTGGTCCGAGTTATAAAGTGACTTGGTCAAAGTAGAGTACTGAAATCGCAGACCTGCCAACGCCGGCCTAGATCATAAAGGAAAAACTGGAGACGCGTGCGAAAAAAAAAGCAAAACAAAAAGGAGAGACACTAGAATTCCTCATTAAATTTTCCGTTTTATTCAGCAAGGTAACATTTCACCTCAGAATGATTTTCCGCCAAAAAAAAAAAAAAACGTGAGATTGGGAGGCTTGTCTTGATGCCTGAGGAAAAGAAAAGTGATCCATTCAGTTTGACTTGAGAAAGGAGAAGGGGGAATAATTATAAAGACTGAGATACAACACCTGTTAATGTTTCCGACCGGCCAAAGTCGAGCCACAAGTGAAGACAAAAACACCAGCCATGACAAAGGAAAGGTCTGTCAAAATTTCAATTAGCAGACCGATAAATAGATGTTAAGATTACTGAAGTGGATACCGCTATACGTGCACGTTTTATCTTCCAGCACAGAAATCGATCCGCTATAACCTGGACTATTTACGAAGCACGATTGGGAATGTAGAATCGCAGTTGGGCCCCATTATTAAAATCGGGCTGAAAATGGAGTCTAGTGAGTTAATACAAAGCCAAAATAAATCGAGCCACACGAACAATATCCGGAATAATGATAACATTGCCTGAAGACTTCGACATGTGTATTCCATGGTCTACAGATTGGTCCTGCCGTGCGCATGCACACGATCGATCACGAGCCGTTATATCGCCCTTCATTGGCTTTTAGCAGGTTGCAAAAAAAGCAACCTGCTGGCTAATGGCTCAAAGTTTACAAAGAAAGTTTTCAATAAAGGAAAGACTCCTTGTTTAGTAGCACTTTCTTCTCACCACCTGTAGAAATCACTAGATTTTTAAGGGTTCATTCTGTCATTCAAGGTGTTGTGGCACTATAATATTTTGTCCTCTACTGTTCGCGGTGTGGGTCTACATAAGTTTTGAATTGCTGTTAGAAGTTTCATTTCAGTGCTCAACTTCTTTCGCTCTTATAACTAGTCTTTACCATTTATGTGAGTTCACTAGCACTTTGGAGATAAAGAAGATGAAAAATTCTACTGACACTTTGATGTTAAAATAATTGAAAATTGTTAGTTCTAATACCCTTAAGGGATTATCCGTTAATGTTAATTATACACTGTTAAACCGGTAGACCCGGCGTTAACGCAGATGCATGTTACAACAAACAGTGGTTTCAAAGATATTCCACAGAACACGTACGGATTTGAATTTTTACCAGACATGACTGCTAAAAGAACAGGCTGCAGACAGGATTTGGTGGCGGTATTTGGTGATTTGATTGGTGTATCTCATAGTGAGTGACATCTATTAACGCATTTTAGCAGTCATGACACCAGTTAAGACATTTGAATCTTGCCTTCACGATCACCACAAAATGCTTGTATTTACCTTTGACGCACGTTTAAAACACTGTATAGCTCTAAACATATTTTAGCTGAGCGGGTTTACGTACTAGTCAGCTTTTGGCGGCTAATCACTCTACGAAGTGACAAGTAGGATTAACCGAGCGCCTTCTTCGAAATCGTAAAAAGGCTGAAAAGGTAGGCTGTTCCACGATATTTCATAGTACATAAACCTCCTAACATGTTTTCACTTGAATGAATTATTTAATTTTATGATAGGTTCATGTACAGAAAATTCCAAATCTTTCATAGTTAAGTATGAACTTCACTTATGTTAATTTTCCTTATCTAGAGTTCACGACTCATTAACCGACATACATGTATTATTGTTCATAGCCGTCAATTTCGTTTCTGATATGAGTCAATATACACGTAAGGAAAATTATTTGGAAAATTCACATAAATTCTGTGACCAATTGCAGTTTAAGAGAAGGAAAAAGATAGAAAAGCATTGTTTTTAAATTACTATAATAAAGGCTCTAGTGATTAGTATGATTGAAAATGAGCATTGTAAGTTCAGTATTTAGTCCGCACATTTATCAAGCAGCGGTTTTTGTTCCTCGATCTGTTTGTTTTAATATTATTCTCACAGATAACTTCAATTTCTAACCGGAGTAGAGATGCGACTCGGTGAGATACAGCTTCTGCAAAGAAACAAATACTACAAAAAAACAGTGTATTACAAAACAGTGGGTTTTGTTTCTCAAACCACTCAGTTATGTTGCTCAGTTTGTTTCATTCTAACGGAATCTTACTTCTGACTTCGTGATTTAAAGAGCAACTACTACATTGCAATACAATTGAAATTGCGTTTCACTTGTTTCAGTTTATTCCTCTAATATTCAGGCTTCCGAGTACAGTTCAAGTGATGGCGCTGGTTTGAACACAAGGCACGTTTAGGGCGATTTGTATATCGCCACTTTTCACAGATTCACAGATTCACTTAAACAAGCAAAACAAGGATATTTTAGGTCAACCCCATTTGAAAAGATTGCATGGTTTATTCTTTAACCGAACCTGTGTCGTAACAATGATCAGGATTCGTTTTGGAACTAATTCTGACTTATTTTATTCGCCACTGGGCTCGTGAAGCCAATAGGGGGAGCTTTCTCGACTAAATCGATGCAAAATCTGCCGAGAATTTAAAGGCACGATACATTAGCACTGTCAAGCGAAAATCTGTAGGAATCAGTTAAAATAAGGTTAAAATTCAAATTCAGATAAAATCGTGAAAACTTAAAAGAGCGAGAAGCCTTTTGTCCCTCCAATATGGTTACACGACGTTCATTTCAGTCCATGCCTCTTCAGAGAACAGTCTGGTCTGGGTTGGTAGCTGTTGTGGGAGCCCAAAATCCATAGAAAATTAATTACTACTGGTTATGACGGGCGTGATGTGGTTATCAGGAACACGAACCATTCTCTGCATGGCAAGAATTAGCTCTAGTAATGTGTTCTCAGACAGTTTGTTGGACTGCTAGATGTCAGTTTTCTTCAAACAGTGGAGCAGGTCATTTGGATAGCAATCACTAAATCGTCTCTTTACAAAAAGTTTGTTAAAAGCTTACTGTCTTTTATAGATGGGATACGAATTGGTAAACCGTTTGTCACCATGCATTAAGACCTTCTTGTGCTGTTGCTGTCGATTTTTCATGCAGAATATCTAGATTCGTTTCTTTAAATTTAACTTTTCATGAGGAGTATTTCAGTAAAAATTCGTTCTCCGGAAAGCGTAATTTTATCCTCTTTATAGGCAAGGTTTGATTTGAAGAACCTAATGGAAGTGTTTCGTGAAAATTGGTTTTAGGTCGGGCTCGTACATATCAGATTTTGTTTCCATGTAGTGCGATGGTAGTATGTTCCATAAAGCGAGTTCCTTTAGATATCACTTGTTGTGAGTATTGCGTATGCTCTGTAGACTGTACTTTTTGGTTATAATCTATAGGAAAATTGTCCCGCCCAAGAAAGTGAACAAACACCGTTGCATTTGTACCAAACACTTTTACCTTCATTAAAAACCCCGGCCACAATTTTTTTGTTTTCGCGCCACGGGACTGCGTCCAATTTTACTATGTCAGAATTCTCCTTTTCTCGTGTGAATCAAAAGGCAAATTTGAATCAGTAGTTAAACTATGACATTGCTTATGGTAGTTGTAGTTGTAGCAAGAATTAACGACGCTGTGATGAACATGACCTGTTTACGTCAACCAAACCAGAATATTTAATACCTAAAATAAACAGAACCAATATCGTGGATTTCATTTATCAGTCCGCTTCAGGTTATTTCGGTAACAAAATTAAATTAGGAATGCGCCTCCAGGCTGAAATACAAACCGGTAGCCTTAATTTCCAGCGTTTATTTATATCAGCCATCGAATCGACTTGTCTAATTGGTATTGCTATAGATAAAGTGACGATCCGCAGCATTTCAGAAAAGTGATACCGATAAATTAAAAGTTGAAAGTGAGGGAAAATTTGGGTCGGACTGATGCTTTTTACTTATAGTTCCCCATTTCTCTATTTTTCTTCACGCCCGAAAAGGTAATTGAATATTCGAAGGCGACAGCGAGATTTTTATTGGCAGAGAGACGAAAGACGAATCAGTTTCCGAGATTCAATTATCGGCAAAAGTGACTCAGCCTTTAGGATTAGAATTGGTCAGACTCATAATTTTGGTCTTTAATTTACGTTACCAGGAAAAAATGGCCAATCTAGGCTCTTAACTAATAGGGTATTCTGTCTCCACTGAGCAGAGAGGACGAAGTCAGCAAAGGCGACGTTTAAAATGTTTTGGTGTATCTACATTTCATGTAAGTACCTTAGATTAAACTTCTCTCTTCTACAGTATGGATTAAAGGGTTAAATAACAGTACTTGAGTGCTACCCTTCTTCGGTATGGTAGCTTAAAGAACACATTAACCAGATACTTAACATGATCATGTTGTAAAAAGAAGACCCAAGAAACAAATAGCGGCCACCCGTAGGATGTCATTTATGCTTAAAAGGCATTATCGTCTCTTGTCATAGTTTTCAGTAAACGAAAACCTCTGTGATGACGATGTAAAGAGTTATTCTGAGCAAACATGCTAATAAAAGTTGCAAAATCTCTAGAACCTGAGGGAATGCACAGGAGCTCGTAATAATGTACGCTGGAGCACTTTGAATTTGCAATTCTGATACAAATGAATCCATTGGGTCTCAACTTTTATGGTTTAATTACGATCGAGTGAATATAAAGAACCAAACCCCTTGAGACGCCTCAGTCTGTAACAGACCCGGTGAAACCCTAAAAATTTCGCTTCCCCGATGCCCGGCGAATATTTTGTATCTACCCAGCTGATTTTTTGCGTTCCCGGTCACTTTCTATTTATCACTTCTTCAAGACTAGTGTATTTCGTTGTTCATATTTGTTTAAAAGGAGCAAAAATATAAGACATTATTAACAGAGGAGGCTACAGGTAATCAATCTCGCATAAAAAACTTGTAAATAGTTTAGTTCTTCTCGCTACAGCAAACTTAAAAGGTGTTCCAAGCTTTAATGTTGTTAAAAATGTAAGGCCTACCATCCTTTCCGCTTTTATGGGAAGTATACAACTAAGAAGAAAAACCCAGTGGAAAATAAACCAACCCAGTGACATTTTCTCCTAGAACCCAGTGACCAGTGAGAAGATATAGATTTCACTAGGTCTGTTATAGAGGGGTGTTTTAGTTTAGGTTACATGAGCTTAGAACACCTTCCAGGCAAGCGTTTTACAGCCCCCTTTCTCGTGAAATTCTGTACGTACACTGTACGTAGAATGTTAAAGGACCCACGCACTGCTCGTAAGGAGTAGGGATATAGTCCCCTGTGTGGTGGTCTATCTTCAATTCGCTTTTACATCAAGGAGGATTTATACAACCATAACTAAATTAATTGTAAACTGTGCCCTGATCAGTCTGGCTCAAGTCCCCCATCCAGTGTTGTTGCTTATTACGATTTACTAAGCTAGCCTTTAAAAATTTACTCAGAGATATCAGAAACGACTAAAGATAACTTGATGAAACGACTAAAGATAACTTGATGATCTCATTGCAGTATTTGCTTCTGTAAGCAAAGCATTAGACTGCGCCCTGTTTGACCCGAAATGCAAAAAGTCCGATCCTACAGCACCCACAAACTCTTCGTGCTACACACTTCAGCAGTGTGTTCACTTCCCTGGAGTCAAACCAGAATGCTGTGCATTGTTCAAGCGAAATCAAAGGGGACTTGGACCGAGTATTGTGATGCAAGATTGCGCGCAGAAGAATACCTTTGACTGTGGATCATTAATGTGTATTGCGCATGCACGGAAAAGAAACTCTCCCAAACAAGCGGCCAAAGAGTACTTCTGCTGTTGTACTGAGGACAGGTGTAACGGCCTCTTGGTTCTATTTGTTGAGGAAGAGAAGGGAAAAAGCGGTAGGAATTAATTCCAATTTTAAATTGGACTAGGAATGATTAGCTAATTTATTGGCAGTCGTTCAAAAGATGGATCACGCTATCCACTGGATAAATTTCTCTCTAATAAATAACACAGTTGTTCCCTAACTTCAAGTTAAAACAGCCGGGGAAGTTGGAAACTTCTTGACAATGTGATACAGATTATCTATTCATTAAAAATGGACTGGTGTTAGTTGACTCAGGCACGTAGGGCCAGCTGTGGTACCACAGTTTGAAACGTGCGGGAAGAGAGCAGAACAAGAAGAGAACAAGGTTTCCGCTCCACCGTTGACCGTTATGTTTTCTGCTTTCTCAAAGCGCGTTTCGTCGGGTTATTTAGTGTGTAGTTTCCTCCGGACCGAGTTAGCTTTCCCTTTTCAGCCCTGACTCTCTTTCCTGGTCTGTTCACTGTGCCCTTGATGAGAATGACTTACCTTCGGAGCAGACTATAACTTTTAAATTACCATCAGTCTATGTTCCTGTTTACATTAGTGAGCTCGCTACAACTTAATAACAGTGTACCATGGCTATTTTTGCTAATTTAGTTTTTGTATCGTTGCTAAATGAGTGTTTACCACTTACTTAATGCTACACGTAGTTTACGCTCAATGAACTAATGTGTGGTCATTGAACTGCTGGTGTGGTTATTGTGTAGTTATTGAACTAACGAAAAAGCTATCCGCTGGATAATGATCTATCCAGTGGATAGCCCAATCCATCGTTTGAACAGCCGAGGCCTTATCGATTAAACCTCTCTGAGACTTCAATAAAATTTATGACCTATAGCGATACCTTAAATCGAATGCTCAAGCGACCGAGTTTAACAGCAGATCAGAATCGTTCAGTGTATGAGAATATATCAAAACAGACCACAATTAAGGTAGCTGAATAATTGTACCATAGTTCTTTCGATTTCTTTTTTTCTTTCTGTCACCTTTCTTTAGAAATTGAAGAGTCGATCAGAAAGTTAAGGTTACTGATTTGGGCCCAGATTGTTGCCGTTACGATTTTTAGTTCCCTCATCGCGATTGCGTATATGCTGCACAAAGTGAGCTCTAATAGAAGACGGCGCCCATTGACTCAAGTTGTCTGCAATAGAGGTTTGTCGTTTTTATCACCGATGTCCTAATTCGTAAATCTAGATTTTTATAGAGAGAGGTAATAGAGAAAGGTAGATTTCTTTGCCAAGTTTTCCAAGGCCACAATCATAGGTTACCAAGAGACCATTAGGACAGAGAAGGGAATCTTAGGGCGTTGGCCGGGATATGTGAATTTTACAAAAGTTATTTCTAGAGGTTGGAATTAAACGGAGGTGTAATTCCTGAGTCGCTAACACATTTAAATCAAACCCTGAAATCAAGTCCTTAGTGCAAAAAAATGCAGAATATTATTTTGTGATGGCGACTGTTGAATTCTCTCTTGGCAACGCTTGTTAAAATTTTGCGCACCTCTCTGGAGATCAACTTCCGATTAATCCAAGCAATTAATGGTCTAAAAATAAGTTTGGTGAAATTCGCATATCCCGGTCCCAGTATTCTCTCTTGAGGTTACCTCTGGTGCCTGGTAAACTACAAACAGGGCATAAATCATATGTTTTTATGGTAACTTGCGCAAATCGCCATTCGACTAAAGTCCAGAAATATGATCAAGAGTCTTTGGGGGTGTGGGTAAGGAACTACGTCTCACGGTCGTTTTTAATGAAAAAAAAGATTGGTATGTCCGTAGTCAGAAAGTACTACGATTTACTTTTCTCATTCTATAGCAGTCGTCTGTAACAGCGGTTATTAATTGATGGGACTGAGTGGAATCCAATAAAGGTTGTAATCATAACTATAACAAAATTGTCAAATCTGATTGGCTATCAACTGCCCTGATTTCAGCCTCAATTGGACAGTTAAATAGGACAGTACGCGTCATGCCTAAGTAATTGGACAGTACTCGCCATCACGCGCGCGCTTAAATGGCTTTTTTTTTCACTGCTAGCAAAACAAAATTTCGAATTTCTTGTGCTTTGATTTAAAAAATAGCCTATTATATCACAAATTTTGTTAAAGTTATGATTAATTGGTAACAGAACTTTGTGTCGTCCAATTCGGTCTGTAATCATACTCGTGATTAAACAAATCGGACTGCCGCTACGCGGTCGTCCGATTTTGTTAATCACTCGTATGATTACAGACCGAATTGGACTCCACTCAGTCCTGTTACCATTACTAATCATACGAGTAATTAACGCCACGTGGTCATCCCATTTGTTTCATTACGAGTATGATATACAGACCGAACTGGAGGACACGAAGTTCTCTCTCTAGTGTCATTGATTAATAATAGCTATAACAACATTTGTGATATTTAAGGCTTTTTATGACATTAAAACACAACAAATTCCAAGAGTATTTGCTAGCAGTGGAAAAAACCACTCAAGTGCGCGCGTGCGATGGCCCGTACTGTCTAGTTACATAGGCACAACGCGTACTGACCTATTACACTGTCCTATTAGCGCTGAAATCAGAATAGTTTTGAGTAAATAAAGTAGCCAATAGGTCAGATTTGCAACTATCGTCCAAAATGTTTCATTCAGAATTTTGTGTCCACCCATAAATAAAGAGTTCCTATTACTTTTTCAATCAGTTCCATCACCAAAATTAGACCAGAAGGCATAACAAGGACTCCTGGATTGTAAAATGGCCTCCTGAAGAGGCCATTTTAGAACAAACAATAGTAGCAACACCTCCACCCCCCAAGCCCCCAAAGAGAGGAATATGAGAAGCTAAAGTTTTATTAGCAGAGCTTGGCAGAACGATGCGGATTTTTACAACAACTTTTCTTCTGTAGCCCATGGTGAAAACCAAACTAAAATTGTGCTTATTTTTTTTATTTATTAACTTATTAAGTTATTGATTTATTATTTTTTTTAAGGTGCTCGTCGATACTCAAACATGCCTCAATGGACAAGAAAGGACTTTCAACTGATCACCTGCCTCGTTCGAAGCAAGTTTGGTGAAGTATGGCAGGCCAGGCCGCATGGCTCTAATCAGATAGTCCGCATCCGATTGACAGCAGGCTCGGATGACGTCTATCTTTACGACAGTCACTTAATGAGCAAAATACCAACCTTTAAATTCACGACAGCTCTTTAAATACGGCGTGAACTTGTATAAAACCCTGAATCGAATTAAACTTGAGGGGGTCATGTCACCAGTAGGGTATTGCTGTTTTAGGTCAATTCTGTGCTGTCGTTATTACGTAGTGCTATACACAAAATGCTCTTGTAGCGTTATGAAGGAGATAAAAGGCAAATTAATAATGATAAATTTCCACCATTACCATCCGTAGCAACAGACGTCTCACGAAACAGTTTCAATGCTTAAATATAGTATTAAACAACAAGTTTCTCCCATTATTTTGGTAATTCAACTGATGCAAAGACAAGTTATGTAAAAAGATGAAAAATGGTGTGACTAAGCCCCCTTAAGCAGCTTTAGAACCCAATTTTACAGATATTTCAATCATCATAAAAGAGTCCGCAATGCTTAAATGAAAACTATTTTATCTGAATGCTGTGTAGACCACGAGAAGTCTCCATTTTTCCTCAGGGATAGTAGAGCGAGCGAAACGCGAGCACGCGTGAAAATCACCCCATGCGAGCAAGGCGAGACGCGGCGGGGAGAGAGAAAAATGAGGGACCACAGACAAAGCCCAAGCTTTTCACCCTTCTATTGAAGGAATCCCATTGGATGCACTTCATTGATTTGAAAGGCGATACGAACTTCACACTCCAAAATCAGTCGGCCGTGAGAGGTCAAAAGCTTCGGTTTTGTCTGAAGTCCCTCATTTTTCTCTCTCCCCGCCGCGTCTCGAATTTCTCGCGTGGGGTGATTTTCACGCGTGCTCGCGTTTCGCTCGCTCTACTATCCCTAAGGAAAAATGGGGACTACTGGTAGTCTAAATGCTACGAGAAGCCTTACCAACCTTTGAACAGAATGGTTTATGTAAGTATTCACGATTAAGTTAGTTTACTAGGCGTTCTTACTCTTATTCAATTTCCAAAGAAACACTCTTTTTCGTGTTTGACGGTTTTGTTATGAAGTTGCTTTTTTTTCGAAAACTTCTGACTACATTTGGCGGACTATTGTGCAGCGTATGTACGTTATGATCTGTAATTCTAATATTAAAAAAAAATTCATTTCCACCCTGTATATAACATTGTAAAATCCGTCGAGAGGGGAAATAATTAGATATAATTAAACAAATACACCAATTTTCCTTTCTAAATATAGATCATAAAAATAAATGTAAAATATTCAAAAGTTTGCAGTGACATTTATAAGGGTACAGACAATTGAAATTGTTGTCTGTTGCAACCATTGGATTCACTTCGTTATTGTAAATTGACGAACAGAAAGCATCTTTCACTGGTCCATTCTGTTATAGACCATATTATATAAAATAAAATTAAAATAATTATGAACAATTCCCGTGAAAAACTCTAAACTCTCCTTAAAAAATTAAACCCGAGAAGAAAATAACGTGCCGAACCCAGTAGTGAAAGGAGAAGCCACGCCTCATGCAAATAAATCGTTGTTAGGTTTTCGATTTTACAAGAAAAATAATAGAGAATGAAGAATTTGTAACATCAACTTCGAATGACCATATTAAAGCTAAATCAGTCAATCATTTTTTATTGAATTTTAATCTATATTTCATGGACAATTATTTAAACGTATATTGATATTTAGTGAGATACCCATCTAATGCCGATAAAACACACTCTTTGTCATTTATTAGTATGATACCTTTGTTGTGGTGGTGTTTTTTAAGAATATCTAGTAATTATACACTGTGCAAAAAAATAATAAATTAGAATTAGAATTAGAAACGGTTGAGCACGTATATAGCTTTTTACGTGAATAGTTTAACTATAATAAAGATTGCGATAAGGATGTAAACTAAAAGTCCTAGTCGAAGTGTAAGAAATTAAACCAGTCGTAATTATAAACAATTAGTAGTAGCCTCAAGGGATTGTAACAACCCCCTGTAAAATAAGGACTATGGCCATTTCCGAGTTCATGAAACTCTCACTTTCAAAACGAGGGTAAATCGAGACGCTTTCTTGTGAAAATGAGCTTTCAAGAGTACAACTTCATTTTCATATCAGTGGCTTAGCACTTAGCCTGGCTTCAAAACAGAACCTGAGGCTATATTCACACCGGATTGCAGAAAAGCCATCCAGCATAGTATAAACACTTATCCATACGTGACTCTCCACTTTAGAGATCGGTGCGGCGCACAGCTTCGCTTCTTTACAGAACTATCGCTCCGAAATAACCGTTCTTATTTGTGAACAGAAGGCTAGCCCTACCCGGTTTTCGTGCCGGCTTAACAGCTAGTGTGAGGTATAATGTGAACATAGCCTGATTTTAGACCACGTGATGTTTCCTCCAAAACACTGTTTCTTTCATATTTTAGCTTATTGTGTTTGTTTAAATGCGAACGATTCACATACACAGGCGTAAAACATGGCGTATGTAACATAACTCCACCTGAAAATATCATAAAATTCAATGCATTGCATAGCACACGGGCATAAATCAGCCAATGTCCAGCAATTGTTTTTATTAGTTATGTTTATTTTGAGCACAATCATCCTTTTTTAAATCGTTGTTGATAGCGTTCACAGTACTTTAACGGTTAAAAGTACGAATTTATTGCGGGCGACAAGAGGAGCCCGCAATCCTAATCTTCAGGTTGCTATTACGCATGCGTCGCATGTATGTAGCCAGCATTGGTTTGGACTTCCACTAAGAATGAATGAAATGCACAGAACGCAATATGATCAGACACGTTTGGACCTTCTATCACTCATCGTAATCTGATATTACGCGTGTTTTGAGTATCTCTCACGTGAAACTTAGTAAGCAAAGCACAGTGATTTTCACCTTCGATCGTTGTCTCCCGCACTCCTTAACCTTAGGTGATTACTAGTTAATATAATATATTTGAGTTTGCTTAATGAGCTCGTAACGTGCAAGGGCTTTGTTGCGACAACAAAATATAAATGCATACATGCATTACACAACAAATATTTCAAAGTTAAATAATGTTATCTTTTCAGTTGCAACTTGTGTACTTTATAAATCTCCGGATAAAACATAACTTTTTTAAAAGAGCATGACATTATGCATCAGTCAATTGAAACTCCGCCCCCCGACTCTACCAACTGGCGGGGAATTTATCATTGGCCGCGTGTTGAAACACCGCTAATTTGCAGGCTCCCCCGGCCAAACATTTTGTTATAAGCCCCGTATAGCGGGGCTAGTTCATAAACAATAAACACTATTCACTTCGGATTTACAGTATTTGCTGGTCTCAACTGTACTTGTTCCTCAATTCAACCATATTTTCAACTATACTCACCAACTACAGTGAAATTGGACCTCTTTATATGACCTACAGTCAAATTCGATCATGGTATGCGTACATCAGGCCGAGGAACAATAGGGAAAGACCGTAACCGGGAAATGACTTGTTTTGTAACAGTGCCGTGGAACTAATTCTGGTTATTTTGAAAATGGCATCTAGGTATTCCCTGGCCACCTTCCTTCACGAGAGGTGCACAGCAAATCGGAGCCGCACGATGTTCACATGGTGATGTGGATGTCCAAATGTTGTTGCTTTTTATATTTGAACAGTTACTGGGTTTATACCTCCCTATACATGCATGCACTTACATTTCCCAGTGTACCTATAAAAATACCTGTCACTTTATCAGAACATGGCATGTCACACTCAGCAAGGTTTGAAAATACAATGATAGAGCTTCTAGAGACTTCAAAAGATCCACAAATCTCAAAGGGAGTTGATGCCCTCAAACAACTGTTTCTGCGGAAAAAGAATACAGTTCCCCGTTGCTTTCCCCGCTTCCGAAAATGCGTGGTTGTTAAATCCCTGCTCATGGGAACGCAAAATTCACAGAGCACTTGAGTGTAATTTGACCTTTCTGACTCGACAGTCAAGAGGTTCGGTACGACACAAATCATTCCTCCAACAAAATGTTTCAGCCAAAATACGTTTAATTTAGGTAATCTCAAGTCCTACAGTGATACACAGATGCTTCATATACATTAGGTGAAAAGTTTCATGCCATTTTGTCAGCCGTAAAGAACTATTTTTCTGGCTTTCGGATGCAGTTGAACGCGCCTCGCTATAAATGTAAACATGTGGGTCAAGTTCTTATCACGAAACAGCGAAGTTTTCAAAATCTACACCAACTATTTATCCTGTCTAGTATATAATCAGGTCTACAATTTGTTTGTTTGTACCTTGTATCCTTGTTGGACTTCATTCCCACAATGAAACTGAGACACGCAAACCCGACAACGAAATTCCGGCTCGCAGGACAAGTCACGTGTCACGTGAAGGGGCCGTTTTAGACCTGATTGCGTTACGTAAGCATGATATTGCTGAGTTGTGAAAAAAAAATCGAATATGTTGTAGGTATGCCAGACAATCTCAATTTTTAAGGGACTGGTCATTATTTATCGCGGGGCTGGGCGCAGGATTTGTGAAGGTGAATATTAGCCGATCTCCCCTTTGAATGTTACTTCCCTGAAGTGATCCCGCCTAATAACTTTTGATGACTTTCACGATCCCCGACCAGCCCCCCCCCCCCCCCCCCCCCCCACCACGACATGTCTTAATTTTCAAGCTCAACTGATATTCTGCTTCATGACTCTGAAAGACCTATAAACTGTTTATTATATACGGATGACTTAGTGATCTTTCCGCAGTCAGCAAATGGCCTACAAACACTCCTCAACAAGGTGGAATCCTACTGTGAGAAAACTGAACTAACTGTAAATCTAGACAAAACAAAAGTCATGATCTTTAATAATTGTGGCAAGTCCTTAAATAACTACTCCAAATAGAACAAGATCCCGCAGAACTAGTTCAAATTAAATTCTTGAAATGGTTGCTAGGTGTAAATAAATACTGCAGCAACAATGCATGTAGGGCTGAAAAAGGAAGATTCCCAATAAAAATCGAAGCACAATATAGGAATTTTAAGTTTTGGCTAACTCTAACCAAACACCCAAAACACAAATTATCACAGGTGGTTTATAATGATATAAAGTCGAGGATAAATAAGGAATTATGGAGCCAAAAGATCAAACGCGTATTAGACCAAATACGGCTGGGATACCTCTGGACAAAAGCACATGAAAATGACATAGGAATCTTGAACATTATCAAACAAAGACTGAAAGACATGGAATTACAAAGATGGTTAAGTGACGTAAACAATGACGTAAGAAAAGACGCCAACCAAAAGAACAAACTAAGAACCTTCCGAAATTTAAAACAATAGAAAATTATAAATGTGAATATTATCTCCGTCAGGTCACCAACATCCGACACCGGATAACTCTAACTAAACTCCGTCTAAGTAATCACAAATTTGCGATAGAGACAGGCCGGTATATAAGACCATATAAGAAACCGGAAGAGAGGATGTGTCCTATCTGTAAAAAAGATGTAGAAGATGAAATACACTTTTTAACTTTGTGCCCTGCGTATCAAGAAAAAAGAAAGAATTTATTTGAATACTTAAACAAAGAATACAGAATAGCAGTAAACAGAATGGCACCAGATGATGTTTTTCTGTTGTTAATAAACCCTCCGAACAAGAACAAACCAGTGCAAAAGTTAATTGCGAAATACGTATTCGACTGCCATGAGAAAAGAAGATCATTAGTTCTTTAGGTTAACATTGATTATAGTTTCACTAGTGTGCAATGTGCGTTATGAATTTAAATTATTTGGATAAAAAGTCGATGTACATAGGACTGTATAAGACTCCAGATAAATAATGTCTTGTCTATTTTCCAAGCAAATTTGAGTGGTCCCCTCTCTGAATCCTTCCAAAGTTTTCAGCGATCCCCCCCCCACTCCCTTTGGGTTCTCAGTTACGACTGATCCCCAGGGGATAAATAATGACCGGTCCCTAATGCGTTTCGCAGTGATTATGCAACATGCTAATATTGCCTATCATGTGCAAAGAGCTTATAAGGAGCCGACCATTTGACTTTTGAAGGGGGAGGGGGGGGGGGATGGTTGTGGTATAGGTGATTTCAGAAAAAAAATATCCTGAAGTCTGATTTTGAGCACAAAAAAGTCTTGCAAGGAAATACCTGCCATACAATAGCTTTGTATGTCAGGGAAAAACATTCTATCACCAGAGGTTTTGGGGGAAAAATTCTTACGCAAACCCATGAAATCACCCATACCCTGGTCAAAGTCAAATGGCCGGCCCCTAATTACATGTAGAAAATCCTGCTACCGTCTGATATTGCGCTTGCGACACCAATCTTTGATAGTGCACTATCGGTCTAAGCTAATACATGTCTACTCGCTACAGCACGACGAGCACAACACCGCTGGCAGGCTAGGTACTTTTTAAATCTGACTTTAAGCTGTCCACCAATTGTACTATTGTGGTCACAATATAGGCAAGTAAACATTATGTTGAAAACTCCAACGCTGATTTATCTGCAAGGAATGGGGTTCAAAAGCGTGGTTTGCAAGCTAGAGCTATAAATGCATTACACTGTATCAGCACTGTATATGCGTTTCTGGCTATTATTATTATTATCTCGCATTATAAAACTTTGGAATGCTGTCCACATTATGAGTAGTATAGGGCGCATAACGTAGAAAAAAAGGTCGGTGCGAAAAAAAGGTCGGTGCGAAACCTAATACAATCCTAATATACATAATGATATGAATCTCTCTACTTAAAAAGCCAGTTTAGAATATTATTAAATTCTTATACTCTGTAAAACCTACGCAAAGACATGATGATATAATTATCTCGGCTAGAAGCCTGTTTAGAAAATTATTCAGTTTTTATACTCTCATTATCTCTTATATACCTAAACAAGGCCATCATAATATGGTTATCTCTAGTAAAAGCCTATTTAGAATAATATCAAACTCTAATTCTCTAAAAAAATCTTAGTAAAAACATCAGCAAACTTGTGTTTCTGGATTTCTAGAGGAAAAAAAAACCTAAAAACTGGAGTCCTTAGCGCCCTAACTAAGTATTTATCTTAAATGTTCTGGCAATGTTCAAAGTGTTTGAGATGACTGACTTCTGCATCCGCTCAAGTACGCCCCGTGCTCTCGCTCCAAGTAGTTTCCTCACCGACTTCTCTAGGTGTTTAGAGTAACCACCTAGTACGTCAATTATTACGTTTTACCGTTCAACTCTGTAACCAATGTACCTCTGCTTCAGCTCCCACATCATGGGCCCATACTTGAGTGTCTTTTCCTCATCTTTCTTAGCTCTACTCTCAATCCATGGGCAGCTTATTTCAATTGTGCAGACTTCTTTACTCTCGTGGCTGACAAGTCGCGCGTCGATCCGATTTGCTCTAACTTCGTTGTGCTCTGCATAGATGGGAATATCCCAAAACGCCTCACTCGTGGTGTTCTGGGAGGCTGGTTTTGGCATCACCGGTGAGTACCATGGTGGAACCTCTTCTATTAACCCATGCTCTCGCAGGAGCTCAAAAAACAGAATCTTCAAAGCTGCATTATGCCTGTATAGGTAGTTGATTTGTCCCAGGGAGGAACATCCAGCCAATACATGTGCAACGCTTTCAGCTACCTTGCCACATAACCTGCATAGCACTTCGCCGTCGGTGGAGGTTTGCGTCTTCTCCTTTGTGTAGAGCTTCGTAGGTAACAACTGCTCATACAGTTCATACATGCCCGCGATGGTATATGTAGGGCATGAAGCCCAACCTTTTAACCATGCAAAGCTGCTCGTTATGCTTAGGCTCTCATCTTCCCATCTGATACGGAATAACTTTCCTTGCCATTGCAAGAACTGCTTCTCTTGAGATTGCTTCAACAGATTCCCAGCTCTTGCTGCAGTCACCACCTTTCCTTCTGTTGTAACACACACGGGATTTAGGGAGTCAAGCTGAAGTGTGATGTTGAGTTCTTCAGCGTACTTAACGGCTTCCTTTACAAGCGACTGATGGCCTGATGCCATGGCGTGTTCTTCAAATTCTCTAACTGCTCCCACGGTCTGGTCCGAATTCTGATACAATTTCAGTAGCGATTTGAATTTATTATTATTATTATTATTATTATTATTGTCCATATCTCACACCACTAGTTGTATCAGTGATCACGTATCCTTAATTAGGTCATCAAGCCGATTTCCTATACCCTTAAGTGTCTAACGGACCAGGGGCGGGGGAGATACAGATTTGTTCGTGTTACACTGATTCTTCCATGATGAGTTCGAAGATGTGCAGGCACCTAAGCAAGTTCAATGGCATGATGCAGAACTGACTGTAAAGTGGCACTTAACTGATCGGTTGCTCTCTCCTATGCGCACGTACTGCGTGCTCGGTTATTTATTACTTGAACCACACTGATCACCCACCCAACGCTCCATTTTTGCACTCTGTATCGACACAAAAAAGCAACCAGAATTGTACTAGCTGGCAATGATGCTCGTTTATTTTCAGCACTAGAGTAAACTTGTAAGACAAGACGGTCCAAAAATCTATAAATATCGACGCCGCAATCGCGAGTTAAGACCGTGGTAGGACGCCCTTACTTATACAGCATATTGCAAAACAATTGCACAACGCATTAGGATATTTCCAAACTGACAGAAACCAGGACAAACAGAGGAAGGGGGAAAAGTGTCGAACACTACCAACAACCAAAAAGAACAACGCAAACAATAATATTTGACCCTAGGCCCGGCCCGAGGCGGAGGTTGGAGGGGGAGGGGAGAGTTGAAGTTACCGAGATGATAAAGGGATTTCTTTTTTGTTTTGAAACTTTTCATCACGGGATTTCTGTGGAGATAGGAAATTTTGGAAAATATAAATATCTATAGACATTTTTGGTAGCTTGATTTAAGTAGGAATTTCAAAGGCTATTCAAAACAATCTGATTGGTGTAGTACCGCTGCTGGCCGCGCAGTTCAGACTGTCAGATGAGAAAAAGTAAAAATCAGCGGATGGTACGATAAATAAACCAACCACAAACATTTACTTTTCTTTTTTGGCGTGCCATATCATTTGATCCTTCAACGAAAAATTTCAGGGCTTGGAGAAATTAGGGCTTGAAAATTTGGGGCTTTATTTTCGGTCCTAAGATTTTTTTGGTTTCGTCGGGAATCAGACAAGTCTGGTAAAACTGCACGGTAAAAGAAAAAAATTCAGATTGTCGGTTCATTCAATGGCATATCTACAACATGTAAGTTAGAAATGAATTTTTTTTCACAACTCTGAAAAAATCGCTTTGTCGTGTTTACGTAACGCAATCAAGTCTAGAACGGCCCTTTCACGTGGCACGTGACATGTCGAGCGAGGGGGAATTTAGTTGTACTGTAGTTTGCATGTCTCGGTTTCATTGTGGGAATGAAGTCAAACAAGGATACAAGGTACAAACAAACAAATTGTAGACCTGATTATATACTAGACAGGATAGAAAGTTGGTGTTGATTTTGAAAACTTCGCTGTTTTCGTGATAAGAACTTGACCCACGTGTTTAGGGACTGTGCAATAATTATCAGGAGGGGGGGGGGGGGGGCTGAAAAACTAAAGTTATCTAGCAAAAATTTAGACAGTGCCCCCCCTCCAAAACAGAAAAAATTAGTTCTAACCCCCTCTTTTATGTTAAAAATAACGTCGCACCCCCCTCCCACCACCCACCCACCCACCCACACACACCCACCCGTCACCGCCACCAACTGAACTGAGCTGCCATCACAGCTTCAATAATGACAAACGTTATTATGTAACATCTAGTATCGAGGAGGATGTTGATCAATGCAGATGCAAATCGATTCAGTCGATGAAGAAACATTACTTTTATTCACATCAAAAACCGACAAAGCTTGTCTACGAGATCTGTTTGATTCCCATTGTTTTATACCTGATAAACAAGTTCACGAGTTTTGCTTTACATAGGATCAGCTCAATTAATTAGAAGACGGGTTAAAATTGATCAGTTGTGAATTTGCTTTTCATTTTGATGGAATATTTTTAATAATCGTTTAACAGCTGTTCGTATTGATATTTGTTACAGTCTATCATGATGCCTGTATTGAGAATCTTTTATTGCATTTAATTTTTACATTTCGAATAAAACTTAAGGGCCCCCCTCCGTAAAATGAGTGATTTTACTTTGAGCCCCCCTATCTTGGCAACAATTTTATGTAATGCCCCCCCCCCCTCCTGATAATTATTGCACAGTCCCTTACATTGGCGAGGCGAGTTCAACTACTGCACCCGAGGGCCAGAGAACCAATCTTTCCGTCTCAACCGGGATCAGTCTTTCACCCGTGTAGTCCGAAAAGAGACGAAATACATACCTCTTATTAGCCGAGTTTTCGGTCCGTACTGTAAATTACGGACCGAGTTTTTTTCCATCGATTTATGGCGCATAAATCGATGGAAAAAAACGAGGATCCGTAATTTACGGTGCGGACCGAAAAAACGAGGCTAATAAGATGTTTATTATATGGCTTCGTCCAGTTTGGGGGACCGGAAACAAGTGCAGGACGCGCGATTTGACAATCATTTGACAGGCGTCAAGAAGGAAAGTTTTTATTGGCTCACGAAAACAATAGCACAGAACAAACGGTTTCCGAGAAAGTGAGAACAAATTCGCCATGTTGAAAAAGTTTATTTGGTCAAAACTAAGAGCGCTGTAAGTTTTAGCTCTTTAATGTAACGCTAGAGTATTTTTGGAAACCAGGCACGGTGTCTTTCCCGAAGTCGTTTCCATCTTTCCTCCGTTGGTCTTTGTAAAAAAAAAAATACTGCAAAAGGCAAAGAAGCTTTTCAAGG
>OZ037783.1:7000033-7030033 GCA_964035525.1 Porites cylindrica | reverse complement strand
AACTCGAACTCCAACGAAAAATAAACATGCCAGGATCGTAGAAAAGGGATAGCAGCAGATATAGAAACCAATGAAGCTTTCCCAGATAGAGAAACGAATCCCACAGACTTTGACAAACTCGAAGGGTGTAATCCAAACAGACCGAGAATATGCTCGCCGACTGAGCCGGGCCAGATCAACGCGCGGCCAAGAAAATGAGGCCTGGGCTCTGTACAAAAAAATTCCATCCCGGGAGTCCTGGGGTGACCTTTCTGGGGACCGATACATCATTTGCCCAAAGTCACCCTCCCCTGCTGGAAAAATACTTGATAGAAGGCAATTGTTCTTCCTAGCCAATCACAATTCGCCAGAGCAAACCCCGCACACGCGCCTAAATTTAAATCTGTTAAATGGCTACAAAAAATAAATAAAACCAGGATAGTCTGCCGAGTTAAAAGGCGACTTGTATAGCATTCTGAAAAATGTTGACAAGAAAGACTTGTCTCTGTTTTGTCACGATGGCTCACATATTTAACTGATAGAACGTTCAGTTCTTTACGTCATAACCATTTCGTACTTGCGGCCTATCGATTCCTCGCGGCCCCTATTCAAGCAAATCGAGATTTTTTCTATATTGGCTGTATGACTGTATATTTCAACTGTACAGTATAAGTACTTTCCTTAATATACGCGCGAGTTAGAGTACCTCCTCGGGATTTCGCCTTCTGGGCGAAATCCCTGCGGGGGCAATAAGCAGATGTAGACTCGCGTTTTACCTCGTTGACATTGCATATTTTAATGCTATATTTCAAAGATGTTTACAATTAAATTTTATCTTCTCGAAGTCTTTAAAATCGATACCCTAAACCGTGAAACAATGGGAAGCTGATAAACAATGATGTGTTATTGTTTCCTACGACCAATGAGGAAACACCTTACGAGCATCTCCTATATTTCTGTCTAAAATGACTATCTCTTTGTCTTTCTTCTCTTTTACTGAGTCTATTCTGTCTTTTAATCATTTATTTTCCTTTTCAGTTGATTCAGAAAGAGTTTAAAGTAAAAAATAACGAACTTGAGCAGAAAGACAATTATAACACTTCTTGTGAAGGCCCAATTGTTGACCTATAAAAACGCCGATTTTGCTGAGCAGGTGAAACAAAATTAATGACTTGCTAAAGAAATGCCTGAAGTTGAGAGTAGCCATCCTTTAATAGTCCTTTTGTTAATATTTCCAGCAACTGATAGGACAAATTAAACACCATAGTTATAATGTCACTCATGAATAATTTTACCTTGCTTTATGGAAGAAAATCAAGCCCTTTAGGCATGATTGTCCAATATCGTAGTTGGTGGGTCATCAGCGAGGTTCTGGGTAGTTCTGCTGCAAAGTCTTTTTCAACCATGATGAGCGTTTTCTTGTCCGCTCTGGATTTCCTGACTTTGTGTTTCTTTTGGGGAGTTTTTTTGCTATACAATACAGATGCCCATCAAGGTATGAATTATAGATGCACCTTGAAATGTTAGCTTCATGTTATGAAATGTTTTGTCGCCATAGCTGAGAATCAGATAACTTTATCGTTTCAACAGTTTTTAGTTCAAAGACATTCATATGGAAAATTTTAACTCGCAATTACATTAAACTTTTCTTTCTTCTCTTTTCCTTTTTTCCAATTTAAAGAAAATTAGACCAAAAAATCGTTCTCTTTTAAAATTTGTTGCGAAAAGGACTGTGACAATGCCATGCATATGTTTTATTACCGTTTATTCTTTTAATAAATCCTTTTGAAGCTGCTCATAGCATTCTCCATACTTTCTCTTCTTTCTTTGAAACACTCAGTTTATGGTTTCGTCTTTCTGTGTGGAATTCTTGGATTACATTAATTTTTGTATTTTCAGACAGGCAATAAATTGTAACATAACCATTAAAAGATGATTGTCTTCCGCGAGTCATTCTTTTGTATTCCTGAGAATCTCTCCTGAGATTTTTATGGAGGAAATGTCGTACGTGTTCTCGCTCACTTTTTTTTCACTGCGGCTCATTTTCTCCCTGCATTAGTGGCCGCTAGCATTTCTCATTTTGTCACCGCCGCTACAAAATTTTCTTGTTGTTCGTCCAACAGAAAATGTCTCCTTTGTTTTTTTTTATCTCTCGCTCTAGATCTCCGTAGCCCTTTTTCTCGTTGAGTTTCGCTGGCCTGCCTTCTTCTCTCTCTTTTTCTCTGTCTTTCTCTTGCTCTATATTCCAAATCTGTGGACATGACAATTAATCTAAGCTTAATACTTTAGACAACTCGGATACAGAAACAATTTCTGCTTTCCGTTTTCGTCTTTATTGACTCTTTAGCTGCCTCTGCCTTACAAGACACGGGTGGCTATGCGATTTCTCGCCAAAATAACCTCGAGTTGCATTTGGGTTGCCACACCTGTTGATTCAGTTATTTTACATTGGTATGCCTGTGGTGTGGATGACGGTCGCTCGGGCGGTCGGTCGGAACAGCAAGTGGTAACGTTTGCGCATGCGCCAAGCTTGCTGGGAAGCACTTGTTGACGGGAAATCGTAATGGCTGAAAGCTGTTCTGAAGCACTTTCAAGGGAGATTTTTTTGCATACCCAATCAACAACAGACATGTCTTATAGATTGGATACTTTGGCTAAGCCATGTTGAAGTGTCATGTATGGGAGAAGGACCATTTAGCTGGTTAATTTTCGTCCATTTGGCTCCTCTGATGAGGCAGATAAAGCGTTCACGAGGTCGTTTGTTGTGATATGTTGATTTGTTGACATTCAAGCGGTCACGGATTTCTGGGTTATCGTCCACGATCTGCAGAGCTGCCTAACATTTAGGTAAGATATACCCCTTGATTTACTTTGTGAGATGTGGAGCAGCATCATCGAATGTTATGTGTTAAAATTATAGCAGCCTGAATTCAACGTAATTTATGTGACCCTGGTATTTTTGTAGTATTTGACCCTGACCGTACAGCGAGATCCAGTTATATATCCCACACAAGCGACTAAACAGGTTAAACTTCTCTTTCGGTCACTCCGTATTTTCACTTTTAATGGTTAATTCAAAGGGGGGAAGTTCGAGTATTTTGATACTATTTAGCGGCATGAAATCAACAAGCAAATTTCCTACTCTTACAAGTAAGGCCATAGTCGGATGTTTCCTTCCATTTTCGAAAATTTGCTTTTCTGGTTTACATTGGTGCTCTATGGCGATTACTTATTCTCAGAGATTAAGAGATCGAGGCGGTGGATTATGAAATATTATTTGCTAAAATTTCGTTAAAGATGGACAAATTTTTCTTGTCCTTTTCAACCTTGTTTTTAGATTTTTCGTTAACATGTAAAAGTATATCCCAACAAAACTTATTTGTAAGAGCATTGTTTCGGAACACTCTTTCATTCTTGAATGTTTGATTTTGCATCCAAGAGGGGGAACATGATGAATTTACGTTTTAATAATCATGCTCTGTAAGCTCTCAGATTCACTGACAAGAACCCTCACCATTTGGAAGATGATTTTATTCTGATAATTATTCAATGATGAGTTGTTTATACATACAAAATTGGCGCCTAAAAGAATGTTAATGTTATGCTTAAAATGTTTACATAATGTCTTGAAACATAACTGAAATCAATATAAAATATGAAAATACACATATGTGCATTCTTTTCCCTGCCCTACTATAAAAGGGATTTTTAAATAAGTGTGATTTAATGCATATTCATATGACCATTACAATATTACTCCCACTTTGACACTAGCACAAGTTCAAGCGCAAAACAATTCTTGCCCTTGTTCACCTTTGCACTTGCTGGACTGCCATTCCTGTTTGAAGCACAGAAAACACTGGACATGAAATCCCTGTATTTGATTCCTTACATTGGCATCCACATAAGAATTAGCTTCATCACATACAATGTATTTGTACGCTTACAAAAATCATAAAAGTTATTATTCCTTTTCTATCCAAAAGATTTCTTTCCTTCTTGAATATAAATTCGTATCCATGACACTTTAGAAATCCTGAATATCTAAAGGGGTATCGCTAGTTGTGGGCAACTAGATAGAAATAGATCTTTTGATACTCTGGGTCTCATATATTCAGTGTTTGTACACATGAATTTAGGAGCACTTGGTTTCCCAATGTCGGTTTGGCTGTGTATACACTGTAGTAGTGTATATAGTCATATATCATAGACTGCACAAGCTGCAATTTATGTAAAATTGCCCCTGAAACAAGCTCATTGATGCTCTTTGTGTCGCAAGATGACAAGTTATGAAAAATTTCATTTGCCTTTTGCCTGTTGCAGGAGCTCCCTATGAGATGCTCAGCACTAAACCTTGTTGATTCAGGTGATAGTCATTGAGGACGACTGTATTGTCACATTTAAACCAGTCACACTTTTCACTCAAGCCATAGCAGACCTGGTACAAAATGGCGACTATCTGTTTTTTATTTAACCCTATGCTGTCTGCAGAATGTGAAGGGTCTGTCACTCCATCCTGAACTGCATCAAATAGCCTTGGTGCCCCAGAAGACACACAGACAAGCTTTAATTTTTAATGAGTCAAACATTGGCTCATTTGAAGCTACCATAAACTGAGACTTTATAAATATCAGGCTGTAAGATCCTTAAGTTCTCCTCATGTTGAAATTGAATGAAAAGGAAAAGTTAGAGCTAATTTTCTCTCATTTTCAATGTTTTAATCTTCAAATCATAAGAACTTGGCCGCAAACAGATATGGGCTAGTCAAGGGAGCTAGGCCTTATTAGTTATATCTTAAATAATTAACACGTGTGCAGTATAAAATAACAACAAAATTTATGAAAAGCAAAAATGAGTGCAAGCATGGAAGTACCAAAAGCAGAAAATTCACTTCAATATCTCAGAGAGAAAATGCAGTTTTAGATATGACTATGATCTTTACTATTTAAGTACTTTCACTGTTGTGTGCATATTTCCAATTTTCTAGTATGTAGAAGTGTGGGGAGTAAAGGGAAGGATTTTTCATGGTTAGGGTTACCTCAATAAAACACATCTGTAATATGAAACATCTTGTACTACACTCCTGTTTTGGCTCATCTAATTCTTTATTTTAGAAGTATAAGGGGCATCTTGGAGTCAAGAGCCTCCATATTACAAAATTCTGCCTACACCCCTGAATTAGTTAAGGCATCACATAGATTTAATAGATGTCTTTTCTAGAGTTTGGGTCTTTAGTTTTATATCATCTAGTCAGAAAAGGAAACATACAATTTCATAGCCCTGGGTGGGATATCTTTGAAATTTTATCAGTCGCAGAATTAGGGCACTGCACCTGCTTTGGCTAGGTTAGGATGGGGTATGTGGATGTGGTTAGGATGGGGTATCTCTGAAAAGTAATCACTGGCAGAATCACTGCACGAAGGTTGCACATCTCTGAAAAACAGGGCGTTCCTGAACCATAACTGACGTGAAATCGTATTATTACAAGGAGATTGTCGCAAGAACTGCAGTTATGACTATATAAACAGACTAGCATTTAGAATTTTTTATCACGGCGTTTTATTCAAATCGTAAGCGTCGGACGTTTTGTACTCGGTCACAACTTACATGAAGAGATTTTTTCCCAGTAATCCAGTGTTTAATAGAGGAGTTTTGCAGCTGTTACACAGAACCCCATCGACGTGTCCGCGCGCAAGCCAAAACACGATACAATAATCACTCATGGACTACAAACCGCGCAAAATTGTGAATGATCTGCGACTTATTAGCCTTGAGACCAATCTCGCATATTCCAAAGAAGACTTTGTCTTATCTGCACTCCACAAAGATAGAACAGATGACTAAGACGATGGTCATTTTTAAAAGAGGCACCATTTTTCTTTGCTGCATTCCCTGCGATCCAATACCACCACAAACTTCCGTCCAGCGGCTCGCGCATACTCGCAACGTTACCACTTGCTGTTGTCGGTCGGTTGGTCGGTGTACGGTCACGTGATGACCAAATTTTCACGGATGGGTAGATTACCACATTTTCTTACCCATGGTGCCCGCTGCGCGCGCGAGAGCTCCGCTATAAGTCTGATTTTACTGCAACCTTAGTTCGCTGCATGCGTGGACCAAAACGCCTTAAGCCAAAATTTCCCTTTTAATTTATCTTTACCTTCCTATAATTTGCGCCAAGTCACAAGGATGTGCCACTGAACTATCTATCATATGTTTTGCAAATATTTGCTTGGTGCTACTAAAATACGTTTCTTTATGTAAATAACAAGGCACTACTTGAGGTCTGCTCACTGCTTGAGCCGGCAAAGTTATACAAAGTTATGTTTTGTCTGGATATTTATGATCTGGATAGTTATGATCTAGTTTCAACTAAAAAGACACCATTATTTCGCTTGAAAAATTTATCGTGTAATATTTGTATTCATTAATATTCGATTGAAGTTTTTTAAAATGCATCAAACTAATAAGCACCAAAAACTATTAATATTTTAATTTCATGTCATGTCAGCGAGACTTTTGTCTACTCGAATTATTTTAAAGGCTTCTTCCTTTTCTTCTTTCTTTCCCTCCTATGCAGCGATGCATTTACGACAATTATTGAGAAGAATGTTAGATAAATAATTTATGACAAAAATTTTAAGGTGTGTTCCGTCGTTTTATGTAAAATTATAATGACTCTTTCGGAGGAATCTAGCATATTAGAAACTATCAAGGATTTCGTCCATTTGCGTTCAATTAATAACTAAAGAACCGTTCTCAGATATATCAACTGATTCTCAAACGTGTCAATAGTTCATGAATAGTAAACATCATCGCGTTTATGGTTAAGAATCAAAGTTGAAAAGTCCTTCCCGTTAACATCATTATATAAGGTGACGAAATCCAGAGCAAATTCGTTGCTCTTCTTATGCCTAATTTCTTGATTTTTCTTATATTTTCCGGCAATTTCTTTCACACCAATTTTTTAAACTATGAATATTTTAATTTCAGGTCATGTCGGCGAGACTGTGGGAACATTGACACCTCAGGATAAAATTAGTTTTGCTAAAGTTTTATCTACTCGAATTATTTTACAGGGTTCTTTCTTTTCTTTTTTTCTTTCCCTTCTATTCAGAGATTCATTAACTATGTCAACGTTACGACAATTATTGAAAAGAATCTTAGATAAATAACTGATGACAAAATTTATGGTGTGTAGCATCGTTTTATGTAAAACTACAGTCTAATTAACAATTAGTTCATGCATCAGCGTGCGTATGTCGAGATATTGAGCACGCGGGAAGTTTGGAGAGCACGAAAGAGGCGTAAGAGTTGCACGAGGCGCAGCCGAGTGCAACTCTAGCCTCTTGAGTGCTCTCCAAACTTCCCAAGTGCTCAATATCTCGACATACGCACAGCTGCAGCATGAACTAATTGTTTTATAACATTATCAAAGCGATCAATGCAGCAGTTAATTTAAAATTTTATCATTGTAGTGCGCGCTCAAAGCAGTACGCGTCAATGTTTACGTGACAATTTTTTTTTTCTCACAGTTAAGCTTATGTTTTATCCTGAAACTGAGAGAAAGTCTACTCTAAAATGATTGTAAAATCCATATTTAGGTGCCGGAAAACTATTAATTTACCGAAAAATTGTTATTAACAGAAAATAACTTTGCAAAGAATGTGCCCACGCCATAGGCCGCACAGCTCGCGGAGATGTCAACAACAACAACAACACCCACCTCTTTTCCTTACTATCGGTTAGCAAATTCAAACGTTTCCTCTTAAATTTCCTTATAAAACACATGGTATAAACGCTTCATCGTGTACTGCTGAGATATGTTTGCACTCAGGAGACTCAGGATTGCTAAGCTCACATTAACAACTCGAGGTATTGCGAATAGTTTATTGACGTCATCAGCGTGCTCAATAGGAATATGAAGCACGCTCGCGCTATTGAATTTGATTAGGCGAATTTTCTAGCTATGTTATAACTTCCACTAACGGCCACCTCTCTACAACGGCCTCTTTATTTTGTCCCCGCGGATAGTCCATGCATTGACTCTTTCTTAAATCTGTCTACAACGGTAACAGCCACTGAACCGTGTCCCCAGCTGCCAAAATAACCTCTCGACAACGGCCAGTTTTTTCAGCGACTGATGAAAAAGTCAGGAATTGTCACGTTCAAGGTTTATCCGTAAGGGGCGTTGTTGATTAATCGCGGCATCGTTACGTATTTTGATTGTGTTCCATTTATACTGCTGCAGTGAGCATAAATTGTCCACGGTACTTTTTCGTTTTGTCGCGTTAACATTTTGATTCAAAACATTATTCAAGTTTTACGTTAAACATAACTATCCCAATTGTTTTTCTATAAGTTGATTAATATGGCGACTGGCATGGGATACATGATATCATCTTCGCCACACAGTTCACATCTGAAGCTGCACATTCAACCGACAGTTCATAAAGCCTGTAGCTTGAGCTTCTTTCCACGGGCTATTGAACTTCCCTAAAAATCCTTGTTGCACTTCGTGGCTTCCAATTGCCTATTTTTTCAGGGTTACTGGTCCTTTAATTTCGATACCAAGTCGTTTCGACACGAACTCAAGCAGCAAAATTTGCACAAAAATTTTACGTGAAACTATAAATTAAAACTCGACTGAATAAACTTGCATCGAGACGATCGGTAACCTTTCTCAGCAGTTAATTTTTGACAAGTGAGGGATCTATTAACCAATCCCCCTGCTACAATGCTTTTTGGAGTTAAAAAACATCTTTTTTTGAACCATTTTTCAGATTGTCGCATAATTCTTTGTTATCAGATCCTTATTTAAACGGAAAATAAATACTCTAATCCATGAAACAAACTACAATGAAAGCATTATCTGTTGTCCGTTTCTCAAAAAGTTCATTTCCACTCTTTTCTGGTTTTGGATAACATTTAGAATTTTGAATGTCATATATTTTTTAGATTCTTGTGCATTTTTTTCTCATAAGAATCTAAATTGTCATAATCGTAGCAATAACCCATAAGAAAGGATTGAGTTATTTTTGTAGGTGGATGCCGACGGGTCCAGTTTATCCCATCTGAGACTGGATATTATTTTAGAGTCCACATGTTCTTAAATCTTTCCATTGACGCGTCGTGCGAGCATCGATGCGTCATGGAAAGTGAATGTGTGTCCATCAGTGTTGGTCCACCAATAAACGACAAAGTGATATGTGACTTAAGTAACTCTGATCAGTGGCATCACCCTGAAGAACTTCAACCAAGACAAGGCTGGACATACAGAGGGGCAGAGGTATGAGTTACAGACTTCAAGGTCATGACATGAGGCTGTTCTCAATAACACTTGAGCTGAAGGTTAATGATGATCAAAATTCTTTGGCGCCGCCCGTTTAGTTCCGTTGGTAAAGTGCTGGTCGGTAAATTGGGTTCAAACGGCCAGGCCGAACCTCAAACCACAGTGTTAAGAACAATCTGGCTAGATCATGCTGGCTTATAATGGTTAAGACTTTGTCTAGGTTTAAATGATCCAGTCATTGCGGGGGACATTATTTTTGGCCGTCTTGTCTCTCCATCCTTCCGGAAGGAACTGTGAGAGAATGCACACTGTAGCCTCTCACGCAAACGTTCTCAAATTTTCGTCACGCGTCTGTCTTTTCAACAGGAACATGTGATGAAGTCCCAACGACGTCCGCTTAGGAAGATGCGCACAATGCTGTTTGGAACTGAAAAGCAAAGGGTTTTAGTACGTAGACCCGCGGTAGTGTGGCTTTCAATAACCGATAAGGGACGATAGTGATTGTCGCAAGATCAGTGTCCCGGCCATGCATGAAGCTACTTAATTGAATTATACGATATCTCCATGATAATCTGGCTGTACTACTCTTTATTTTCCTTCTTGTTGGGCGCCCTAACCTAAAACTCGTTTTCTTCTTACAGAATCTATGCTGCAGTAATCCTTGCCTTAACAACGCCAAATGTCTCCTCGGTTATAGCGACAAGAGATATATTTGTGTATGTACATCTGGACACACAGGGGAACACTGTGAAACAGGTATCAGAGTGTAAAATTCAAGTCATATTGCTGGTTACAATATGTGAGAAACAACAAAGCCGTAAAACATCAAAGATATTCATAAACGAAAGGAGAAAAGTGGTTTACAAGCTGGGAATTTTGATATTTTGCCTAGTCTGTTGAGTTCTTCAGAGATAAATACCACAACGAATGGTATGAATTCCAACAAAATAGTTAGAGGTGTGACGTCACGTAACCATGGTAGCAAAATTTCCGGGCCGGTTTGTTCGAAGTCCGGGGTTAAGATAACCCAGGGTTAGTGGGAAATTTGAACACAGATGGGAGAGCTCAAAAAACAAATTCAGTTTAATTCTCTTTGTAAACAATTTGATGAAAAGAATAGAGAGAAGTATCCGAAAGAACGCTTTTCATAAAAAGAAGAAAATCTTAGGTTAAAATTTAACCCCGGGTTAGCGTTCAGGGCGGAAAAACGTAATGAGCATGCGTGAACTTTTTTGCCCAGATCCCCTGGCCGGGTTTGAAAAAATGGGGGATTTCAAATATTTTATTGCCTAAAAATAAAATGCTTCCACTCATAACCTGGTAAGAACAGGCAATTTTTCTTCAAAAGTTGCAAGCTGTGGTTATAACGAAGAATACGTCATAGTAAAACGGACTTTAACGACATTAATTTCCTTGCGTTGTACTGGAAATGTGCATGCGTAGGTCCGATTTTTTTCAAGATGCATTCACAAAATGTGTTCATATAAGGACGTTCCTGGATATATAAGGTCCGGAGCTCCATTGTGGACACAAAAACAACATATCTTTGGACAGTGATTTGCCCAAAAAAATTAACGCTTGCCCACAATGTGTTTGAAGGCACTGAACTTGTCGCACTCGAGCTGATATTTTAAAACCCTCGCTCGATCGGACACTCGTAGTTTCGCAGATAACTAAAATATAAACAAAATCCTCAATGTAGAAGTTATTGCGTTGATATGCGGGCAGAAAAAAGGTCAATCTTTATCTAGTAAAATCTTCCCAAAAATCGGTTTTAAAGCAACTATAGTTTATTTTTAAACTTGATCGTTTCGCGTACTAAGAGATAAATATAAATTATGCTTTGTGTTGTCAAGTTGAAAATGCGTAACATCTGTCAAAAACCTACACGTAAGTAGGGTTTCCTTCAAACAAAGTTAAAATTACATTATTGCAAAAACTTCTTGCTGACAATGAAGAAATGGATTTTTTGTACGAAAACAACCTACCTAAAGATCTTAAAAGAAAAAGATCAGTTGCAGTGAGCTTCGCAGCTAAACCATGATTCACCATGTAGCTCTTCTCCTCGCTTTAATAACTCAGTGAATAACTGGTCCATGTGAGGGTCTTCATTCAAGCAAATTAAACTCAGCCAATCGTTACAAAATTTAGAAAAGTGCACATAAGAGTATTTGTTTTGCTAGCTTCAGACAAATCCAGCTCCAGCAATTCAGTGTTACGGGTAGAGTCAATTGTTTTGAAGTGACTGCCGGCAGTTGTCCTCTACTTCACAGCGAGTGAAATGGAAAATTTGCGTACAGAAAGTTATTTCTTATAAAGAACAGAAACTTTCACAGTGCAGTGGAAAACAAAACTATGTAATTAAAAGTGAAGAAAACTCTGACTACTTATAGTATTTGAGCAACAGAAAAATGATTCTTTTCTTCTAGAGTAAGTTTTCGAATTTTGCAGCTGGCTAAGGCCATGCGCGGTTAGCAGACTGCACGCGCGCTTCGCGCGCGACGAGATTATAAACTCGCTACGCTCGGAATAAAATTTAACTTAGTTTCTAATTATTTTTTTTAGAACATTTAATGTATAGAAGAAAAAGTTTCCAATATTCGTAGTCAGAATAATGTATATTATCTTTAATGTATTATAAATTTCTGTATACTGTTGTTGTATTTGTGGCTAATGGCAAAAAAAAATGAATGGATGAATGTGTTTAGATTGAATATTATTATATATTATATTATTTTATTATATATCAGTTTTGTATTTACTATTTTATTAGTTATCTAATTTTGCACGCCCCTAATGGAAATCCAGCTTTTGTTGATTTACGCTAGCGTGGCTAAATAAAATTTATCTTCACTCTCTTATCTTATCTTGTAAAATTTGCATTTGCATTTTCTTGCTCTTTTTCCTTTGCTACTTAGATATCGATGAATGCAACAATGGCAGCCATGATTGCCACCAAAATGCAACTTGTGTAAATACCATTGGACACTTTCACTGCAAGTGTGAACCGGGTTTCACTGGAAACGGGCGAAATTGTTCAGGTAAAGTTTTCGTTTTTACACTTGTGCGATGACTCAAGGAACGTCAACCACTTCCCAAGAAAGCTTACTGACAGAACAGAAACGCGAAACATTTTTCCAATTGGAGGAACTGACTAGTGACTTTAAGTGGGAAGGCCGACAAGACTCTCACCTTAGAAAACTTTTTCCGCAAAAAGTGGAGGGGGAGCTAACGCCCTCCACCCTTATTCCCTCGGCTCCACCATATTTTTCAAAAGTTTCTTAAATGACTTGGTCACATTGCGTTGATTGTAGTGAACCCTTTATTAACCTGCAATCATTTATTTTTTCTTGCAAGACTGTTCACAAAAATTTCACCACTTTGAAAAAAAAACAAGATCTCCCAACCAAAAGAGGGGCTGATGTCGAACACTTCACTATCGATGGAACTCGGTTTCTCGCCTTCGCAAACTATAAAAGTGGTACCGAAGGACTTAACACCGACTCTTTCATCTACAAACAGAACGATTCCACTGGAATTGTTTTCCCTTATCAGACTTTAGGCACACATGGAGGCATTGACATGGAATATTTTAAAACTGGTGATCAACATTACCTGGCTGTCGCAAATCATTATGATGGAACTTCGTACCGACTGAATTCAGTTATTTACCAGCGGAGTCTGAGTCAGGAACAATTTGTCGTCTTTCAAATCATTGAAACATTTGGAGCACACAGCCTTGACTTCTTCGAAATAACGAATGAGCAGTTTCTTGCCATTTCAAATTATTATGATGACTCCTCCTTCAGTATCAACACATTCATCTTCAAATGGAACAGAAATAAATTTGAAAAGATTCAAGAGATAGCAACCGAGGGGGCTGCTAGTTGCGAGACTTTTAGGATCAGCAATGAAACTTTCATTGCTTTTGCACACCTCTTTACCACACATGAGCAGCATTTAGTTCAGTCAGCTGTGTTCAAGTGGTCAGGGCAGCAATTTGTCAAACTGCAGTCTTTTCAGACATATGGCGAAGTCCGAGATGTGAAGTCATTCACTGACAACGGTTCTACTTTTCTCGCCTTTGTAATCTACAACAACGGTACGCAACACAATATCAATTCTGCCATTTACAAGTGGAATGGCAGTCATTTTGTTCCATTTCAGTCGATTCCTACTCGTGGAGCATTTGGTCTGCATCCCTTTATCATGTGCAGTCAAACGTTCCTTGGCATTGCTAATCATCTTGATGACGACGACAGGTTCAACACCAGGTCAGTGATATATCGGTTTTCTCAGGAGCAGTTCACTGAAGATCAAGAAATCTTAACTCAGGGAGCTTTTGATATGACGTCATTTCAATACAAAGGCCATACTTATCTGGCAGTTGCAAATTTTGCAAATAATTCCAACAAGGGCAATATCAACAGTAGGCTGTATAAGTGGACATAATACAGAACGCCTCGCCAACAAAGATCAATAGTTACCTCTTGTAGACTTTGCAATGGAGGGATGTCACTTTTAGTAAATTTATAGCGCTAAGGATTCATTTGCAGTAAACATAGTGTTCGTTATATCGAGGTATAAGATAGTGATAGAGGTATAACATAGAGGTGTGCTTTTCAATAGAAATTTTAATCGCCTAAAGCTGATTTAGCTCCATATTATCATAGGTGACGAATTACTCCTAAATTTTGGCGCGAAATTTAATTGCCATGGCAACCTTCCGTACGTCTCAGTGTCACGATGGAGACGAAGTTTTAAAATGCCGTGAATGAAGATGTCAGGGCACAAAAAGACGCGTAAGGAAACATGAACACACATCAAGAAGGATTCTAACAGGTATTTTGTCAAAACATTTTGAAAATTCTGAACTTAAGCCAAATTTAAGGTCTAAACATTTGGGAGGACAAACATGTCAAAAATTCACGATTGCTAACGTAATTCGCCACCCATGATATTTTAATATATAGATTTAGCCAGGGCTAAAAGCGAAGCTCTCATTAATAAATTCATAATTTAAATCAAACAATAAACTTGCAATCCACAGATCAGGGCACATTAATTTGACTTTTGAGGCAAAGGCTAAGTGATTTTAGAGAAAAATAATTTGACAGTCCAAGAGTGAAACAAATTTTACATCGAATTATTAAATAGTCTTATTTCTACACCCAAAACTAGCAATCATGTTCGATCACAGTAGATTAGGTCTGGAAAACAAATAGACCTATTCGAGTATTGTATTTGCATTAGCTGTTGCATCATAATGTGGTATTCACCTGTCTCTCCAACTGACATTGCTCCGTTAGAGAGACTATGGATAATTGCACAACCCCGAAATATAATTTTAAGAAACACACGCGCCACGATAGTCCTTGGTGGCAGCCATTTACACGTTGCATTCCTCTGTCTAAAAGAGAGGCCAAAATAAAAATCAGGCCGGATTTTTTGTGTTCGACAAGTTTAGGTTACTAGTAAATCTTGGCGACGAATCTGGTGGCGTGTAAACCAGCCTTTTAAACAGACCTTTTCTCATCACGACCCAGGTAAACAGTACTATGAGGCCCTTTTTTATCATACAGACCTCGGACAGAATTTGTTCTTTTTTGCCCTATTTAAACTTATAATTCTGCAGTTTTTCACAATTTTGCGAGGGAATTTGCACTCATTCAATATCCACGACGATCAAAGCACGCGCTTCCTTTGCACAACAAAATATAGCATTGAATTATAAAAGGTTTTCATGAAGAGAATTCTATAATGCCGGGACTTTTCACTCAGAAAAATCTGGTCCTATGTGATATGCAGGGTAATAATTATGGGCTTTTAATGAAAACGATAAAAGAAATTCCCAAAATCACTCTTCGGCCAGCCGGACGGGTTCTCACTTTTGACAGGCACCAAATTTGCAGTGCGATTAATAGAGTTACAATTTACGCTTCAACATAATAGAGAAATTGTTATGTTTAGGTTTTATTTCCCTTTATTTATTAAACTGTATATGGTTTTGTTATGAGTAGTCTTTAAAAGCGAGTGATATTTACGCGCGGCGTTTTGAGTATTCCTGCATGCGATGTTTATGTTCGACTGGAAACAACCGGTGCAGCGATAAAAATTGCGAGAGGGACTACAAACAATCAATAAAATAAATATAATTCGGTGAAACATGTACAGAGACAATAATTTTCATTCACGAAGAGAAGTATTGAGAGTAAAGTGTCTGAAAATCATGAGTCAGGTAAGCATAAGCTTATTTATGTTTGAAGCGGGCTTCCCGGTGTTTGCTCTTTTTCAAGATGAACTCGAGGCAAGAAAATCGCTCAGAGCTTTCTGTTTACAGCCAAAATCATAACTTAATAGTCTTCGGAACCTTTTCTTTGAATTTGCGGTCAAAAAATGTCTAAAGGCTTTTCAAACCTGATACTATTGTACGTTAGATCATTGCTCGTGTATAAACCATACACTCGACTTCAGCAAACCGAAAAAAAGAAAAACAACACATCAAAGACAATAATTGCTCAGGCTTACCAGTCGAGATGCTGCTTCTGAAGGTCATTAAGTGTTCCAGAGTCGCTTGAGACTTTTCAACCCTCTTATGCCTCAAGCAAAGGCAAGTGAGTAAGCTCGTTTTTGAAAACGATGCCATCCGAAATCGGATTTCCAATGACCTTGACAAGCGGTGCATTTGTCAACAAAAAGCGCAATAAACAAACCAGCCATGAATTACAGAACAATGTTGATAGCAGCTGTATTTCATTTTGTACACCAAGTAGAAAAAAACAGTTTAAAACATCACAAGATGACACAAAACTCTGTCAGCTCCAGCTATCAGTAAGCAAGTTACCAGACCCTGCATAAATTTTCCGCATGAACTCACCTGTCAAATTTTGACCAATCAGAACATAAAAATTGGACGTAGAGCGTGATCAACGCGTGACAGTGAGAAAAGTCAAAAGCGATTGCCTTCCCTGCTTGTAAATGTTAAAGACGGTTGAATTTTCGCGTCCGAGGTCAGTTCGAAATCAACATTTTAAAAGTGTAGCTCATGAACACGACTTATTTCATATGCATTTTAAAAAAATTGACCTTGAGCCTGCGATCATTTGCAAAGTAGCAACTTGTCAGTGGATACCTTCAAAAATACACTCGAACTCAGTGGGTCGATACCTGTGCCCGCGATGCGGTCAGGCGATACTGGTCAGCAGAAACAGTATTTTGACAGCTGTCAATTAATCAAAACATGGATGTACAATATCAGGTTGCAGGCTCCCAAACTAGCTAGAAAGTGTGAGATTAAACACTGGTATGCCTGTGGTGCGGACGGACAAAAGGTCGGGTGGTCGGTACGGTCACGTGATTCCCCAATTTCCTAGGAGGGATAGATTTTCTAAGCTATGGGGCTTCTAATTGAGCCCTTGATCAAATAAAATATCAGCGCAAAACTTTAAACACTACGTGACCTCACTGGATAGAAAAATGAGCCCGCGATACACTCAGGTAATGATGGTCAGCGTATACTCTAGTTTGACAGCTGTCAATTAACCTTCATTAGAATGGCGAATATTCGAATTAACAGACTACGAGTGTGAGTAAGACATATCCGTCCGGCATGTATTGGAAAATACCAGATCGTGTACCTTAGCGAACCTGAGCCCACGTTATTAGTTTTCTGATAGTGGTCTGCACATGTCCCATTTTGACAGCTGTCAATTGACCTTAATTTGGCTTGCCAATATAACCGCCAACTGACAGCCTTGCCCGGCGTAGTTTCGTTTTTATGCTGAATTGGACTGGTCTTTCATCTGAGCCCGCCAGATGGTCATGTGATAATTGTCAGCGGATGTCTGATTTTGACAGTTGTCAATCTAATCGTACTCATACGGATGGCTTGCATAACTAAGAGGCTAGTCAAGTTATGCAAGATCTATTGTGACATTTGACATCGATATATATGAAGTGTGTGTACGGGTGGGCGGGCGGGCGTACGCTACGTCATAACCAAATTTCCTCTGATGGATAGTTTACCAAATTTTCTTACCCATGGTGCTCCGCTGCGCGCGCGCGAGCTCCGCTAATATCATTACCTATTAAAATAAGTAATCAAATGGTAAACTCGTGAAATTTCACTCGTCACTATTTGATTGCACATACGTATTCTATGAGCATAATTTTTGCGTTCGAGGTACGAGAACGCAACCCCTAATTTTTGTTGGGTGTTCTGTGCATTATTGAGTGCCCTGTGTAATTAATAAGCTAGGTTTTTTGAGATTGCATTTGTTGTGACACACATTTGCCTTGCTTTGTGACACTTACTTACGTTTTGCCTCACTTTGACGCGCTAATTCACGTAGTGATTCTTGTGTCCTCGGCGCTCTTTCAAACGTTTGATGAAGTAAAACACCCTGAGAACTAAAATTTTACTGTGAATTAAGCCTTCATATTTTTCAGCATGGTTCGTCACTGTCTTTAGAAAATGTGTGCGACTCCTGGTGCATGCATCAAACCGGGTTGTTTAGCTTGGCCGCCGTTGTGCCAGAAAGTAAATCTACTGAGTTGTGTAGCTCGGCGGCCGTTGTGCCAAAAAGTAAACCGAGTTGTGTAGCTCGGCGGCCGTTGTGCCACGAAGTAAATCTACCAGGATATGAAGCTCGGCGGCGCCACATGACTTGTGATATTTCCGGCACCGGACAAACGAACATTTTAGCTCTATGTTATTTATTCGCAAAAACTTATAAACCAGCCCACAGTAGCGCCACTCAAGTCACTGAAATCAACACACTCGATCAGATTACCGGAAAAGTTATTGACGTGAGCCGGACACACATTCCACTGAAGGCTTTGATGATTCCCTTGAAGCCGTAATAAAAAAGCTTTACGCTTCAAAAGAGGTCAAAGAAAATGCGTTTGCATCAGAGGGCAAATCCTGCCGACCAGAAAACAATAACTACAGTCAATCGATATGTATGTCATGACCCAGAAACAAAGTTACGAGTGTTCCAATTCATGTTCCCCCACAGACGAATAGCAACAAACTACTTCCTCTTTAAAATCGGCCTAAAACAAGCAGACTCCCGTTCTTTCTGCGGGTAATTTACTGAAACCCTTGCCCACTTGTTCTGGTATTGCAGTTACACTCAAAAATTCTGGAAAGACATTTATCAATGGATAACTCAAAACACCACCTTAAACAAATCCATTGCCTTCTCTCCTCTTATCTGTCTTGGACTAATTGATAATATCTCTGATTTATTACTACATCACCTTTTCCTTATCGCCAAACGATATATTTACACATGTAAGTTAAATAACAGCAACCCTGCGCTACAGGTTTATATACAAACCGTTATGAACTCCATGGAAATTGAAAAAGAGATTGCCTCTAATAATAACAATATGTCCTCCTTCAAAAGCAAATGGAGCCCTCTTAAACTTTGCCCCTCGGACAAATAAACTTGCTGTTATTAAATAATTCCAAAAGTTCCAAAAGTTAAAAGTGATGCAGAAACAAATGCAAATGCAAAGCACCTTTTAGTTGGTAGGACAGACTCCTTATGTTTTTGTTGTATCGTGTTTTATTTTGCAATTTTGCAAATAGTAGTCAATTTTGTAAAACTTTTTTAGGCTTAATTAGTTGTAAATGCTGTAACATTGTATTTTTCCTTTATCTCTTGTACGTTGTTTGTATTTTTTCTTCATGTAAATGTAAGTATTGTCATTGGAAGTGTTGTAACCAAATAAATGTTATTAAAAAAAAAAAATTGTATGTCATTACCTCTCAGTGTGAAACATGCGGCTGAAATCACATTTGCTCAGTATAAATGCAGAACCTTCCGGAGCATAATCTACCCAGCAGATAAAAACAACTTTATTGGAATAAGCAGCATTTTGGCATGAAGTAAAAGTCGTGTAGGCCTACCACCCCCTTTTATTGCTATGTTAGGGCAAAATTTGAATTCAGATGTGAAAAAAATAACAAAGAAAATTACCCGAAGAAATGTTTTTGAACAAAAGAAAAGGAAACCGGGTTAAGCGCTAAATCCAGGCCTTCGAACAACTGCGCCCTGTAGAACATCTATTGCACCAGAAAAAAAACAAAAGAAAGTTCTATTTACACGACCGACACACGCTGGCCAGTGTGGAGAATACCATGTCAGTTGTTGATCGTTTAGTACGGAAACCACACAGTGAATCGAGATAAACTCTCTGGGAGTACTTGAAGAAGCTTTTCACGTGTAGGATAACTGGAGCAGAGTTTTGCAGCGATGCTGACGATTGAGATGCTGAGCTGGATTGTGGTTACAATCTTTCTTGCCGCCCTTGTTTTTGTTTAAAGTGACCATGTTAGCGCCTCTTGCATGTGGTACATATAAACTATTTGTTTTTTTGGCTTTGTGAAATGTACTTTTAGTTGTTCTGAATGTATTTTTGTTCACAGAAGTAACTGAGACAAAAAACGAAAATATTCGCGTGAACAACAGAGGCTTAAAATTCTGTTTATTTAGTATGAATTGATAGTTTACTAGCTGTTCGTTGGCTTTAAAAGCATACTTCCTACTTTTTGCAGGATTCATATCAAAGGATTACTTCACCACAGCATTTGTACCATACCAACAAAGGTGTAGCCTGCAAAAACAGCCGTTTTTCCTCGCCACTAGAGGCGTTTCGCCGGGAGAGACGTCTGCGCCTCGAGGATAGAAATTTCATACTGATAACGTAAATCAATGTTTACATAATTTATCTGGTAGTCATGGGGTTAGAAATGCGAATTTGTTCGAGATTATGTTTCTCCTGGTCCATTATAGAAAGGTTAAAAGTTCTTCTGTGAACGAGCTGCCGCAAAACCCAAATGCTTCTTCTAATTAACAAATCGACAACAATTTTCCATGGTCTGTACTCTTACCGACCATAGAAATGACGTCAAAATGTTCAAAACTCGAGTGGAACCACGAGTCGCAGGTGAGTGGTTTCACTGCAAAGTTTTGAACATTTAGATGTCATTTCTATGGTCCATAAGACAGTGATAAGAGTACAGACTATGGAAAATTATATTGTTGTCGATTTGTTTTTTACAATAACATTGAACGTTTTGACGTCCATTTCCGTTGAAGTTTCACGGAAAATCGCGCGAGAGAGAAAGAGAAAAACAAATCGCGCCACCATCACGTCATTTCCACGGTCTGTACTGTCTTCGAACATAGCTCTCGACCAATCAGCGGGCGAGAAATCACTCAGTTATATAAAAAGAATACATTCAACGAATAATTACTGTTTTGTAGTAGATTCATCGCGTTTACATTTGACCTTTACGACCTTTGGTCGTTTGTTTATCATTCGTGAACAATACAATTACTGACTTCGTCGATCAATCATAGCTCCTGACCAGATTCCGGATACATTGTACGTCATCAGTGTGAAATGTCTGTCGTTGACGTCTCTCCTGCGAAACATTCCGATCGGCAAGGTGCGAGGTGAGAGGGCTGTATTCGTAGGCTAACAAATGCGACTTGCTTGCTTAACGCCCAGGCGCCGATGATCTATCGCATATGAAGAGTACGATAGCAGGGCTAAGACCTCTGTTCCGAGTTTTCCGTTTATCACCGCTGCTATACTGAGAGTTATACAACCTTCTAGAGTATGATTAAGCCTTATTACTCAAAAGAACCTGCTCATCCTGGGAGAAAAAAAATAGGGTCTTATACATGATTTGATTGTCCAAGGGCTCTAAGGAAAATTGAAGTGAGCCCAGTGCTCTGAACCTGGAAAATCTAGGGTGCCCAGCATATGATTTGTATGAAAATAGTAAGATTTTCTACTGGCCCGAGAGCAAAAGTTAGGCGCAGGGAAAAACTTCTGACAAAAAGTTATTGTGAATACAGTAAAACCCCACGACTAAGAAATGGGCTATTCCTATGGGAAGTATTTTTTAACTGTAGCTTAGAAAACAATCAAACTTAAAGCAGGTCGAAAACAAAGTCAAAACGGAACAGAAACAGTTCCAAAGTAGAATATATTGCAGTGAGTCAAGTCGAATGAACCCGTAATGAACACAGCTGCGGCGAAGGACTCCGGCCAGTTCGTTTATTTCATTGATATTTCTACAATCTACAAAGTATTATACTTGTTATTTACATTAAGGTTAACCGGCTTATTTATTCCAGGAGAGAGATACTCTTCACTTTTTTAGTTTCAAAATAAAATATCTCAAATCGATGGATCAAAATAGAATATGAATTGACCTGCGTTGACAGGTGAAGGCTGGTTAACAACAAGGTAACATTTGCAAGACAAAGCAGGCGTGATCGCCGGACACAGCGCGAATTTTAGAGCGGTGTTTGCTTCTCTAATTGTTGTTCAGTATTTAGTTTTACTGGTCAAAGAATCGTGAAAAGGTAACAATTTTGAAAGTTTTCAAGTTTATACCGGAACGGAAATTATTGTGGTCTTGCTACAGTAGTGACGATGTCTTCGTCACTGATCTAAGCGCGGAGGACAGCAGACAGCACTATCTTTTCAGCTACTTTATTTAGTTTTTAAAAAAGGTCTGTTCGTGCTGTGAAAGGGTTTCAAAATATTCTTTATTGATTAATGATTTACGCTCTAGGTGGATTTGCCTATAAGCACGTTAATATAACACGAAAAAATTACTCAGTTCTGATTGGCTGAGAAAGGGGCAAATAGGGGCAATGTATGGAAGGATCACGCGTAAACTTTTCTGTTGCGTGGTCTAACTCTTAAGTTTACGCGCTACCTTTCCACGGCAGTGGAAATCCACTCTCAAACTATAAAGCACGAAACCACTTCAGGACAAATTGACCCACTCCTCACCCGTGAGGTCATTTCCATCAAACAAGTTTACCCTCACCTCACCTGTCAGGCCATTTGTAACGAACATTTTCTCCACACTCTACCCCTTCAAAGACTTTGTTTGTAACACTACGATGGCTTCCGAAGTTTTTGAATTTCGCGGTCGATGATTTTGCTACGCGTATGCTCTTAAATGTTTTATCCGGAGATATATATAAAGTAAACAAATCGCAACTGAAAAGATATCATTATTTACCTTTGAAATATTTGTTGTGTAACACATGTGTGTATTTATATTTTGTTGTCGCAAATAATTAACAAGCCTTTTTAAACTAGCTGGAACCTTTTTTATTGAAGTTTCAGATGCTGGCACCACTTCGTCAATTCCAAAGAATTTAATTTGTAAAGGGCAAAATTTCGAGTTAGGCACCAAACTACATTGAACAGGCCACCTGGGGTGCCCTGAGCAAGGCGGAAAGCGATGCGTCATGCCTCCAGCGCACAGACTCTCGTCACCGGACGGAAGGAGCATTGCCCACGTGTTACGCGCCCATTTATTATGCAAACTCAAATATGTTATATAATAAATCCGCACCTTCAAACGGGAAGGTATTAACAGCATCCTTGTATGAAAGTCAAAAAAGTGTAAAATAATCGGGAATTTGAATAAATTATGAGAGCTTCGTGAACGTTTATTTCTTTAGTAACATCATGGGTGACAAGTTCAGTGCTCCTTAATTTTTGCGCAGTGTCACCCGTGAAATTAAAAGGTAATCAAATGGTATACTTAAGAAATTAGTAAATAATTTCAATTGCGTTTTGTCCAAAGTAAGGCTCGGGAAATTATCAGAATTTGTGTTCGTGTGCTTTATTCTATGTTACAATGTTTTTTTTTTTTTTTCGTCTCCCGTAAGGGGCCGCTTCATGAACCGGGTTGACATTGCTGGCTTGGTAAGCAGGTCTCTTCGCACCATCGTTTGCTGTTTTTTTTTGTTTTTTGTTTTGTTTTGTTTTGTTTTTTTTTATGTACAAAATCTCTTCCCGTTTGAACATGCGCTAAGTATCAGGAGAGGCGCCCTTGGCGCTGACCAAAGCAAACGAAGCTAGAGGATATTGTTCAGCCTAGCATAGTTGACTGAGAAAAATGTGTTCCAACCCGGTGCGCTCCTACTTTGGGAGTTCATCGCCAAAGGTGTTATTTTAATATTGCTATGAAAGAACTTTCAGAACCGTAGAAAAGAACTGAGTTTAAAAGAGCTTTTCAACTATGCATGCTATCACTTTACGTGTAGGCACGGTCAACCGAACCCACAATAAATTTATATACCAGAAAAATATTAAGATATCTACTTCGATATTTTTAGCTTTAGTCTTTTTTTTTTTTTGCTGCTAACTACGGCCTAACAGTCTTTTACAAGACTCCCTCTTAAGGGAGTGGTCAAAAAGTATAGGGGGACGGAGCAGAGAGGGGGTGTGTCATGAGGTTTTGAGCCGCTTGTGCAAGGGGTGGGTCATGTAATTTCCAGCTACCCTTAGGGGGTGGGTCACCCTATTTTATTACAGATGGGCACTAACTACTTAACGAGACAGTTGACCACACTTGTTATATAAAACACAGCCAGCTGGAATTATTGTTAAATATCCTCAAACTTGTTGTGTGAGAAAATGCAAGGGGTGACAGGCCGCACATCTATACTGGCGTGAAACCCTTTGTTATCCTTTTTTTTTTGGAGCTAACGAGCATGTCCTTTAATGATTTTCCCTTCTTGTAAGGAAATGATAGGTGGTTCTTTAAAAATTTAGCGAAGGTATGGTTAGTCTTGTATAAGATTCCACTTTTTCATTCAAGCTTCCTTTATAGTAGACACTGAGGGTTGGTATTGTGTCACAAATGGCAATATTTCTTTTTCCTCCATGCGGTTTTGTTTTAGGAGTCTAGACTCATTTCCGTGAATTTTATTTCTGATAGTAGGTTTTCTATCAAAGTTTGTGGGTAGCCTCTGTCCATCAAGCGTTTTTTGAAATTTGAATGTTTTTCTTCAAAGGTTGTTTCTGAGGAGTTTTTTCGTAGGATTCTTAAGGCTTCTCCTTTGACAAATCCTTTTTTAACACTTGGAGGGTGAAAAGAGGGAAATGTGTGTGCAGGAAGGTTTCCGTTTGTTTAAAATGTGTCTCTGAATCAAGGGTAGATTTTCCTTGAATCTTGTGCCTCTGTCAGTACAACCGTGTCTAAAAACACAGTCTCAGTGTCAGATGTTTCGGCCGTGAATTTAATAGTTGAGTGATGTAAGTTTGCTTGTTCCATGAAGGCTTTGATGTCTGGTTTACTTCTGTCCCATAGGGAAAAATATCATCTATGTAACATTTCCAAACTGTTAGTCTAAAGACGGTTTTTCTTAGAGTTGTTGTTTCAATATATGCCATGAAAAACTTGGCAAAGGAATCGAAACTGCTGTCTTTGTGCCCATTGCAGCTCCATGGTTTTGTAGGTAGTCTTTTCCACTGAAGTGAAAGAAATTTTCTTTGAGGATTAATCGAAGCATTTCCGGCAAGTAATGTGTAGGAATAGGTTGTCTTTGTGGAAATTTTTATTTGCTTTGTGACAGAAGAAGGTTTTATTGGATTATTAAGAGGAAACCAAAAATCCATGTTTTGGTATTATGGGGTGGGTCATATAATTTCCAATCCTGCTTTAGGGGTGGGTCAGTCATTTTTGTGCCGAAGGGAGGGGGTGGACCATGTTTTTTTTATCAACCACGTTTCCAAATACTCCGGTCCACCCCTCCCCCCCCCACCCCCCCTCCCCTATACTTTTTGACCAGTCCCTTATCGGAATAATTTCTCCTCCGCTAAGTCTTGCTTGCCAATAGACAGTATTCGTATTCTCCGACAGTCCTGGGACGAGTAGGCCTTGATCATGAATGCGAGGCTCATGCGGGGAACTTCTCGCTAAGAGAACAAACAAATATGAGAAAACTGCGGCTGAGTTTGCAGAATTTAAGGAAAATTTCTAGCATTGTAAAGTTCCTAAGGGCTTAAATACTTGAGAGATCATTATTTCAAACAACAAAAGGAAGATCTGCTCATTATTAGTAAGAAAAACAGCCATCCTAACCATAATTACATTGATGACGAGAGTGCGTGCATTGGTGAGCGAGTTTATAGTTTACATGTAATATAAACAGAGATGTTCTCAAACTCCCCGAAGCCATTTCATTGTAATTTTCAGTGTCCTTTAAACTTTTTGAAATTGACAAAATTGAAACGCAAGCGCTGAAGAAAATTCGTAATTAGTATTATAATTATTAGTATTTCCAGCAACCAAAAGGAAAAATTAAACACCCACATTTGCAATGTCACTCATGAATAATTTACGATGTTATGAACTGATGAAAATTAAGCCTTTTAGGCATGATTACCCATACTGGCAGGCAGTTGTTTTTTTGATACTTCAATAAATATATTATTCCGTCACGCATTGTGCTCACTTTAAATTCCACTGCGTTTTTAGTGCATCAAACTGGTTATATTAACACAAAGGACTTGAATGTTTAGAATATCGGCGTGACTTTAGCGATCTTTAGCCTGCTAGATTGTTTCCTCCGCGTTGAATTTAGACCTAAGCATTAAGGATACATTTATATTCTATTGCATTTTTAATGTATAAAACTGGGTAACACAAAAAAAATTAAAACCAGTGTCAATATTTTTATATCAATACGTGACTGCAGCCCGGCTTCTTACCGAGTTAATGTAAGTTGCTTATTTCGATAACATATTAGAGACGTTTTACAGCATTTTATCTTCTAAAAGTCTTTCCTGAATGCTTCTCTTTTTCCTCGTTCCTTTTTCAACAAGCCTACTTTGTCTTCTATTTTATTTTTCTTTACAGTAACTCAGTAACATTTATCGAAATTGTGAAGTAAATAATAACGAATAAGAGTAACAATGAGACCATAAAAAATGCTTGTGAAGGCCTTGTTACTAAAGAACGCCAGGTTTTTTGGCTAAGCAGGTGAAACAAAATTGACAAAATTGAAACGCAAGCTCTGAAGAAAATTTGTAATTAGTATTATTATTAGTATTTCCAGCAACCAAAAGCCAAAAGGAAAAATTAAACACCCACATTTGCAAAGTCACTCATGAATAATTTAACCTATATTATGAAGGAAAAATAAGCCCTTTAGGTATGATTGTCCCATACCGTTTTTGGTGGGTCATCAGCAAGGTTCTAGGCAATTCTACTCCAAAGTCCCAGTTCAAGCATGATAAGCTTTCCCTTGTCCGTTCTGGATTTCCTGGCTGTGTTTTTCCTTTGGGGAGCTTGGTTGCAATACAACACGGATGCTCATCAAGGTATGTGTTATGAATGCAATTTTAAACATTTTTAAGCTTGAAATGCTTTGTAGCTATGTTTTGCATAGGAATTCAAGCTATGGAATCATATGTGATGATTTATGTGATGATGAAATAGCCCTCTTAAGATCATAACCACAAGTCATGACTATGCTGCCAACTGACCTCACAAAATCATTTTACAATCATTAAGCATGATGCAATGTGTAAACTTGGAATCTTTTATGGAATCATAATCTGATTTTATGTGTACACATAACATCATCTCTGGAATCATACCCTGACTTTATATGAATACATAACATCATCTCTGGAATCATAATCTGACTTTATGTGTACACATAACATCATCTCTGGAATCATAATCTGACTTTATGTGTACACATACCATCATCTCTGGGATCATAACCTGATTTTATGCGTATATAAAAGGTCACCTCTGGAATCTGCAGCTGGTTTCTAATAAACGTAGCAAAGCCAAGAGACTTTGTTTCATGACTGAAAGCTATATAAAAGCATGAGAGGAGCGAGCCCGCAAAGCGATCGAGCGAGAGAGGAAGTCGCAAGAGATCACAATTCTTCCCGCTGCGCCAATGCAAATCCCCGTTCTGCTACTAAATCACTCTATTATTAATATGAGCCATTGTTCTTCCGAAAGTCTAGAAAGAAAACCGATCACAAAGTAAGGAAGATACTATGTGCGCTTTGATTTGCCGAGAGGTGTTTTGGCATGAGAGTGTACAGCCACAGTTGTGACGTAATACTATTTTGAAAAAACGTTTTGTTCTTGAAACTCAGCAAGTTTACAGAAAATTTCTATTTCAAAAACATCTTTCTTATAATCTAAAGCTCAATATAACGCGTATACAACGGCGTGTACTACACTTTGCAGCTAGAAAGAATTCCTTTCAGATGTAATTAATTAAACGCTTCTAACAAAGAGTATTGAATTCTACAAAAAGCTAGTTTATAAAAAGCAACTAAAAATTTTGTTTTCCTTGTTAGCATAGCCTGATATAAACACACGAGAGGGCAGGTGGGGAGAATGCCCTCTCCTCAACCTCTTCTGTTATCAGGCTATGCAAACATAGACAAAGTTTTCCATCTCCTAGATGTTTACAGGTGAGGCCAGTATTTTCATCAAGCCCAACTTTCCAATTCCTTCCCTGTATAGAGTCCATAATAAAGAAAAGAAAAAAAGAGAGCAGAGAGCAATTTACTTTTTCCATTCTGAATCTCTACCTAAATTACTTAAACTGACGTTGTTCCATGAAGATGAAACACACGCTGTTTCGCCATGTCTATAAGCGTTTCTCAGGTCCCCTTGCTTAGAACGTCTATGCTGGGCCTTCCGCTTTTTTTTCTCAATGCTTTTATAATTTCGTGAGAAATTTACAGTGACGATTGCGAAGCCAAAGCTTGCGAAACCAATGATCACCATTAAGTACCGTGTAAAACCGTACATGCGATCCTTCGTGTCAACAGATCGTCTATCACCCGTAGCCCTCTTGCACACATATAAAGAGATGCGCATCGATTCATGGGAAAAGGGTCATCAGAGCTAGTGAGAGTTTCTTACAAAAAAAGCCAAGATGACTTGCATTTTAGTGACGGATAGTAAATAAGTACTATGATACTAAATATAATAATAATAATAATAATAATACAATAATTCCGTTATTTACCCTCGGCAGTATTTATGGCACTAATGCTAGTGAGGCCGAGCAAATGCATGAAACAAATAATTCAAATCAAGCTTATCAGGGTTAAGAATCCCAACGGTTCGGCAAAATAATATGTTAAAAGTTAAAAACACTGATATTGAGCGACCAACAAACTGCAATGCAGCCACGTCCAACACAATATACAGTGCCAAGTAATACGTTAAAAATTAAAAACACTGATATTGAGCGACCATAAAGAATAAATCAAAGAAATCGAAGTGATCTCGAGATATCTTGAACTAATTCGGCTTTCACTTCGTCAAATAGCCGAATAGAACCGAAAACCTACAGACTTTGCTTGCCCAATCTTGTAAAAAAAAAGTCAACTTTGATACATTCCTGAGCGTCGCGAATCCTTTACTTCGCGCTCCGCCGAAGAAATAAAATAAAAGGAACTGAAGGGTTAATTAACAATTATTCCACGAGGGCGCGTTGGATATGAGATGATAGATAGCCAACGAGGCGCATAGCGCCGAGTTGGCTATAATCATTTCATATCCAACAAGCCCGAGTGGAATAATTGTTTTATTAAAAACGCCCACAAAATCTCGTTGAATCGCCCCGACTAGAACAAACCGGAAAAGACAAGGGACTTCCGCTATTCACATGTCACACGTCTATCAAAACTGTCAACGCGCGAACGGACTCGCCTAGACTGCATGAATGAAAAATCAAAACATTGTAGCGATGAACATTAGTTTTTTAAAAACTCATTGTGATTCTAGGATTTTACACAGCAGAACAGCTTAAAAAACCTGGCAGATAATGTGAAGGAAAGGAATTTTTAAGTGACAGCCGTCGAAATTACTATGAATTAGGATTTTCGGTGCGGTTATAAAAGTAAGAACAACGGAGAAAAACTACCGGTATTACCTCGGTCGCTTGTTATGAAGTTGTTTGAAGCCACAAGCTGGTTTTGCTGAACGAGAAAAGAAGCTATACTGCCGCCTCGATTGCTCTAGTGAATGCCTGCATAGCCTGTATTTGTAGCTGGTTACTTGTGATTTATATTCTTTTATGTCGGATAAACAAGCTGCAGTTATCTATCGGCGAGTGACTCGATCGGCGAATGGCTTCGCGATCATGAAGAAACAACACTTGTCTTCTTTCGTAGCTGGTCAAGGTACTTTAGTTCCATGTGTTTTCATGTGTTTTTCGACAAACTTTCAAACAAGCTCTTGAGGCTTTTTTGTTTGTTTTTGTCTTTTTCCTTTCGTTGAAATTGCATTTCTAGTATTCTCAGAAATGAATTAACACGATTTGCTTCGGGCGCCGTTCTATCCTTCGCGAAAGAAAATCTCAGCTAGCTTCCAATTTTAAACTGACGCGTACACCGACCATATTATATGGAGAACATGGTATATTAGCTCATATACCATAACGGCTAAGCCAATCAAAATGCTAGAATTACATTATCCAATGATTCAGTTTTTAATAATATAATATATAGCTATAACTTAGTTCTTAAGGACTTTGAAGGGAAGTAGTTTTCTAGGGCAAATAGATCCACTAGCTATAACCGTAACCAGAAAAATGCCTGCGGTACTGACACATGAAGGTACTGAAAAGTCTTGGGAATAAAAAGAAGTAGAATACATCAGATAACCTACTTCGTCTTCTATTTTATTTTTCTTTACAGTGACTCACTAACATTTATTGAAATTGTGAAGTAAATAAAAACGAACAGAGCAACAAAGACCATAAAAATGCTTGTGAAGGCCGTGTTAGCTTTCATAAAAACGCCGCTTTTTTGCTAAGCAGGTGAAACAAGATTGACAAAATTGAAACCCACGCTTTGAAGAAAATTCTTTATTAGCCGTTTCGTTAGTATTTCCAGCAACCAAT